>SMGT01007516.1:136501-175493 GCA_004794575.1 Lanistes nyassanus
GGTGGGCTGTAGCCCGGAGGGTTGTTCGCCCCCACCTCGCAGCCAACCCCCTCTCAGGGTGGCGGGTCAACTGGGGGATGGGGGAGGTTGCCTTCGGCTCTCAGCCGGGCCACCTTCCTCTATCCTGGCTGTTTTGGGGAGCCAATCAGGTCGACCGTAACAAGCTGCTCTACCTCCTGATTGCGTAGGCAACGAGACACCAGAAAAATCATAACAGAGTGAGTAGGGGTGGAGCTAGAAGAGGGTGAAGAGAGGGGGTAGGTAATTAGGTCCCTGTGTAACTTTTACAGCAGCATGCAAAGGGACAGGAGTATCAAGTAGGTTTCTCTCTGATTTTGATTTCTCACAGCTGAGTGCCACCTACATCACAGGCAGACCTATCACATGATCTTTTTACAAATTAAAAATCAGACTTACCTCCCTTGTGAATGATATAGAGTAGGATGATACGAATCTTGTCGTATGCTGTGATGTTCTGATCCAGCAGAATTGGGACTATGTTACGCATGTGGTCTTTGATCTTCTCCCCATCTGCGTCTGTCCCCATAGCCAGGTCCTGACAAACAAGCAGGCTGAAAATTTACAACTACATACTACTGCCTCTTTATACCCAACTCCACCTAAAGTTCTTACATTTGTGTCCTGCTTTTTCTTGACCTAACAAAGACGCTACACTGTGCATCAGTAGTGATTTGGTGGAAGAGGACGCAAGCGTTAAAACATGCTTCATGTTTTCCCATCATTTGCCTTGCCACACGTCTGTGACAAACTGCTCCATCTCTGGCAGCACTGCTCTTACATGCACATCATTTTATTTGCTGGAAACAGGTCTGCTTATGCTAAAGAATAGAAAGTTTTTTTTTTAAAGGGTGCCTTTAGATCCCTAAAAAGCATCCCCAGGCCAACTTCTTCTAGCTTGTCTGTAAATTTCATAAACATTGTGGAGCAAAACCCTCATGCTGACCTGTTCCACCTTGCACAGCTTGTCAACGTGTTTCTGGTACTGTCGCATGCAGTCCTCGGCCAAGTGCAGGTGTGCAGAGTACTTGCTCAGCTCCTTCTGATACTGTGGTGCCTTCTTGAGCATCTGAGACAGGTCACGGATGTTGGCCTTCTCAGCCGAGCCCATCCGCTTGGCCTCAGCAAACTGCTTCAGCTTCCGGGTCACTTGCCTAAAAACGTGAAAGTTAACATGCACAAAATATCTACTGTAAAGGGGAAAAAACTCTCCTTTGCTTTTGCTAAATTAAATATGTGACCATACTCTGGCACCAAACTTAATATCTGACAGCTAGACCATCATTTGACAATCAGGTAGCAATGCAAATGACTTCCAGCTAATTCCAGCTAACAGATCCTCTTCAAGTAACTGTCAGGGTGCTCAGGAAATTCAGATGACCATCCTCTGAAGGATGAAAAGACTGATGTATCTTGTGGAATCAACTGCTTGATGTGTTCTGAACATTCCTGGCATGTGTAATGCTTATCTTGTTCATCACATCTACTCATAATCTAGCTTTCAATGATCCATTTATTTTGGGGGAAAAGGATGGGAAGGGCTTTTAGACAAACATGGTTTTCAAACAGGAAAAGTTGTCTCCTTAGCATGATGTTTATAATTCACGACTTTAAAAAACACCCACTGACATTCGTTTATCTGACAGAGAAAAAAAAAAAAAGAAGCATGACCCACTGTGACACGATGGCCATGTGCTGGTGTCGAAGCTCCACCCACAGCTCATCATTCTCATCCAGGAGAGCTTCCTTCTCCTGGACTTCATTCCCATTCGTATTCTCATACCTGCAACACACAGCACTGACTGCATGATCCAGTTGCTGCCTGTAACCAACTGTTGCTACCGAAGATGTAACTGAAACTATCTACTGCTTAGGTCAATCTTCCTAAATGTCAGAGTACCGAAGGTAGGTGGCACAAATAGTTTTAGTTAACCACCCTCACAGAAGCCTAAATCTCAGGAATCCCACAGCAACCAGCCATACAAACTTACCCATTTCCCCCAACAGCCAGCTGGGAATGGGCCCCTGACCCCATGATTAGGGAAGGTAAGGCAGCAAGGCAAAAGAGACGGGCACTGCCCTCATGATGCCAGCTCCAAGAAGAGTGGCAATCTCAAACTTCCTCAAAGACCCCACTCCCCTACGACCTAAAAAGGTCATGGGACATCCTTACCCCCCCCCCCCAACCACCAACAGCATGACAGAAAAACTACCTTCAAATCTAGAAGCCACAAAGTGAACTTTTTATTCAGTGCTGTGTCTATTTTTGGATGTTACAGGTTGATATGATGTTTTCTCCTCATCTGTGAAGAGCAAAGTAAACGAAGGAAAGGCCTTTACCTGTAGACATCATTCTCTATGGGCAGAAGATCATACGCCATGGCCTGGAAGTAGAGTTCATGAAGCAGAGGGGAGATTGGGTCAAAGCCTCGGTCCAAAATAAGCAGCATTGACCTATCCTTCTGCACACCCTGGTAAAAATGGTATCAGCACTGAAACTTTGGCTACACATTATATTTCCTACTCCCTGCTTCCCCGATCTCTCTTTCTCTCCCTCTCTCCCGAAATTATCATTAGTCGCTATCATTATTACATCCAAATCACAATGCAAGTTGGAAAGACCCAATAAAGTGACTGAATAAATGAATGTACCATTAATGAATAAATAAAAAAGAATGTAAATATATATAATATTTTTCTGGCACATTAAAATGTTTATTGTTGCTTTTGCAAGTGAGTAGAAATGACATGCACAGCAAAGAACATTCCTTTCTGTCATCAACAAAAACAAGATGTGGCTAATATGTTTCAGAATCATCAAGTTCTGACGAAAGCAGACGGGCAAACAAGAGCACAGCACAACACCACCCTGACCCACCTCTCCCATCGTATGATCGTCGGCACGGTATGCATCCAGCTTTTGCTGAACCAGCTGAGCGAACTCGGCATTGCGGCCGAAATCGCTACAATCAATAAGATGAAGAGCCATCATAGCATAACATTAAACATAAGCCACCAGATTTAAATAAAAATAAAATTACCCAAACTAGTGAATACAGTGGTACCTTCCATTTACACTCGTGAATTTGTCCCCAGAAAAAAAAGCGGTCTTAAAAGAAAGGTGAAAACTATGACTGCATTACCTGAGGTAAAACACTTCAACATCAAAGGGAAACACATATGAAAGTAATTATTTAAAACAAGAAAATAAGTCAATTTTACTTCAAACTTTAGTAAAACTTGAACCTTCTGGTAAAAGCTTGTGATTTTCTGACTTGAACAGCTTTTTTTATTTTCAAGCAGGTTGTGTTGTCTGATGCAAATAAGTGGCACGACGATAACGTTACATTATGCTATCGCAGACAACTGGTTGTTAAAAAGAATTTCTGGATTATCTATTATCACGGTCAATTATCTATGAAGTTTAGCAGTTGAGACCTAAAATTAATGTTTTTATTGTTTTAGTTTCATTCTGTGAAAATGGCTTTTTGAAATTTTGCACAAGTGGAAATAGTTAAGCCATCATGTGCACTAACCCTCAATTTCTGTTGTACACTGAAAAGCACTCACGGACATCCTGTCACTGCTTTTTAAAAAAATGTATCATTTTCCCTGTTGCCACAGTTTCCATTCCGAGTATTGAAATCGCAGTCATTTAACTGCAAGTAGCAGTCCTTTGTCCCCATATCATTTTTGCCTTAACATTAGAATTTTGTTAGCATAGAAATATAGTAACATTTATTTTTCAAGTCATTAATAACGTCTTCAGTTTTTGAGTTTGCATCCCATTTACTGAGAATGAGTCCCTGCCGAACTTGCGAAGGTCACTAACTCATCAGTCATACAGATGTGACTGAGAAGTGACTGTTTAATTGGTTACCAAGATGTCAACTCATGATAAAGCAGTTTATTATATATGGAGTAAAACTAGTTAGAAAAAAAGAGGTCATTTTAGGGAGATAGTCATGAATGAGGGGGTCATTTATCAGAGGTACCACTGTACTGAATAAGAGACAGATAAAAGCATTCTATTTTGATGATGACAAGTCTCCAAATAAGATACAAACAGTAAGGTCTTCCTACAGGAGAATATTTTTTTTCCAGGGGATAGTAAGTACCTGTATCTCATATTTTCTGCATATTTACTGTTTTAGCCCCTTAATTCACACCCCATACACACCTTATAAGCAAGGATGCATTCAGCAACTTACACACCTGCGATACCTAACAGCGGGGTACTCCCCTAAGGTTGCACACAGTGTCGCAATCTGCTCTGCACACCTCTCCAGATTCAACATGCGGCCTGACGATTTCTGTGGGTTGTAATAAAACTGGAATGTCTCTGAAGAATCCAGCGAGTACACCTGCAAACCCCAGCAGCTCGTGAGGTCTTGTGATTTATTTTAAAAAAAAAACAAACACAAAGTGAATGCTGCCCTGGATGCGCCAGCTATTTACCACTTCAGGATCCTCCAAGCGATAAGCCAAACATGTTCATTTCCTTCAATAAATGTTACTGTCATATTCTGACAGAAACAAGTGATGTTTGGAAGATATGCTACACTGAAAATGATGCGACTATGGTGCTTATGTGCGCATCTGCATGCCCACCCACACACAAAACTACATCATACCAAATCACTGTATGCCATCCCACAGTTAGCCTACCTGAAATCTGCTGGGTTTATGGTCCAGAAACACAACAAGCAAAATGATTAAGGAATAGCCAGCAATAAAATTTAGCAAAAAAATCTGTATAAACTCATAGGACAAGATCTCCCCAAACTATTTGGATCATATCTTAGCTAAGTAAGCCAGAATTACCTATCCATCATTTTTTTGCTAATATAACGTTCAGTACAACTTTTTGCTGACCTGTGACTCATACGGGAGGAACGCAATATTGATCTCCTTAAGTGTTTTGGTGAATTTAGCACAAGTGGATTTGCACAACTCGTTAAACAGCTCGTCAGGGCATGCTGCACAGAGACAACATTTCAGATTGAAAAGCAATACGACAAATGCAAGGGAGGGGGTGGGGACGAGAAGCCATGTATATCACCACCACGTATCTGTTAAAATGCACAAGCTATGACAAGCACATTATCACTAAAACACTTTAAAAGTACACATCAACCACCTTTCAGAGCTTACCATAGCAGAAGATATCTAAATATAAAATCATAACCAAACTGAAACAACGAAAGTTAAATGCTTTCATCTGTTTTTTAATAACATTCACAGGTAGTCAAATAAGCAGAAACTGTCAACGATTACAACAATTTCTGACTATGGATTTACAAGAACAATTAACTATAATTATTTCAGCCCATAGCAATTTAATCAGTTCACTTCTTTGTATTCCATGGTCCAGATCTTTGTGCATTTAAGAAAGAAAAGAAAGGTAACCCTTTTTGAGACTTGGCCAGACCTCTGAAGTCGGAATGCTGCTGTGGAAAATGTGAAGAACAGTTTTTCATTTTCCATAGCAAATCAGTCATATGCTGTTGCATGAAATTCACCAGGACAAAATGTAGCAGTTATGGAAAGCAATGCAAGACTTGATATGGATGACAAAACAGCTTAGTTACCTTCTGTAAAGTAAACATGAGCTGCCCGATACTGAGTGTTGTTAGGATTCTGGAAATCTGCCATCATAGCCTTGATGGACTGGAAAATACACACCAGTGCATATTATTACTAACTTCACCATCCTCATAAAATTTGTGGGCCAACACCTGACAGCATAGTGCTCATCACTATCTCTTTAAATGTTCCTACCCAATCGCATGAGAGAAACGGGGTGAGGTGAGGATGTGGGGTGGGGGAGGAAAGAAAAGGAGAAAATTTGGGGAAAGTCTCCTAAAAGCATCATGCTATTTATTAGAAGTACATTATAAAAAGAAGATTCTACATTAAAAATACACAGAGTAGAAACAGTTTATAAACAAGCATTAAAGGAAAAACTGTGATTATAAATAGCATATGCTGTCATCCATTGGCACTTCAACACACATAAAAAATCTTATAATTTATTACACTACCTTTTCAGTAGGTGTGAGTAAATATATGGCTTCCAGTAAGGGCAGCGGTTCTCGTCTCTTGCTGATGTCCTCCACCACTGTGAAGAGCCAATAAAAGGTATAATTACATTTAGTCTAGATGAAGCAAATACATACTTGGTTTTTCTTAGGTATAATTACATTTAGTCTAGATGAAGCAAATACATACTTGGTTTTTTTTTAGGTATAATTACATTTAGTCTAGATGAAGCAAACACATACTTGTTTTTTTTTTAGCCCAAACACACACAAAGCTTTCTTTTCTCTTTTAAAAAGTCAGTCAGCACAGGTCAATAGAAAGCATGTCAGGAGAAATATAAACTACACGGGAACTACATAATACACAGTGTAAAGCATTCAGCACAATAACTTCTTTGCGTGGCCTTGCTCAAATACTCTGATGTAATGTGTGACATCACAAAATGATGATAATTATTACCCTTTTCAAAGTATTTAAAACTGCTTCATCTTACCAAACTCAGAAAGTATGCACTGTTTCAGGCAAAAGACTGATACAATGATTACAGAGAGAGTAAGTCTTCCGTGTTGTACTGATCAAAAGATACAAAATGACCCACAGTAATGCTATCTTCTCGATGATCGAGCCATTCTTGTGACTCATGACTGTTCTTTGATATTGTCTGGGGTGGATAAGCCTTAAAACCCTGACGAAATTTTAAAAAAAGACTTTCATGCGGAACTAGTCAAATGACCCTGTGACAGAAAGCCTGACCCAAACACTGCTAAAGCAATCACAAAAGCATGACACTCAAAACAGATTTTTGTCTTTATGTGTAGTTTAGGTAAACACTGCGGACTGGTTGTATACATGCTTTTAATAAACAACAAATGCTTTTGTTAAGCTCCCCTTAACTTATCTAGAGAATAACAAAGTGTGCAGACCTCACCCTGGTTACACACACATACACACACACACAAAACCATGACCTACTTACTCTCATTTTTATTTTAACAAAGCCATAAACGGATTTTTTTTTTGCCTAAGCCTATGGTACTCACATGTGATGCCTTCTGAAGTGATCTCACACATTTTGCAGCATGCAGATACCATACGCATGCTAAGCTGATCCACAACAAGCACTTTCCATTCTCCAGTTTTTTTCATTGGCCGGATCACATCACTAAGGATTTCTTCAACAATAAATAAATATGACCAATTAAAAAACGAAAACCCCACCCGTACAGCAAACAGGAGAAGTGGAACATGAACATATTATGCAGTTCAATCACAAATAAGATCCTATCCACATAATATATCATTCACTATGACAAACCACAGATGGAAAAAATACAATGCATGAAACGCAGAAAATGTCCCTTACTGTTTCGAAAAATAAAACTGTATTTAAAAAATAACCAGAGTGGGAAATGCTTTACAAACATCTGGGTTTAGACAGCTGCATTTGGTATTTTTCAGAAATCTAAATAAATAACTTCCTGAAATATAAGCTTTCAAACATCATCATTCTCAACTAGGTGTGGAAAGATAACACACTGTAACATTATTTTAGTCCATCAATAGGACTAATTTATTACATTTTGCCTATGTATATGGATAGGGCTAAATCATTATTTTCTCCTAGTCTGTGGATGGAACTCATTTATTACAATCCCCCAGTGTGTGGGAAAGGCTAATTTATTACATTCTCCCCATGTGTACAGAACTTCATAAAACCAATTTATTATATTTTCTGAGTGCATGAATAGGGCTAATTTATTACATTCTCCCTGTGTGCATGAAGACAATACAACATGTATATCCATTATGTGAGTAGAAATAATTTATTACTTTCTCTCAGTGAGTGGATAGGACTAATTTATGACATTCTCTGAGTGCATGCAAAGGACTATTTCTCCCACTGCATGGACATGTCTAATTTATTATACTACATAATTCCTCTGTGTGTGTGCATGTATGTGTGTAAGTGAGTGAGAGAGAATGATTTATTACACTTCCACTGTGCAACTATAACAATGTATTAGTACTGTGTCATGTACTTATGGTGGATTTGCTTTGATTGTAATGTCAATATTCAGAAAGCAATCGATCTAATCCTTCTTTAAATGATCCCCACCCCAACCCCCACCCCGACACACAAACTACTATTACAAGAGCTAACTATGCTGAGCATCATTGTAGAGAAGATGGTTTCTTATCACCTAGAACGGATAGGGGAAAAGGCAGGGAAAGGTATACATCCAATTAAAAAAATGCGTTTTCATACTAGTTAAGAGACAGTTTAGTTACCATATTTCATTATCTAATGTCAGCCTTTTATGTTAGTCTATAGACAATTGAGGACTATCATTCACTGGTTCAGCATCCTAAGTTATTAAGCTAATTCCCATACTCTAGAGGTCGAAGGAGAGGTCTGACAACTCTTGACTGCGTATATAAAGCTGCAAGATACGAAATGCTGAACCACGGAAAGCTTTCTTTCTTCGTCAAGGCAAATCCTATTAATCAGGAAATGACTGGTGACACAAGCTCAAGCTATAGCCCCTCCCCTCTTTATAAAAGATCGATAAACTAAGCAGACGGAAGACAGAAAAAGAAGTATTTACACCAACCAACAAATGACCCGTAAAAACGAGCCTAACAAATGTTAGTGAGATGTCGCTAAAGCAATGGTAAAAGTCTAGTATGATAATCGACAATCATTATGATTATGATTATGCTAGATCGTAGATGTATCGTCTGATCTTGACCACCTATTTTGTCAGTCGATGCATCCAGGTTCACCTTGTAATGACTTTCAAAACAATAACAATTAGATATACTAAAAAATTTAAGAATAAGAGCTTTACTACTAATAACAATACAGTACTCAACCATTGTCGAGATGCAAACAGTAAATAAACCATACGGATCTTACTTTCATGCACAGCCTCTTTCAACGCCATCTTGAATGTTTAACAACAAAATGCCCGACGGGAAATAATGAAAATAGATGTTCATTATTACTGAACGCTTTGCCATTTTTTAAAGGCATCATTAAACTCCTAGCTTTTGTTAGTAAATGATCTGTGGATATAAATCGCATAGTTATATTCATAGTCAAGTTTTATCGTTAGGAACGAAACGAACTTTCAGTTTTATTTTTTCCATAAATGCGAAAGTAATTTAATAAAATTCGATTTTTATATCTTAAATTCAATTCTCTCAACTTTTATATTTTGTAGATTGGGCACTAGGCTTAATTTTCTGAGTATTGGTTCTTACTTAGAATTTACCACAAAATATCGTCTGCTACCGGACGCCTAATGATATAGAAATAGAATTTGGTTTCATGAAGAATGTCTATGGCCTGCTGAAAGCCCAATTCTCGTTTTGGATTTAAAAAACCTCTTATGCTTCTCAATTTGTTTAAGCATAAACTATCAAAGCTTCCTTTCCCTTATACAGTGTGAGTGTTGGAACTTACGACCGTGACCTTCCTAGCGTCTGACATGGCTTCCGGCAACACACAATACGACAGTTCATGAGGGTTTTTGACGCCCGTGGCGTGAGTTATGCTCCGTCTGTTTGGAACATCTTCCAGAGGAAAAAACGTAACGGAATGGAGTGGATAGTCGGTAACTGACATAACCAGCCATGTCGAACAAGAATGAAAAAACAGGTAAGATGAAACTGGCACACCTGTTCGTTTGATCTCGGCACAGTTTTCATTTACTCATACTGACACTATACGGTATAATATCTAATATAGTATATACGTATAGCCTGCAGGTCGTACGTCGGTGCCCATATCAAGGTGAATGTAAACTAGAGAAACGTCATATAAATATTGGAAAGATTACATATTTTTACGTTTACAATCGTTGAAAGAAGGGATCGGGTAATACAGAATCCAACGATGAACACAAGTCATTCGTGAATTGGTATTACATCTACTATTGTTGAATTCACAATGTCCCTGCATTGGACTGAGTACAAAGTTCTGCTGTACACTGTATTTTCAATTTTCAAGTTAAAAAAATTATATATAAGAGATAATTTGAAATGCAGTAACTGTAATCATTTCACTTTTCGCAGAGAACTGCGTGAATGAACAGAAAACGCTGTTCCAGTGACAAAAATTTTTGCACACTGAAGTTTTCCCTAGCGGTAGTACTAGTAGTAATGGTCAGCATAAACCTGTAAATATAGGCATCATTGTCTGGGTTTTCTTTGCATGAAATAATCTTTTCCAGGTTAAATATATAATAATGTGCATTCACTTGTTAATAATTTTTTTTTTCATCTGTCTTGCATCTTTTCTTCTTTGGTTGTATTATCAAACTTAGAAGGTTTGGTAACCTGCATAGTTTAGGCATGTGACAGCGATCAAACAGCAGTAATTATTACTTACGATGGTGGAATGTGTGGTGCACTGGGGTTTGCAAAACATGCACCACTTCACCTGGGTCAGAACGGATAAAAGACTCCTTAAGGGCAGAGAACGAAAAGCAGGGAAAAAAGAGGTGCACCCCCTTCCACAAAGCTAGCCCAGAGATAAGTGTGGTCATTGACTATAAGTGTAGCACCTCACTTCCCATTGAGTGAAATTGGACTACATTAAGTTCCATAATTTATGGAAATACGGTGTTAAGATTAATTAAAAATTATCAGAGCAACAGGATTGTTTACTTTCAAAACATACCATGGCCTGGCATGCAGGTGTAAATTAAGTGGAGATAAAGTGTAGCATATTTAGATACACCAGTGTGCACATGAATCACATCTTTTTCGTTTGATTGGTTAGTAAAGTTATAATTAAACAGCATCAGCACTATAAGTGTCAGCTTATTCATATTAAAGTGGACACAGCGACAATGAAATGGTTTACTACAGGAAGTTAATAAGGGCATTAGATATTCTAAATTTATTTACAAATAAGTGGTTTTTTATGCTTGAGAAAAATGAAACTGAAAGGAAAATTCAACATTATTCTTTCTTAGTCACTCTTTGAATTTATTATAAATAAGCCAAAGGTTATGAAGATACAGGAGGAAAAAAATCCCTGTGTGTGAAAGGAGGGGCAGGGTAAGTGGGGAGTGGTCTAATAGTAAAAAAGACAAGGGGGTTGTGGGGCTGTGTACAAAGATACTATGAAATTGCCAAGAATCACTGCATGAACTTATGAACTTATGCAGCATTTGTGTATCAGGTTATCATAGATGTGACATTTCTTGTTGTTTAAACAAATGAAGACAGTTGCTTTTGGAAAGGATTCTGTCTCGGTTTTGTAACTACTAATTAAGGTCAGTAGTCTTCATCATCACTGCATAATCTGACATCACTTTCAGTACACAGTGTATATTGATACTGTATTTTAAATTTTTATGCCACAACAAGGTGTCTTAATATGTATGGGTCTCTTCAAGTTTTTTTTTCTTTTTATATAGTCTGTTCATTTGATAACATGACTGACTATATCTGTTCCATGTCTTTCTGTCTTTCACTCAGTATGTATTCTTCATTTTCTGCCTTTCTAAGTGTTCCTCTGTCTTCTTCATTACATTTTTTTGACATGTATTAGTCTGACTGTTGTATGTCGGTTTTCAGTCAGAGCGTTTGTGCCCCTGTAACATTTCTTGCTGGTAAACAGGAGCAAATGCCTGCAGTTAAACAATGAGTACAGCTGTTAGCTTGCTCTCTTACACGCAATCTGCAGGCAACCACACTCCCTCGAGATACGGTTTTCGGAAGTAATACAAAAGGACTTTGTATCTTTGTCAAGTAGTGCTTGAGTTGGTACATGTATTCAGGCTGTTGACTGATACTGAAGTTACTGATTCAAGGGCTGGTAAATAATAATGATGATAAATGTTATCAAAGGTTTCGAGTAGTTTAAGTTTTGGTTTTGTGATAGCCAGGGTTTCTATTTTTTTATTGGCTGATACAAAATCACCCAAAACAAATCTTTTGACAAAGTTACCCCAGAAGAATCACATTTTCACAATTTTTCTTAAATTTAAAAAATTTCTGAGTGATCTTACCTTCCGTACCATGTAGTCAAGCTTATCTGTGAAGTAAATATCCTTTCTTGTGTATATGTACATATTTTTTCAGATCTATTTCCTTGTGGAATTTGCCAAATCTTCTACCCTTTTGCAGATAAATGAATTTTTTGGGACAGATGAGGACCAGGTTAGAAGTAGAGCACATTTTTTTGATATTCATGTATAAGACTTAAAGAAAATAGAATTGATTGAGGTATTGAAAGACAAGAACCAGAGCAAGACTCGGTAGAGAGTGCAGGTGTTTGCAGGTGTAAATTGTTTATTCATTTCTCTTTGATCTATCTTACTCTTAGTCTTTCAGTGCACAGGCAAACAAGCAGTGATCTATGTAAAGACTGAACGAGAATAGCTTTTTTAATGGATTTCTGGCTGTTGGTTTCCATTTGTGAATAGTGTTTTTTAAATACAAGTTTCTATAAGTCTTTTTTCATTGTGTACAAAAGAGATGTGCATGTTATTAGAAAAGCTTGTTCCAAGTCTTCCTGTGCACATAGGCTGGTGGTTCTAAGTTTCATTTCCCTTGTTACATAACAGTTAATGTCATCCCACTACAGTTCCTAAAAATCCCATAAGCAAGGTCCTCCTATATTGAACAGTGGATTATGTCCTGTGTTCCTGCTTTATTGGCTTGCTTTTGGAAAACAATGTCTGCCACTGCAAAGTCAGTAACAAATAATTATTTAAATACCACAAGCCAGAAACAAAGTTGGCATCATCATTTCTTGCATGTGATAAGATACTGCTTGTGATTTCGAATATGCCATGATGGAAAGTTTGGATGCTGGGTCAGAGAGGGATTGAGCAAATATATGTAGTAGTGGGTGATGCGTGCAAGTTGCAATGGTAAGGGACTGCTGGGTTCCTCAGTCATGGCATAAGAAGACCCGCAGCGCCATTTGTCCACATGTTAAGATTATTTGTTCAGACTTTACTGCAAGCTAATACTAAATCAGCTGTGGAACTTTAGTCACTTTTTTCCCTTTAGTCAAGGTAATAATTTTTAAATTGCATTTTAGAGTAATTGAGATTTTGCATGTGGTACTGTTAAACTATTTTGTTGGCTGAAGTGTTAGTGGTGGATATGAGTGGAGGGTGTGTTGCAGAGAGGTAGAAGTGGGCCAATTAAACCAGAGTGTTGGCATTACTGCTAATTTCATGTTAGCTGAGGACTGAAGAGTTCTGCTTGCCCACTCCACACAAGTGCGGGCTCTTGCGTGGAACTGCCTTGTATCTCTGCAATGAGTGACCAGCTGGGCTTGATAAATATATGTATGTAGTGGTGGCAGCTGTGGTGTGCTGCTGAGAAAAGACTTGTCTAATGTATCTCATCCTCTCTGGCCTTTGCAGTCAGCTGGACCGAAAATCTCTGTCATCAGTGTTAAGTATCACTTCCTGGTGGAACAAATTTCTTACAGCACAGCTTTCCATTAGGTCAGAGCAGAAATTATTGAAACTTATGCTATGAATACACGGCCTGACTAGGCCCAGTTAAAGCTGGCAACTAATCCAACAAATTTGCAATACAACAGAATTTTAATATTGTTTGATTGGATCAAATATTCTTTACAGACATATATTAGTAAAATCTCAAGAATTTGCTGGAGAGAGGTTCTTCATCAAAAATTGACAGTTATGCAGTTTGATTAATTTTTTTTTGTGGCTGCTTTTATATGACTTTGTTGAGGCATGTAAACATTGCATTACACGTCTAGTATTTGTGCATATGGCGAAGAAGGAAGTTTCATGTCTATCGTAAGCTGCATGTGTGTTGGTTTCGCAAATCATATCTCTATTGAAGAAGAACAGGAATGAGATTTGTTGGTTTTTACTGTTATTGCCTGGGTCACGTTCATTTTCGGGGGGAGTCAGAGGACGCAAGTGGAGTGATGCAGTCTTTGGTCAAAAAGTGGTTCCAAACTGGTGAGGGCATGCTTTGTTTTCTCGTCTGACGTTTACCATAACTGAACATTATGACACTACTGTTGTTTGCCTGGGTTAGCTAGTATATTCAAAGTTTAAAGACAAGGCAATGTCTGTCAAAAGTTGAGTGCTACATGAGCCTAGCATTTCTGGACTGATAAGTCCTGACTACTGGTGCAAAGTTTGAACTGTGTGGCCGTAGTCCTTTAAAGGCTTTGTTATTCATTCCTCTGTCATGTTTTTGTACATATGCCCATAGTATGATCCTGCAGGTATCCCAAATCTGTTCTTCATTGTCGTCAGCATTAGCGACAGAAAGACTGCAATAATGTGGTATTTATGTATTTATGTTTGTGAATAGTCACTGTATGTAGTGGACTATTACAGATTTTGTTAGGGGTTGATATGTATCTGGATGTCATCCTTCTGTTAACAGCAGACTAGGTATACTCTAGAGACTGTAGGATGGTTTGAACTGACGTTAATGTTGGAGAGGCAATATTTTAGGCTAGTGCAGTAGTAATAATGACTAAGGGGATTCACCTGAATGCCTTTCATGGTGCTTGTTCATAATAAGGAGGACTCAAATGTAGATGCGTGTGAAAAATACCAGCTCCTCTTCCTTTAGATAGCAGTTACGCATAGGAAACCGTGTGAATTGCTGCTGTCACTACAGTGTTAGCTAAGGAGACAGAACGAACAAGACCAAGACGGGCGCGTTCACACGGCAGAGTAGGCCGAGGTGACCCGCATTTGGCCAGAGTAGGCGATCTGGAAGTGGGGTTCAGGCATTTCTGGAGTGGTGGAAGGAGCATTGCAATTAAAGTAACCCACATACACAAGCCATTCAGGCATCCTTGTCCGTCTTGTCCTGTTGTCCGCTGGCCACGGAGCGAATGCGCGTAGTGTTTTTCGCAGATTTAAAAAAAAAAAAAAGGCCCCGGTGTTGTGGCACTTGCCAGGCTAGCCCCGTCTCTTGGCCACCGAGCAGCACACGAATGTTTGGTGGTGACGTAAGCAGCGTTGTTCGCCAGTGGTGCCATCGACTGCCTGGAAGAACGGGAGGGGCGAGTTTAGATGCACAGAAGACAAGCGTTGGTGGAGGTTGTGATTTTAGTCTGTTGTTCCTTCTTGCGAAGAGCCGATGTTGTCACACACCCCTACTGCTGATGCAGCGCTGTAGCGGGCAGAGACAAATGAGAGGGCGGGGGGTTGCCTGCGCGAGAGGCGGGGTTGAGAAGGTTTGAGGGTGGGTGGGGGGAGGTGAGCAGCATCGATCCGCTGGCTCGATGCATTATTATCAAGTCTGACTCATACCTCTGGCAGCACCTCCAATCGTTTCCTGCCAACGACACGCACGCACTCACGCGCGAGCGCGCACTGGGACTGCGGCTTGGGGAAGGGAGGTTGGGGTGGGGGCCGCGCACACGGCTGCACGAAGCGCTGTCGTGGCTGTGTACACGCACGCACGTACACGCACGCGCGATTCTCAGACTCAGTGCCTCGCCGCCAACCACGCTGGCTGGTCTGACTTAACCGATGCCACCACCGCCAGCACCACCACCAGCGTTTGACATCGCTGCCCCACCACCGGTGCCTACAGCGACCATGGAAGGAGGCGGCCGTGGTCCTTCGGTGCTGTCCCGCTTGCACTAACTACCCAGTTTTTTTTTTTTTGGTGCTCCCCGCCCCCGCTCCCAGTCCGCCACACCGAGGAGACAGCCCACCCTCCTCTGGCCAGCCCTGGCTTTCTGCTTCCGCTGGGCAGTGTGTACACAGAATGGATTCAGCAAATCAGTTAGCATTGGACTTAATGCAGTCGTCGTCGCCCGAGGAGGAGGGTCGCTGGTAGGGGCAGTGCATCTAACAGCGGGGATTGCTAGTTTACTTGTGAGCGAAGCGGGTTCAAAACCCTGCCGCCCGACATCATGGACGACGGGGAGCCAGTGACGTCAGAGGGAGGTAGGTTGCTTATGCGAATGATTGCATGACGCGATCGTCCGGCGGACGCGACTTGACCTCTACCTGACCTTTTAGTTCCAACTCCAACTCAATAGTTCGAGATAACAGAAGCGAGCAGAAGTGGCATGCCATGCCCCTAGACCGACCCTCGAATTAGAACGAACAGTCTGTATATCCAAGTCGCCACCTCGTTTACGTTTGGTTGTTAATACTTCAGGCGCCCGTGTATGCAGGGAATTGTCACAGCAAGAAAATGAGTTTTCTTGGACTCTGTTTCTGACTAACTGAGTCGTCATAGCGGGTTCGTTAACAGTGCCAGCGCAGTCCTTATGGCGTGATGACTAACCAAAGGTCCTAAGGCGGAATTGCACGAGGGTGTACAGTTGGCAAACGTGCCTGGCGACAGGACCAAAATCATTATTCTCTGAGCCCATCCTGTACCGACAGGAAAAAGCGAGAATGGCTTGTGTAATGTCTTGCACGTCATCCTGGTATATTTTGGTTCTTTTACTCACAAAACATTTATGTTGCTAGTACAATTAAACGTTTTTATTTTTGAAGACTAACCGTCACGATATCGCCATAAAAGGCATAGTGCCCTGGTTGTGGCTGCTGCAGTTTCTAACAACACCCAGCGGGCCGTTCTGCCGAGTATCCGTAAATTAGAAAACCGACAGTCAAGACGGAGAATAGACTTAGGTATGCGATTAGCGAAACTTGCGGTCGGCACTAATGGCAGCTTATCAGGACTTCGACCTGCATCATGTGTCTGTCCTGAAGTGACAGCTCATGCATGGTTCTCCTTTTTATTCCGAGATTCAACAGAGTTTTGTTCTAAGGCGCCGAGTTCTTCTGTACACACAGTTACATACAGCGACATATGTATTCCTCTTCGTCAGTCTTCAAGACCATGAATTTCAAAGTAGTGAGCTCAGTTCGTTCGTCACAAATTGATCATTACCGAAGTCTGAGTGAATAACTCCCGTTCACGAGACGCTTTCCAATGTGCAAATTGTCACCTGGAGGCTCCCGCACCTCCATCCCAGAAGGATCTGCTACATATTTCAGTGTTAGTGGTTTTAATACAGGCATTCACTCAGATTTGTTGCTTCGGGTTTTAATATAACAAGGGATGGGGTGGGAATGTTGCGTAAAACTGAAAATAGGATACGGGAAGGGTGTGGTAGCCTTTTAAATAGTTCCTCATACGTGTCCACTGAATGGAAATGCCATGTACCTAGATTATAGTTGCACCTATCTGTATCATAGCAAGTATTCCTGGCACAGTCGATCAAACACTGTAAAACAAATCTTCGAACCGATGTGAACAGTTCACTTAATCGAACTAGATTGCCGTGTATGAAAGACTAGATATATCAGAGATTCTAAGGTATTTGTTATGTTCCACTTGCTTCGATGGGAAACCACCACAGATGACAGAAGATGATGGAAAAGGGCGTTCAAAATAACGCGAGGGTGGGGCGGGGAGGTACTGGATAAATCTTAAAGCGAAAAAATATCCAAACTAGGACCTGCAAATAGCAATGGGGCCTACTCGTCGACGCTGGGTAACTGCATGGGTAGTCGTTCGCTGCGGCGTCATGAAAATGTTAAATTGTTTGTAAAAGATGTACGTGTTGCTTTATGTGATAATTTCTAGATGACTGCTATTTTTAAGCTCCTAACACAACGTTGTGACACATGCTGCAGCCATGTGTTCCACAGCTGTTGATAACTGGATGCGAAAAATCAAGATGTTTAAATCACAATCAAGATCTCGTTCACGTACGCAATAGCACGAGTTGAGGTGAACGGTATAAATACAAACCCTGCTGTTCACACGGGCAGTGACGTAATCATGAACTGGCTGCCTCAGCATCTACTCGGTCTTAATATTGGGGTCACGGTAACGGCTGATAGGTCATCGATTGTTGCCGTAGCATTTGTGATGCAGTCTTCTAGGCAAATCTGTGGGCGTCTGAAAGAGTCGCGCACTGCGAGAGTGGAGCCTTTTGAGCTAAACATATTCTGGTTGACTTGGTCAAAGATCCTTTTCTCTTTGACTTGGTTGACGAAACCAAGCTAAAACTAAAATTCATCGCTGCGATGACAACAGTAGCATAAAGACTGCCTACGGACGCACACCTTGGGGCGCGCCCATGTACCTGCTACCTTAAATCGACGCAGATGGTCTTTCTCTTCATCGATCACCTGCTTCCTCTGCATTTTCTGTCACTCTTCACCCACACCCCAGCCCCCCCCCCTCTCTCTCTCTCTGTCTGGGAAGCACGTGGTTGCCAGCAATACAGAAGTTTGTGGATTTGGATCTCATGTTCAGTACGTATACTTTCTCTGCCTGTAGCACCTGACCTGTAACAGAGCTGGCCATCGGGGGGGGGGGGGGTCTCTGGGCACTCCGGTTCCCCCCCCCCCGCACACACTTCTTATTGCCCTCCCTCCCAACGCTTTTTTTCATTCTCCCCCCTTCTTCCTCATTCTGAAATAGCCTTTGCTGCTGATTTGGCGTGAATAAGCAACAATCTTTCTTTCTCCTTGTCTCTGTCATGCAGAAGCTGAAAGTAGACTGCATAACGTTTCGCTCTTATCACTGCCGTGCAGGTTTTGTATGTCTCTAAAGGTCCGTCTGCAAGGATAAGATTCGTAATTAGAACTGTCCAGCATCGCATCGCTTTCTGTGTTCATAGTGGGTCTGACGTGTAATTGATGTTGAGGAAGGCGATGACGACAACAACGATGAAGAAGAAAAAGAAAAAAGTGACTGGAATCTCTTCAAGTGCATGCGTCACATCCATTGTACACACTTCTTTTTTTTTTTTTTGGAAGCGCTCTCACGTTTGCTGCCGGTAAGTTTTGGAGCTGAAGGCGTGAGTTGCTGACTGTACCATAATTAAGAACAACGCCGCTGTGCCTAAAACATTAGTGGTTAATCTAATTAGCACGTGCTTCATAATCATACCACAGCAGAAGAGGGTGCTTGAGACTTCAGACACTTGGCAAGTACGTTTCAGCTTTGTGCGTTCAGTTTTTTCCCTCGTTTTCGCTCGCTCTGTGTCAATGTGCTCTGGCATACACGTGTGCAGGTGACGTATGCCCCTTCCACTGCACGCAGACACACATCTGAATACACCCATGCACTCACACGCCAGCAGACAGATTTAGAAAATGGAAGACAGATTATTTGGGGTTGCTTTAGATGCACGTACGTTGTGGGACACTGTGTGCACCTTTTAGACACTTACTCAACTCTGTATTTCTAGCCTCAGGAAAACCTCACAATTTGTCCCGTGTAATAATCATTTAGCTGTCAGTGATCAGTCTCTGAGACGTACAAAGCGGTTTGGTCCCATCGAGACCGACTTCGTGCTGTTGCCGATACGGAACTTCCCAGAAAAATAAGTTGGAACCCGGGCGACGCATTTAATGCCGCGATTTCCTGTACGGCCGGTTCAGTCCCAGTTATCGTCAGCGAAATCCTTTTCGCCTTCAAAGGATTGTACGCTTCCTCGGGAAATCTGTGTCATTGTCGACCGTGTCGAAAATGCCGTTTTTCTACAGTGTACACTGTTAACTTTCGGCAGCCAGTCACTTGACTGCATGAAGTTCGTGTCCATGGTACAGTTTTCTCGACCGTCATTTACTTGGCCAAGTCGCATGGGAAGACTGGAAGTTCTTTTCGCAAGGCTTCTTCTCGTCCGGTTGTCCAGCTGGTATTTCGCGTTGGCTAGTGGCGGCAATTATAAGGTGTCATTTGTGGGTTGTTGGCGAGTCGAAGAGTGCACACACTAGAAATGGCAGCCAGTGCAAAGGTGAAAGTCAAGTCGGCAAGAACTGGGTAAAGTCCATTTGCACAGTCAGGCGAGCTGAACCGCCCAGGAAATACAGAAGCTGGGTCTCGCTGTTCTCTCTCCCGACCTTCGCTTGATAATGTGTGCGCCCGCGTGAGCAAGCATTTTCATGTAAGTGCGTGTGACAGATCGGGTGCTAAAGAATACAAGAGTTCGTTAGATGATTCACCGAGACAATCGATTAAAGGAAAATCTTTCGCTGACTTGGACACATTTTGCTGTTCTTTCTTTCTGGCTCCTACCTTTTTTCTATGTTTAGTTTCTTTTTCGTTTTTTTTCCTTTGTACAAGTGCATGTTTACAAATTTTTCTGGTTTTGTTGGACGTTAGCGTTTATTCATTGTCAGCGAGCATCTGGGAAAAATACTCTTTTTTTAAAAGCATGCTGCCGGCAGGCGTACTTTCCCAGCATTCCGTGAACAGGGGACAAGTTTCTAACCTTCCGGTCTTTTGACGACCACATGCTTTTGTGGAGTGAACGCAGGCGCGGGTTGGGAACCGCATCGTGTATGCCGCGTGTCCACCCGCTTGGCTGAGTGTAAAGAAACCCGTGAGAGAGAAGAAATCGAAGTGCTTATACTAAGCATCTCGTCCTGTTTCTGTCGAGAAAGGGACAGCCAGTAGCATAGCGAAGACGCTTGCTTGCCACCTATGGAGAGGGTCGTGGGTTGGGAACCCCTGTCCGGCATAGTACTTTCTCTGCATGTTTACAAGACTGGTCGTTGGGGGTTTTCTACGGGTGCTCCACCCCATTCTCGGCTTCTCCCTCATCACCCAGTCATGATCTAACCTTGATCTTGTCCCGGTCGTGATCTAACCTTGTTGCCGACTTGACGTTTAACAATAAACGGTGGAGTTCTTCAGAGTGTCGCCAGGACGGGGCTACACCCAGCACGTCTGTCTACAACATGCGAATGCACAGAAAAACATGTTCAGATCTGGCGAAATTAAATTCGTTCTGTTTCGACACACGGCTGGATTGGTTCCCGAAGATAACAATGAAACCTTATCTCATGACGGGGAAGGAACTGAAGGGGGTGGTGAAACATACCGAAAAGGAAGAGGAAGGGTAAAGAAAGCAAAGCCCAAAAGGGAAACCCCCGAGGGCCAACCCTGTAAACAGGGGCTGCACGTTCAGAGAAACTGCGTCGAATACAGGATCCGAACCTTCGGCTGTATACCGGTGCGGCTCTTGCTGCTGTGCGTCGGGCCGCCCCTTATTGCAGCCGTGGACCGCCGGCATAATCACACCGTTATTGACCGAGCTGCTCTACTCTTGCTGACCTCAGTGCCAATACCGCCCCTAGTTGGGAGCAGTGCAGACTGCAGCCCGGGCAGGACGTGGGGTGGGGAGTGCAGTGCGTTTTGTTCCTACCAGCGAGAGAAACGTCTACAGGCTTGCACGTTTAAGGGAATCGTGTTTTCTTGGGTCGTTGTACATTTGACTACAATCTGAATCTCACACAACATCATCTTCGGACTGCATGGTGTACAGTTTCTTAAAAGGACTACTGTTGTGTGTGTGTGTGTGTGAGCGAGAAAGGTAGAGAGAGGTGTGTTGGTTGGGAGTAATATTCTTATGACGATTTCTTCAGCAAGCCAGAAATTGTGGGCTGTGTCACAGCTACCGCCAGTGACTTTGTTTTTCCTTCTAGAACATCTTCCTTCCTTCCTCCTCCTTTCTCTTTCTCTCCCTTGATGCATTTTGTATTCAGGTATCATCTTAAATACTTGCAACCTTGTCCGTTTTGGAAAATTCTAAGGGCAAACCTATCAACTGCGAACGTTCGCGGGCAAAAGCCCATACAATTAAAAATAAATTATGTCGTGGCCGAAATTTAGACCGTAGACTCCCAAAAGGTAAAACCACTTCTCTAAACTTGTTACTTTAGTCACTGGGGTAAGTAAAATTCGTTGCTAGTGTCTTTTGTTCACAACTATTTATAACGCACCTAAACAATTTGTAACCGAATCATTGTCGTATTAAAAGAACACGTAGCAACCAGCCCTTCTGTACACCTGAGGCGCTAGACGAGTATCGTAGGTGGAATGTGCAGGTGTGTAATTAATTCTTCCGCAGAGTATTCTTGTGGTTTGTTTTCTCATCGTTGGTTTTGCTACAACAACTGCTACTGTAGAAAGGATGGCTGTTATTGGTGTTCGTTGCCGGCTGAGCTGTGTGTATAGCTCTTGGCTACAAAGCTCTTGGCTACAAAGCACCAAAGACTCGTTTATTTTTAAATTTTCGTTTCTTGTGCTTGGTGTGTGAAAACGCAGGCACGTAGGCGTTTAAAAAATTCTTAAGGTTATTGAACGATTTAGACTGAGTTTCCTCGAGACTGTTACGAAGTAAGTCAAGTGTCTCTCGCTGTTGTTTGATCGCTTGCAGGCTGTCGAGTTTTTGTGGAATGAGGAAGGCGCTTATACAAAAAAACAAAAAAACAAAAAAAAACCGTCACCTTCTGATGAGGAAGAAATACTGATTTTCTGGGGGAAATTTGTGCCTTTCCGCTTTTAGCATTTTGTTTAGATATCCTGAACGTGATTGGACCTATTCGCATTTGCTTCCGGGTGAGACGTATTCTGGTTTATAAACAGACTTCAGGACGTGCACCCATGGTCAGATCCGACCTTCGTGACGTTCTCGGCAAACGCTTTCGTGACGTTTACTGTTGTGCTGGCACAAGCTGATGGTCACAGTCTGTAGCGCAGAGTTTTAAGTATTTGAAGTGGACCCTTTCTGTCCATTTACTGTCCTGCTGGTCATAAATATGGCGGAGATAATCCTCCTGCATCCCACATCTCGTCTGTTCTCCTCTCTCTCCTCCTCCTCTGTCGATCTCACTCTGTTATCTGCCAGTCGCACCCATCGATTACTCAGTGTTATCTCGGTATGTCCATCTATCAGTCTGTCCGTACCGCCCCGCCCTCCACACAAACACCCAGAAATGCGATGGCGAAAAATTAATTCTAATTTTCCTGTTATAATAATAAAACTTTAAAAACCAAAGAATTAAAAGTAAGTTTCATAACACAATTAGCATGTAATATAAAATGTTGCGATAGATTTAATTAGTGCGCTAACAGTCTTTTTTCCTATGAGACATGGAAGTGTTGGGATGTAATTATGCAAAAAGTATTGCCAATATTTCCCTGCTGGGTCGCTTAAGCTGAAACATTTCCTCATTGTCTCCCTATAGAAGTCAAGTAGGCACTCGTGGCTCGCTCGGAGAGAATCGGGAGCATTCAGACTCACGGCACGTGAAGTCCTGTCAACATGCCGCGCGTCAGCTGTAGGTTCTGAGAGTAATGACTAGATGTTGTTGTTGTGGAGTTTGTACATTTCTATTTCTTCGTGGAAGTGCGGTTATGGTGTGGGCCTTTCGCACCCTTGGCCCACACAGCTGCAGGGAAAGTAAGGTATGATTGGAGGTGCACTTTTTCCATTATGTGTCGATACTTAGGCACTCCTGCGCTGATAGTGTGTCGGTAATGTACATGAACTTTTTCCCTCCCTGTTTTCGTCACCTGCATGAAGTAGATGGGGGTTTGTTTCCTCCCGTGCCAGTTGTCACATCTCTCCACCCTATCCCAGTTTCTTCCCCAGCCCCTCTCTCTCCTCACCGCAATTCTCTATTCGCATGCTGGTTTCCTTTTAATCTTATGGTTTCTTTGGCGCGCAACGTTTGCTTACCCATCGACCATCTCAGTTAGTAACCAAGCGACGTGCGGGCACGCATGTACTGTTTGTGTTAACTGCAATTCGTGCCATGTTTTTGTCATGTTTTCTCGGGTCTGCTTCTACTTTCGCTCCCCGAGTTCAAACTGTTGGTTTTTGCTCCCACCCCGATATTTATAATCCACAGGATCTGGCTAAAATCGCCGTAGCGGCAAACTAGGTTGCACAGTCGTTCTATTAAGAAACCCCTTCAGGGCTAATCTTAATTGGACGAAACTTTGAGGGACAAGCTTCGGCAGTCTACATCCCGTTTTATAACATGTGCGCCTGCCATCTTGCAGATAAATTTAATTTTAAAAAATAAAATCCTTTCCTTTATGAGTTTAAACTGTCAAGCTTACCTTCTCATCTTCCCATGTTTTCATTTTGGGCAATAGAGAGTGGGTTTGTTGTTGTTGTTGTTGTTGCTACATTACAGCCAGTCAAGTCCTACGATTGGCGAAGAGCCTGAGAGCTTCCACAACATGTCGCGCATCTATTCGGTGCTGTCAGATTAGTCTGGCCATGTAACATGAAGTGTATGGAATACGTGCCGCTACCATGTAAGGCTGAACACCCTGGGCAGACGCTCATATTATAGAACGCAGGGCTGAGACCGCCAGAGCCTGTCTTTCGAAGGATCGTTCAGTTAGGATTGACCAATCCAGCAAACACGGTCACCCGAGTAATTGAGGTCTGTGTGGCTGCTTGCGAGCGTGCGCTTGCTTGCACGCTAAACAGTCGCTGAGGGCCCTGCACGGGATGAGGTCTCGATGTGTGGGACTGGCAGGCCTCCAGGTGAAGGTCAGAATGAGGGTACCGAGATTTCCCCCTCCCTTCCCCTCCTGTTTTTAGCAACGTGCACACCTGGCTGGAAGCCGGGGTCTCAACATACACCGCACGCCTCCCCCATTACCTGCGACCCCAGTACTGCCGCACTCATTCATCGCTTGCACAGGGGCCGGAGGTCTGGATGCCTCGGAGATGGCTAAGAACCAGGTCCCGTATGCAAGACAACCGAATAGCTGACTTATTCCTGTCATGATGGATATTCCAGAATAAGTTCCTTGAATTTCTCACGCACGAAAACCGAATAACCTATTTTCCCCTCTTTATTCAGTAATAGATAAGTTATTCTGTCGTCCCAGGTGCGAATAGGTTATCCCAATTTCGCCGAAACAGGGTTTTCAGAGACAGGGGAAAAAAAACCGCTATTCGGGTATAAATTTAGTTCAGTTTACACGCATACGGCGCCAGAGCTCTAAATACCTCGAGGGTAGTTGCGGAGCTGGAACAAAACTGTGACCTCTAGAGGTGCACACCTAGGAGGTAGGCAGATAACCACGGTCTACCTGTGCGTCTGGTCCCCAGCTGCGGTCCCTCCTCCCCCTTCCTTCCTTCCTTCCTTTCTTTCTTTCTTTCTTTCTTTCTTTCTTTCTTTCTTTCTTTCTTTCTTTCTTTCTTTCTTTCTTTCTTTCTTTCTTTCTTTCTTTCTTTCTTTCTTTGCAAGCTTAGTACAAAAGTCAGAGCGGAATTACGATCACTATGTCTCCTCCCCGATTTGTCTTGACTTCTGTATTGAAGATCTTCCCTGGACCCACTGTCTCTGCTGTCTTTGGTGCAGAGTACTTTCCTTCAACAACCACGCAGTGCACGTTACGTAATGCACATTTTTACGTCTGGAGCATAAGGTTCCACTAGGCCGTATGTAAACAGCGTTACAAAAAAATTTCCCCAACAGTTTTGTGTCGCATGCAACAGTTTGTGTCCGTGCGCTCATAGGAGGCAGTGGAAATGGTGACGATCTGTGCGCGTGACCATAATAGCCAGAGCGTATAGTACAATCGCGAAGAGTGGAGAATCACGTGCAATTTACAGTCAGATGCTTGTGTTGAGAAAGGCGGAGACTGGCACGATATACGCATTCCCAGAAGGGGAAGCGTCTTGACGTAAATCAAGCTACAGTGCAGTCCTGTTCGCTCTCAGAAATGGAGGATATGATGCTTCACAAATGTGCGCGTCTACTGTCGCTGTTAAAATTCTACAAGCACATGAGGTTTCTTTTCTCTCGCGGAGGAGTATGTTCCGGTTCGATATACCACTGTTGTTAAACTGTGTTCACATTACACATGGTTTGTACGCGCATTGTGGGTTTTCACTTGTTAACTTTTGCTTTACCTGCACGGGTTCTGTAGGCCAATCACCATGATAGGGTTTGTGAACGGTTACAGCTGAAGCAGTCTTTGTCTCTCTCTGCCCCCTTTCTTCCTCCTCTCTCTCTCTTCTCCCTCCTTCTCTCCCGACCTCCTCTTTTCTTCGCTTTCACTGTCAGGAACAACTTCCCGTACTGTCCATTTTGCAGTGCATATTCTATACCGCTCACAAGAATCGAAAGACCAGTTCAAACTGCACCTTCTGCGCGATGCCAAAATACAAACCAAAGGCGACGTCCGAGCACAGCTCACAGGTGCTCGATCGGGTGAAAGTCCGGCGACTTCGCTACCCAGTCCTTGCGAGTAGCTGCTGCTGCTGCTGCTGGGGGAAGGTAGTGATGACCCGAGCCCTGTGTGATCTGGCATTGTCATGCTGGAGAATGACGCCTAGTGCCAGTACGAGGGGCTGCAGCATGTCATCGCTGTAGACCACGCCAGCGAGGCTGCCTTGCACATGGTGCAGAGGTGTTCTGTAGGCCATGCCCATTCCTCCCCAAACCTTGATTAACTAGCCACCAAACGGTTCACGCTCCCTGACAGCGGCATCAGGATAACGCTCACCCTGTCGAGTCAAGACGCAGATTCTGCCATCGTGAAGCGATCCGACAAAGCGGAGCTCATCGGTGAAGGAACTCTGGCCCACTGCTGACGTGTCCAGCCAGGTGACGTCGGGCCCAGGACGTCGTGCCATCAGAACAGATCTCACTGCATGGCGCCTTAACTGCATGGTAGCTTCGAGCACCCATTTCCTAATCGTCTTGTCACTGACGATGACATTGTGGCTGCTGACAGCTGCCCTTTGTGTTGTCCATGGCTGTTCTGTCCCATCAAGCCGACAGGACGACAAACCTGGGATACTTCCAGTCGGCGACTAACTTCTCGAAACCCGAACTTCCTGCAGCCACCCAATCGCCATGCCGCGATCAGCTTCACCGAGCCGTCGCCTTGGAGGCATGGTTTCAAACTGTCTTTCGACCGCTTTCGACCCACCAATCCCTCAACAGTGGTTAAACTGTGTTCACATTACACATAGTTTGTACGCGCATTGTGGGTTTTCACTTGTTAACTTTTGCTTTACCTGCACGGGTTTGATTTGCACACACTCTTTGCCTGCCTGCGGCGGTACGGACGAGCGCGCCAGCACTGATTTCCACCTACACCGACGTTCGCTGTTGCAGCGGGGAAACAAGATGCATCTAGCTGTACGGGGTCGAATGTTCTTGCGAATTACAAACGTCCGTGACCTGGCTGCCAAAATGCAGCTAGTCTTTCAATTCTTTTGAGCAGTACATATTTCAGTTTTTGCTGCTTTCTAGAGGTCGACACGGGAGTACAATATATATCTCCACCAATTCTCTTCCTGTATAAGTGGCACTATAGCAAGCTAGTTGTCATTTTTTTAAAAAAGAATTTTGATGAAATCTCATTGTTGTCGCAGTGGCAGAACGTGCACGTTTCATAGACGCGCTATTTGCCCCGTAGGTTTCAAGATCTGGCGGATATAATTACTTCTTAATCCGCCCTGGTTTTGAAGTGGGAATTACGAGCAGATAAATTTAGGTTCAGATTTGATGTACGTACAGACGACACCCAACTTAGACCGTCGCTAAATTTGGGTGTATAAGGAATGGGGAACCATCTTCAGGTTCTTCCTGCTTGGGTTCTTTCCCTTTGTTACCCGCAAGGTATCTAGACTGGACGCTGAAGAAAGGGGGAACATTTCCGGGATCTGCTAGCCTCTGAGGTGGCGTTAGCAGGCGTCGACAGTTTAGAGTAATGACGTCAGTATTTATCACCGGGCTCTAGGTTTGATTTCCTTTACTACCTCCGAAGTATCTGGGGCTCAGGTCCTGATGACGTGCAGTTTGATTTATTTTCATCTCAGATCTGAGACTACCTCAACGAGGCTTTGTCTCTCGGAAAGGCCAAGGGCAAAAAAAGTAGAACCAGTCTTCTAAGTTGCTTTGACCGGACGAACAGTCATCTTGGTGGCTCTGCCAGTGCGACTGCTCCAAAATGACGGTTATTCCCTTGATTTCTAACGATTTGGGCAGACTTTGCACAATAATATGCACATCTGATCCGAATGTTCGTCAATTGTATGTAGATCTAGGCTACCAGGATGGCGTCTGATGACATCACGGGTTTTTTTTCAAGATGCGCCATTTACCAACTGCTCTGTTTTGCCTGATTGCACAAACATAATAATTGATTATTCATACGCTAATGTACAGACTGAAAATAATACCTGCTTAACACAAACGTGTATAGAAACATAGTACACGCATTTACAAAAATCTGATTCTTCGCCCATGTATATGTAAACATGCGTACGTGTGCACCCCAAGAGTGCTAGACGTTTCAGGTTTTGACATGTCTGTTTTCCGTTTTGCTTGGTGAGCACTTATGTTTTCATCAGCCCCATCGGCAGTTCACCCATCAACTCGAAAGCTTTTAAACGATAGGAGGCCGTCTGCCGGAACACCCAGCCTCCCACCCAATCTCCCACCCTCCCTCCGTATGCCGCGGGTAGATCTGCGCCTATACTTCACAAACACTGAGGCCGTTCTGGTAGTCGGAGACTTTAGTACAGCTGAAATACCAGGGGCTGTCGGAAAGAACTCTTTCCATTCTCTGACTTCTCCTTATTCCCCCCCCCCAGCCCCACCTCTCACTTTCCTTGTTTAAGAAAGTGAAGGAGAAAGTGAAGTGAGTTAATGAAGGTCTGTGATTTCGTTCTGTGGTTCCGGCGCCGTGTCCCAGAGACTACTCTGGGCCGCCTGTGAAACCGTTATTTTCTGACAGCTGTAGTGCCACAAATCTGATGGATATATAGATTCATTTATTTTACAGTTGCCGATTAGGGAAGATTGAAAGCAGTACCTACCTGTCTACAGCTTATTCACTTTGTCACACGACCCGAGAAATGAGAACCGCTGATAAAATAAATTCCTACGCTCAGTTTTGTTTTTTTAAGAGGTTTTTTGTTTTGCGTGTCCCGAAACACAATTAACCTCTTGCGCCCCAGCATTTTAGGGAAACGGGGAGGTGACTGGAAGGCACTGAGTGAGAGGCAGGCTTGGTTGACACGTGGCTGAGGTCTGCATTGTGTCTGGAGCAGCCGCAGACGAGACCTTACTGAATTGTATCTGCGTGCATCATGTCCATAGGTCCACGTCACCGTTACGTTGGTCTCTGTGTCTTCCTCTTGCATTCAGGCGGGACCTGGGTAGACAGCTCAGTACGGTGACTTCACTGAAGGCACCTCTTATAGTGAAGGGCTTTCGTCGCGTGTGTATACACAGCTAGGTAGCACGAGCGTTCCTACCTGTCCTTCAGTCGTGACAGCGGTAGTCATGTCCGTTTGCCTAGTGTATTTTACACGCACCTTTATGTATGGAGAGGCGACTGCTCGTATGAGAGGCCACCGGCGAGATGGCGTATTACAGAGTTTGTGATTTTTAAAAAATATTTTAATTCCTTCCTTCAGTGAGTGTAACTACTCCAGAATATGGGAAGAATGTGCGTTCTGGGAAGGTAATAGGAACTGAGATTATCACAGTTAAAGTTTGGTTGAAATGCCTTTTCTACGCATTATTGGGTCAGAACTGTAGGGTGTTTACCGAAAAAGGTATAGTTGATTCGCTGTGTAATGGTGCCGTATTGCAAAGAGGGGGGAGGGGGAGCTCTGTTTTTGTCACTAACTGCGCCGACTGAAGCAAAATTCTTAAACTTTCTTAAACTCGGATGTTGTTTTGTCAAGACTTGTACGCAGAAGTTCTAGCGGGAAATTGACACGATCTTTGTGTGTTTTTCGACTGTCTGTGTAATAACACAAAGATATGTCGTTGTTGCCTCGTTCGTCTTGGACTGAGATGGGTTTTGACCACAGTGATTTGAGGTATAGAGCAGGAAGCTGAAGATTTGCTTAATGCCTAGCTTGTTCACTTGGGGATTTCCTGGCAGTAACACGGACAGGGAGGCAGGCCGTGTATTCATTTGATCAAAGTATTTTCTTTCGTCGGCTTCCGCTTCAGGTCAGTGTCGTGACGTGTGTCCTTGCGTAATAAATGAGGTTAGTAGGAACAGGACGTTCTGTGTGTGTGTGTGTCTAGCAGTGCCGTTTTGCTACATTTTTACTGGAAGGTTTTTAGCTACTGTGAGCATTGTGTTTGCCTTGGTGCCTAGTGTAAGGGCTTTGTTTTAGTTGGTGTGCTGCAAGTGCGATTCGGCGTGTACGATCGCCTGGTGACTGGGCATACGACTTTTGGCACGTTTCCTCTGCTGTGGAAAGTGGGTGACGAGAAATACGGAACGCGATGGACGTAAATGATCTGTAAGGAAGGGCAACGGCGGTTTGAAGTGAGAAGCAGATGTCCGGTCCACGTGCCGAACGTTACTGGACGTGTGTGTGGAACGAGATTTTTTTAAGAGGTCAAGGGTTGATCTGATGCGTCACATTGTGAGGTGATTGTACGACGCCAACGCGAGTGCCTACGAATTCCTCTGGCGTGCTGTTCCGGCTGGGCGAGGGGGGTGGGTGGGAATTGGTGCTTAACGTCCAGCCGCAAACTATGTGCATATCAGGACGGTGTTGCTTAGACAAAGTTAACGTGCTGCCACACGTGGGACTGCTGTCACAACACGGGCCTCAGTCCCACCCAGTCACATTATACTGACACCGGGGCAACCAGTCCTAGTACTGTTCCCTGTAGTGCCAGGCGTCTGGCAGGGCAGCTACTAGATTGCCAATTTTTAAGTCTTAGGTATGACTCGGCCGGGATGCGAACCACCGGCCTCCCGCCTCGGAAGCGGACGCCTTAACCACTAGACCACCGAGGCGGTCTCCGGCTGGGCGAGGACATGTGCGAAGAGCTCAACAACGTAAGGTCTGCTGTTATCACAGAAGACGTGGATGGCGTGGAAACCTCTTCTCAAGTCATCGTTGAACCAGCAGCGAGGGGCTCCCGCTTTGGTGCAGACTGTTGTGCGAACTTGTCCGTGTGAGGAGGGTTGCGCATTTTCTGCTAATGATCACTGTTTGCATGTAGTGGCTTTTGAGCAAGGTGTGTGCGCCTTGTCGTTGTTTGTGTATAGCAGCTGGGGGTAGATCTGTCCAACGATTGATGTGTAGACCTAGCTTAGATTGTCGTGCGAAGAAAGCCGGGGACAACCCAGCGCCAGCTCGCTACTTTTCTCATCCTAATACTCTTTCATCGTATTATTGAGCTATGTAATTCTTTGAGGAGATTGTAGGTAAATGGGAGCTCGAGTTTTATGACTGCATTGATATAGCATGAGTATTATAGTGTTTTGTTTCCACCCACGGATTTGATAATGTCAGGGAGAGCACGTGAGACGAAATGTTAGGCGCACAAAGAATTGCCCTGGTAGGTGACAGTATACAATGATTAACAACAAAATAATGATAAAGTGTCTTATTACGAGCCATGGGGACTTGGATTTTGAATCTTGCTGCGCTGGGTCAGGGTACAGAGAGTATCCCAAACTTTGCCTACGTGAGAGAAAAAAAATCGTCGGCTTTTTTCGAGTTATTATGACTTGTCTTTCAAAAAAATCCCTGCATGTATACTGGTGAATTATGACAGAAATTTATATCTAAGGGTCTAAGCGTGCATATTCCTTTTCCTGTATGAAACACGGTCTGCCTTAAATGCTTTTCAATTTCTGAAACTAATTGTATAAGTTTCAGGTCTTTCTGGTAAAGCCGATGAATACAGAAGTGGAGAGAAAAAGCAAAATCACCCCGACACACAGGCAGCACAGCCAGATAGTAACTTTTGAAAAAAAATATTAAACTTGTTTGATGTCCTTGTCTTCCATGAAGACGTTGTCACTCAAATGGTGAATCCTTGACCTCATGTAAATCTTTTTACCTTGAGGAACAGCGCGTCTGGGCATTAGTTTGGTCTTTAGTCGGACTCGCCGAGCTAATCGGTAATTTTTACAATAGGAAATTTCGTGAACAAATCACTCAAACCTTTCCAAGTGCCGACTGTGTACTCAAATTCTGTAACTGCAGTCGACACTTTTATTTCGTCAGAAGAGAAACGCTTCAGCACTAAATGTCACTCATTGCATCCCCCCAATTTTCATAATGTTGATACTTCACCCATATGTAATTTATCAGTGTTTTGATGTACAGTCGCCGATCTCTGGTTGTTAAACAGCCACACGTTTGGTCCATTTGGCTATCTTTTCTCTGGGAACAGTTGAGAGCGTACTATCAATTGAGGACCGCAGTCTTGTTGTGTTCAGACTATGTAGTATCCCACAGTTATCTGGTCTGTTCAGTGCATGCTAGTGATAAAAAATGTGTTATGTAGGTAGTTCAAAGTACATAATCAACTCCTGAAGTCTCCTGCTTTGTGTTGATCAGTAAATGTCCCGTGTATTCACGACAGTAAAGAGTCATCTTGTCGCAACAGAAAGTCTTGGTTAAAAATAAAAGGGGGACGTCCGGTACAAATACTTGACCGAAAAATGGCGGTTTTACGCTGGAAGTGAGGCTTGCTGTAGCAGTCCGCATCACGATGGTTTTGACGTTACAGCTGCACGAAAAGGTAGGGCATGTGGCGAATGGTTGCCTCAACAGTTAAGTTCGAGATCAGAGCTTCGATTTAAATCTCGTCGACGAACGGAGGTGACGCGATCAGTGCAGATTCTGGTCTAGGTGTTCACGACACGGCCGGAAGTTCTGTGAGATGGCCGGTAAATATGTACACACCTTGTTGATGCCATCTACATCTCTCTGACGGTTACGGGGAAAGCCAAAAGGGCTGCATTTCAAGACAGGAAAGTTGGTGTTGCGGGGGGTGGGGGGAGGTTAGGGGAGGGTTGAACCCGTTTATGGCTGTCTTCGTACGCACACGCTGTAACAGACTCCGTGACCGCCCTTTAATGGCAGGGTTTTATTTTCTGCGCGCATTCGTGTTCTAGACCATGACAGTGACCTGTTGGTGAACTTCCTGATCTTTTATTTTGTTTCGTGTTCTGTATTTCTTGGTGTGCTCATTGGATTTGAAATGAATGTTTGCGCAGTTAAATGTCGGTTAGAGTTAACATTTCATACGCATAGGGTTCAGGCGGACTGTGCTAGCACAACAGTTTGCGATTGCAGGTGTTCTAAAATCACGCAAGCTTACAAAGCTAGATACAGCTAGTAAGGCTGATTGATTGCCGGCCTAATTATACTACAGTGGCGCGAAGGGTGGGACGGAGGAGGGGGTTAGGGAGGGGGGTTGCGTTGTCGGCGGGCGACTTTCAGCCACGTGACAGCCAAAGCGCCATTGCCGATTTTCCGTGCAGATTCGCTTCGCCTGATAGGCTGAAACTGTACCATGTGATAGTAAGAAATAGGAAGTGGCATTTTCATTTGTAAACAATGGTCGATTTGGGTTAGGTCCACATTGTTTCAAGTGACCTTTCGAAAGGGTGTCTGTTACGCTTACACCATTCGACTGGATCGATTGGAAATGGTTGCGAAGAACTAATCCGTATTCACATACCATTTTATTTGTCAGTCCACAGTTATTGCTGAGGAGATATTGTTGGGAGACATCTAACCTCTTACGAAATATTTGAAGCGGATGATTAAGTTCTGTTCTGTTTTCATTCGACTTGACCATGCGAGGTTGGCAGAACATCCACTTGGCGTTTGGCAACACAACTTGAACTTATCTGTGCCTCACTTGGCCTTTTGACAGGATATCTATATATGTCTTCTGTGTGCTGCTTGGTAAAATTCTGGGCAGGCGTCTCTTGCTTTCACTGTTCTTGTGAACATATGTCTTGAGAACATATGTTAAACGTCCACATTGTATGTAACTCCGAGTTTTGATATACATATCGATCTTACGACAGTTTCTTTCGGTAAACGCATTCTACTTACAGACCTTCCTACCCATACGATTTGGTCATATTTTGTACGGCACGTTTGTTTGAATGCGACAAATGCGACTAGCAGACAAAATACGACATTAATGCCTCGTGAATGCATATATGTATCAGAAGGAACTTTGTCTGCAAAGACTATTGACATTCTGACACTGCTGAAGTCCAGGGCTTGAATGTCTGGTGATAATGAGTACAGAAAGATATAGTGGCAATCGGCTTACTATAATTAACTTCATGGGAACACTATTGACCAGTTAGCTTCTGTTGTACAGGAACACGGTGGAGGTTAGAGTTAGCTGAAGTACATAGTTTTAAAGGGATGGATAACGTAATTAGAAATTAATTTTCTTGAAATTCACGTGTCACTGATGTTTTGGGTTACACCATATTTTTTATAAAAAAAATACTCTAGAAAGTTCACCGCAGTATGTTTTAGGGTAGAATGGTCTGTACTTAAGCTTGTTAGTGTGTGGCTTGGCGTTTTACTTGATGTTATTTCCACTTTTGTATCACTTGTTTACTAACTTGTGTTTGATGACCTCTGTTCTAGACTGCTACTGTGCTAGCATTTTTCACTCTGTTTGATGTTCCGTTTGTGCGTCTGAAGTACTTTTTTTAAAAAAAAAGTTACTGTCTGTTCCAAATAAGTCTTCAGGGTCCAGTATGATTTGTGTTTGCAGGCCACTGTGTCTGACAACCGCTTAGTTTGACATCATATCTGTGTTTGACTTCTGCTGTTTGTCAAACGTGGGTTTGACGTTCACTATCGGTCTGACGGTTTCAGAGAGAATGCCAAGCTTAAAGCTGCTCGGTGATTGACGTCCTCTGTGTTTGACTGGCACTCTTTCTGACGTCGCCTCAGGGTTTGACGTCTGCTGTACATGAGTGACATCAGCTGTGTGCTGACGTCGACTATTTGTCTGACGGTTCCAAATACGATTTCTTGATATTTGACTGCCACTCTTTCAGACATCCTCTTTAGCTGTGTGTTGACGTGCACCGTCTGTCTGACGGTTCTAGACAAGACGTCAGGTTTCAAGACTGCTTGGTGTTTGACGCCTACCGTGTTTGCCTGCCACTCTTTCTGACATCTCAGTGTCTGACGTCCACTCTGCGTGACTGACATCACCTGTGTGTTGACGATCACTGTGCCTGACGGTTCCAGAGAAGACTTCAGGCTCCAAGATGCTGAAGAAGGCGCGGTCCTTCCGCGATGACATCAAGGTCCGCATCAAGCGACGACCATCCACGTCCGTGCACCAGATGATCCCCGGCGATAAGAACGTCAAAGGAAAGGGCAAGAGTGACGTCCCCTCTGGCGACGAACACGACGGCGATGACGTGAGTTGATTTCTGTTCCTGGGGTCAGGGGTCAACTTATGAGCGCTGAAAGGGCTGTCAAATTAAATTCCTAATGCTAAACTAGCATTTTTGCTATAAATTTATTACACATGAGTAAATTCTTTGGTATTTCTGAATAGCTTCATAAGACATGAGAGGATTGTTGCCATGACGGGGCCTCCAACCAACTATTGAAAACGAAGACCACAAGCAAGTTTTAATAAACACTAATTTAACCGGCTCAACCGACCATAGTGTTATGGGGCGCCAAGAGGGGAATGGATATAATGCTCATAGATTTTAAAGAATTGCATTCTATAACTGTAGAATTATTGTACAATATAGAATAATATATATTGCAGCCTTCAATTGTATATAAAGAATGAATTCCTTAGCATTTTTTTTTGCTTATAGTATAGATAGAATAAACTGTCTATAAAATTACAATGGTTTAGTTAAACAATTCATTCTATAATTGTAGAATTCATTCTATGATAGAATGCATTATATAGTCATAGAATGCAATTTTCTATAAACCACGAGCATTATATCCATTCCCCTCTTGGCGCCCCATATAGTGTTCATTGGAAGTCAGAGGCGGCGTTAGCAGCACGCAGGGTATAGGACCGACCCTGACCTCGCGGGGCCAGAGCATAGGTCTCGCGATTGGCATGCTACTGCAATCGCTGATTTTGTCTAGACCAGATCAACTTTCGCGACCTGGCGCATGAATTTAGTTTTTTTCATTGTTCGTAAATTTATATATGTGCAAAAGACATCCCAGTACTACACTACGGAATTTGACTTTGAATAAGGATTTTAAACGGAGCCTGTATGTCAGCATTTCCAGTTTACCGGAGAATATAGCTTGACAAACTAGAACGGACAACCTTATGCCTGAAGCGCGGGCCTGGGGTGGTCGCCCCACTTGCCACCACCAGACGTCGCTCTTGTTAAAACTGGACCATGACCCTTCGTTGTCATTAGCCGGCGGTAGGTCCCGGCACGCTATGCAGCGCTGTGTGACAAGCCCCGACAGATCTTTTCTGCAAATGTAACATTTCCTACACGTACGGTTCAGCCAGACTGCTAGCAGACACAACTGGCAGGAATGTCATGCAACGCTTGATGATGGTGCGGAGCCGAGGGCGCGAGCAGAATAGGGATTTGCGTAATCCCTGTCACAGGCGCTGTGACTGGACAGGTCCCGCCCTTCCGTTTAACACTTCTGTCTTCCGCTGGGTCTGTCTGCTTGTTGATTACATGCAAGTGGTGTTCTGCAGGAAGTTAAAACGTAGAAATTCAACATCAGTACTCACGTCAGTCTTAAAACGTGATGGACAGGTCAAGCCAGTTGAGTTGCGAAGCAGGATATCCAGCGAGGATCTTCCTATCCTCCAGACTGCCGGCGGACGTCACGATTTTGGGGACTCCTGTCTTGAACCGAGTGATATGTGATCAGTATCGCCAATTTAATCCGGTTGATACAAAAGCTAGCAGCACCATGGGCGTTGCTGGTAGCTAGTTTACATTCCAACCGCCAGTCCATTTCCTGCTGCACATTGTGCTTGGTAGAAAATCGCACGTACGCAGCTCATCCGAATCGTGCGCCACGTACGTTCAAGTATACGAGGGGCTTGGGGGAACTGAAATGTCTGCTGGGGGGGGGGGGGTAACAGAACTGAATTCTTTCCCCTGTGCACTCACCTACCGACCCACAACCCACACAAAACAATGCATGGATGCATGCACGAATCTTGTCGTCTATCCTTCCATACATATGCGTACATGAACGTTTACGTGGAATTATACTAAATTTGAATTTAACGGAACGTTTTAATAACCCTCCTTCCCCATAGCCCCCACTTCCGCCAGCGATCTCTTTATACATTCTCATCCTGTCTCTTTGCCCGAAAGGCGACCAGTACAGTACTCTGGTCGATTGCTCAGTCCAACCAAGCCCACCCAGACCCAGTCAGGTCCAGCCAGGTCCAACCAGCATCTTTTTTATTGGTGCCTGTGCTTAAACACCTGGTCTGGCCGACCAGTACTCATCACCTGGCGACCAGACCTTGAAGTCCGAGAACAGGACAAAGAACCGGCAAGTATTGACCAAAATCTCTTTGTGCTGTACATGAAATTACCGCCAGATTTTTTGTGTGTGAGTACGGCAAAGTGTAAACGTCACGGGTAGCTTGATGGAAAGGTCAAAGGTCGGTGGTCATGCGGTACTTCCGCCGTAGATGAAATTTGGCCATTATTGAGTCCACCTGTGTGCTCCTGCTAGGTAAAGAGACTTATTAGCGGTGGGAATAACGTCGGTAATGACGTTTACACACATGTGAAAGTCGAACTATGCTGATAGTAGGATCTGTACTGCTCAGAGGAATTGAAAGACCAGCTGGCAGGCAGGTCACGGACGTGTGTAATTTGCAAGAACACAACATCCGACCATGTACCTTGTTTTTGGCTGCAACAGTGCAGGTCAGGGTGCATGGAAATCCGTGGTGGGGCGTTCGTGCACACCCAGGAGACAGCCAAACGTGTGCATCCAAGACGCCAGACAATGTGTGCATATCAAACCTGTTTAGGTGACAGCAAAATTGAACGTGTGAAAAACTTCAGTGAATATGCAAACCACGTGTAAGGGGAACACATTTTGGCCAATGTTGAGGTGATGCTGGTCGGGTCGCTGCAGGAAGGCATCTTGGTCCGGGAAGTTAGTCGCTAATTGGGAGTATCACATTTTTTGTTCGTGACATCGCGAGACCTCTACAACCAGACAGGAAGTGTCAGCGAGTGCAGACGTCCGGGACACCCACGATCGACCTCCAGACAGGATGACAGGCTTGTCATCCTTGGACACGTCAGCAGTGGGCCAGAGTTCTCTACGCCGGCGAGCCTCGCTTTGCCAGGCCGTTTCACGATGGCAGAATCCGCGTCTGGGGGCGTCAGGGTGAGCGTAATCCGGACGTCTGCTCTCGCTGACACTTCCTGTCTGGTTGCATCCTGATGCCGCTGTCAGGGAGCGTGAACCGTTTGGTGATGGGTCCCTCATGTTTTGAGGAGGAATGGACACGGCTCACAGAACACCCCCGCAACGTGTGCAAGGCAACCAACCTCACTGGCGAGGTCTACAAGGGAGTCATCCTGTAGCTCCCAGGCAACAGGACCAGTCGTCATTCTCCAGTATGATAATACCAGACCACGCGGGTCTCGGGTCGCCAAGACCCTCCTGCAGCAGCGGCAAGTGACTGGCGTAGACTGGCCAACATAGTCACCGCCCTAAACCCGATTTAGCACTTATAGGATGTGCTTGGCTGTCGCGATCAAACATCCACCACCAGGTGACTTTAACCAGCTGTTCCTTTTTCTTGAGTAGGAGTGGCATGCGATTCTGCAAATGACTCTAGGGACATTGACTCAGTCCATGCCACAACGGTGCCTTCCTTGCGTGCAGGACAATGGAGAGCTAACACTTTTTCGACATTGATTATTCTGTGCTGCACCTGCTGACTTCTGTATACGTGATGTGTATCCTTCGTGCCAGGGAATCTTGTTGCTACCAAAATAGCCGATTAAGCTTGTTGTTGGTCGTTACATTAATGAATGCATTAATTAAAGAATTAATGAATGAATCTTTTTTATGACAACCGGTTTGTGTTTTTAGCCTCAAGATGTGCATGCGGTATGCAGTGGTCTTTTAGTTCATCTTAAGCAGTATTGCTCGCGCCACTGAACAAGGGAGAGAACTTTGCAGGATCATATGCTGAAAGACTTGCATGAGTTACGTACCGTAGGCTTCAGTGTTGCTAGCTTTTCCGTATGTTCGTACTGCAGTTAATAGTACATGTACTTCACTGCTGATGTTACTGGCCAATTTTGGAATAAATGTCAGTGCATCATTTGAACAGAACACAATTTTCATGTAGAATCCAAGGATTTAAAA
>SMGT01007516.1:175824-187404 GCA_004794575.1 Lanistes nyassanus
GTCGCGATCAAACATCCACCACCAGGTGACCTTAACCAGCTGTTCCTTTTTCTTGAGTAGAAGTGGCAGGCGATTCTGCAAATGACTCTAGGGACATTGACTCAGTCCATGCCACAACGGTGCCTTCCTTGCGTGCAGGACAATTGAGAGCTAACACTTTTTCGACATTGATTATTCTGTGCTGCACCTGCTGACTTCTGTATACGTGATGTGTATCCTTCGTGGCTGGGAATCTTGTTGCTACCAAAATAGCCGATTAAGCTTGTTGTTGGTCGTTACATTAATGAATGCATTAATTAAAGAATTAATGAATGAATCTTCTTTGTGACAACCGGTTTGTGTTTTTAGCCTCAAGATGTGCATGCGGTATGCAGTGGTCTTTTAGTTCATCTTAAGCAGTATTGCTCGCGCCACTGAACAAGGGAGAGAACTTTGTAGGATCATATGCTGAAAGACTTGCATGAGTTACGTACCGTAGGCTTCAGTGTTGCTAGCTTTTCCGTATGTTCGTACTGCAGTTAATAGTACATGTACTTCACTGCTGATGTTAGTGGCCAATTTTGGAATAGATGTCAGTGCATCATTTGAACAGAACACAATTTTCATGTAGAATCCAAGGATTTAAAATCAAACAAGCAAAATAAGCAACATATATACAAGTCTTCTGTTGTTTTAAAAACATCCGTGGCGATATGATTGTAGGTTTAGACTAGAACAAATAACGAAATGCTTTTAGACATTCGGTTTCGAGTTTAAATTATGTGTCAGCGTGGTAAGAAGAGGTGCGGGGGGAGGGGGAGTAGTGGGTAGATAGATTAGGGTTGGGGGTATCCTCGTACCGAGGCAAGAGCTAAACCTTCTGGTTAGCAACTATTTTGATCAATTATCAAATGCCGGACTCAGCTGCGTACTGGGCCTTAGCATCGAACGAACTTTGCTTTGTTTCACGCAGCTCGTCCCTTGGCGCAGTCTGGGTTTTGTGCGAGTGTGTAGAGAAAATTATGACTACGTCATGAAAAAGGTCGGGGTACTGCCCGCGTGCATGTATGATGGGTGTTTATGTGAGTGTTTATGAGGGGGAAGGTGATATAGTATCAGCTAAACATTACGATCGGGGGGCAGTGGGGGGACGGCGGGTTACGTTTGCTTATCTGTCTGTTCGCCTGGCTGGCTGGCTGTATTTCTTTCTTCTTTTCTTTACATCGTTGTGCTTTGTCTGCCTATGCATCATTTACTTGGTCAGTCTGGTCGACCTGTCAGATGCTACAAAATTGAAAATCTGGGATCCAGACACCTTTGTCAAAACAGTAGCTGGGTGGGAGATGGGAGCTGTGTAGGAATATGGATGCACGTGGCTCTCGTGTCGCAGATTCTCTTTGGAAAGTCCTCAGCCAAACCAATATTTCAAGTCAGGAAATTCCTGTTGTCAGAAGTGCGAGGACGCCACGACGGGTGTGGACCTTTCAAAGATTTGTATCGGGTCTGTGTAATTTCCGTCAGCATGTTGTGCTAGACTGCTGAGGAGGTCATAATAGCGTCCAGGCACGACACTGAGTCGTGAGTCTTCCTGTTACATCTAACACTCGGCTGGATACTGTGAAACTCCGGGGCATTATTATAGAGCACCGGTCGCCAGATCGGCACATGCAGGACAGACACGAAGCCAGCAAAGCGTAAACTCTGCAGCTTTTGTCTTCTGGTGGTGGTGGGTTTTTTTTCACGCACCCCTTACCGCTGAGATCTGACCTGCACTTAAATCCCAGATCAGTGGCCACACATCTTCAGAAGAAATTGTAGCTTATTGTTGAAGTAACAGTAGGCTTAAGAAATATAAAAAAATTAATATACAGTTAAGTTCAATTTTTCTCCAGCATTCAGAATTAGTACAGCATCTGCATAAAATGCTTAGACCAAAAAGTGTGCCTTTTAGTTTTCAGTGCTATACCGCACAGAACTTTGAGGTTTTGATAATGGAAAAAAAATTGTTTAAAATGCAGGAAAACTAAGCTTGCCTGGTTTATCTGACTGAGCTCTTGCAGAAAACGCGTTACAGAAAGGCATTATACTCTGTAAGTATTCTCCAAGAAATGGTCGAATTCTTTGCTTATCAGAGTTCGGTTGCTAGAAAAGAACGTCTTAATCGTCTGACGTCAGTGGATGGAGTTTGTTTTTTGTCAGTCATCTGTATCTGTACATGCAATCTTTCACAGCCAGTGTGTACATCCCTCTCCTAGATAGTTACTGTAAATATCTGTCTTCTAGATAGTTACTGTAAATATCTGTCTTCTAGATAGATGCTGTAAATGTCGTTTATGTAAGTACTTTGATTCTGTTGATTGTGGCACCTGGTGAAGGAGGGAGCGGGAAGTAAACTATAGTGTAGGGAAACGACACACTGCTGACACGGCGTAAACCCCCACAAACCGCATCCTCCTTCATTATAGCTTTTCCTTATGCTGACATGCGATCCAAAGAGACTGCCTTACTCTTCCAAAAAATTGTAGTATTCTTTGTCTGTGCGCCTCTAGTTGCTGCACATTGTCTTTCCTAGTCGCTGGGGGGAAACAGGTGTAGATGACTGGTGAATGACTCGCTTTGCAGGACTTGGCAGTTATTGGCAGCCACACATGTCAAAATTCTTTCAGCACCGATCGGGTTTTCCCTGCAAGTAACAATTACAGCTCTCCCAACGTCCACGAAGATTAAGTTTCAGTTAGGCAAGCAGTAGCTGATGGCGACAAGTACTGGCCCAGAAAGGGGTTGTTTTTGTTGTTGTTGTTGTTGTTTTTGTTTGTTTGGGTTTTTTTCACCAAGCTTCAAGCTTCACGAAAGTGTTGAGTGATTTCAGCGCCCTCTACGATCGGACGTGATGTCATACTGATAGGCCATACCTCTGGAGACGTGTGACAGTGTGAAGGCCACTGATCAAGTGTTCGGATTACGTAACTGAGTCACCAGGTGTTAAAAAAAGTCAAGGTCCCGTGAATTTCTTTTCAGGTCGTAGGAGAGGGGTCGTGTAAGATACTCCCACTTTTCTGTGGGCCAGGATGCTGAGGGCGGTGCCCGTTTGCTCTCTCCCGCTGCTTTACCTTAGAAGACCCAAGGGTCTTAAGAGCTGGGTGAACTGGGGGAAGGGTGCTGCGGCGCACGGGTATCGAACCAGAGCCTTCGGGTTCGGAGGCATGCGCTCTACTTCCCACCCGCTTTTAACCGGGTGGCCATACGGGAAATCATGTAGGCGGTGTAAAATGTTTCCTCGTAAAAAAGACCAACCATCATACTATTACAAGGAAAACCAGAAACTGAGTAGGTTCCTGTATCCATGTGCTGCATTGTCATTTTTAGCCAAGTTTGTCGGGTATGCAGATGGTTTTGGATGGAATCTGTGCTAGCTGGCTGTGCGAAACTCCACGTCACTAGGAGAGAATCTGGCCCAGTGGATGACAATGAAAAGCTGCGTACGTGTCTGAGGTGCCAGAGCTTTAGAAGAAGGCTGAATTGGACAGGTGCCAGTGTGTGTCGAAAGCACGGAGTTGGAAACAGGTGTCGGTTGTGAAGTGGAAATTCTGCTGGTAGAAGCAGCTGTCTGATTCAAAAAGAAAACGTCCGACAAACTGAGGGTAAAACCAAACCGTTCTTAAAGCCTAGTGGAGGCCGGTAAGACAGAGCTTTCATTTAGACCTGCCTGTGTTTCTTGTCCACTTCATGCATCAGTTCTATCTCCATAGTTTTCTCTTGGGTTAAAAAAAGCTCAGCACACAGTGATGATTTTATTGGGTCACTTTTAAAAAATTGGAAATATATGTATCGCGGTTCGGAAGACGGCAAAAGTTGACAGTAACTTTGTTTACCTTCCCTGTAGAGCAAGTTTCCCTAAATGCCATTTTTCCGAAGTTGATCTGTCATCATCATCATCATCAATCATCAATCATCAATCATCAATCATCATCAAAGGAAGTTCGCTTTTGCGAAACGTTGGCACCGTTTGGTTATTGAAACGAAAAACGATGCCACGTGAACAAAAGTTTATCTTACAGAATAGACATCCTGCGAAGGGCTTGCAGGCGTAAGGCTCCCCCAACCCTCTTTCTTAAAACAAAAACAAAAAACAAAGCAGGAACTTTTTCTTGGCAGTGATCGAATCAAACATGAAACAAACGAAAATGCTTGGGTAATTGGTAAAACGAAAGAAATTGACTAACGCCATTTAAATCATGTTAGGAGGCTAAAGGAGCTATTAATGTCAGTAATTTACCTGACAGCACTATGTAAGGATTGTGTGGTCTAGCAGCGTGACTTAATTGTTTAGAAGTACCCCCACGTTTTAGAACGAGCGACCTGTTGGATGTTGTTCGTGCTGCGATACTCATGGGTAGAAGACCCAGGATAAGCTTACTGGATACGAGAATAGGATCAGAGCTCCTGCGGCGGAATACGAGACCAGGTCACGTTGTACTTGTACCCGACATCTCGGCGTCTTCAAGAAACCGCACCTCTGTTGCCGCTAACGCCCGGCGTGTGCGCTGCGCTATGACATCTTGAAAATTCATCAGTTGTGTGTGCGTACCGGCTTCTTGGTATGTGCGTGAGCGCGTGAGCGGGCGGTTGGCACAGCAGCTGCAGAAGCTGGTTGGCCAGGCACACGCTGGCATCGTGCGCTTCCCGGCCTCCTGGAAACCAAACGGAGAGATCCTACGCCCACAGATCTCATTGTGAGACGAGCGACGTTTGCGATAGGACAGTGACCTTGCGGGCAGTTTGTTGTTTCCCTGTGTGTGTGTGTGTCTCTTGAATTCTGACCTCTGCTGGTGTACCTGCAGTGCCGTTCATCGTTAGGAGCGGTCGATAAGTCGGATCAAAGATTGTCGCAGTCAGTTGCTAGGTTGCCAGAGCTGTCGAGAGTGAAACTCCATCAAAGCACGGATTTTGTACCGATGGCTGAAACCAGCGTTGCCGTATCTGGACCAGGAAACAAACTACCATGGCCTTTGCCTTGCTCGACACGCCTGACTGGTTGATGACGCGATGCCAAAGAGTTCGGCCCGCGCCATTAGGGCGAGGCTTGTTCTAGCGGCGCTGATCTGGCGTGACCCTCCACCACAGGAAGCAGGACAAACGACTGCCACCGAAGGAACTCGGGGGCGGAGGAAATAAATAACTATACTAGTCGCCCCTTCACACAGAAGTGGCCCCGCTGCGGCAGTTCCAGCCCAGATTGTCGCCCGAATATTCGTGCGAAATTCTGACCCCAGCCTGGAGCGCCGGAGTTTTAACAGAACTGACTGCATGGGAACTGGAACGTGGCATTCATGAACACGTGACAAAAGGTCGTTAGGGCTGGTGATCAAGAGTGGCTCTGGCCGCGCGGAATTAACATCAGAAGGGGTTAACTCATTACGACTGAGAGGCAAAGACCAAAGAGAAAAACAAAGAGAGGACGGGAGCGAGGTTTATATTATAGATCTGCTGCATTTGAAGCTTGCACTAAAAGACAAGGGATTTTTTTTCTCTCTCGGGAAAGAGGGTTATCGCCGAATCGTCTCAAAGGAGAAAGAGAAAGAGGAAAGCTTTACTTCTGGTTATGTACTTTGGCAGCAGCGCCATTCTACAGGCTCTTGTTACTTCGCGCTCACAGAACCGCCAGCAGGCGAACTGTCCCAGTGCGCCTAACAGCCCTGACGGAGCGAAGGCCATCTGTCTGTGGGGCTGCAGGAATCTTTAACTGAAGCGCTGACTGCCAGCTATGGAGAGACTTCTATAGCACACGCACAACTCGCTGTACTGAAGGGTTTTGCAGACGGCGGAGAGATTCCATCGAGTTTGTGACTGATTTCTTCCTGCCAGACAGAATTTCTCCCGCTCCCTTATCTTCCTTGGGAGCGATTTGAATTCAGCCGCAGAAACACGGAAAACTCAGTGTGTGAAAAGAAAGAGGTTTGCACGACAAAGAAGTCTTTTCAGTGTGCTTCAAACCGCGCGTGCTAGGAATCGGCCCGCGTGTCCCCCTGTGCGAGATTTACGTCACTGTGGTTAAAATAGAACACAAGAAGGATCTGGAGCCAGATTCTTTCCTGGGGTGACCTGTGCAGCAAACACTTGGTCGCAGTGTTCCTTTTGTAGTTAAAAGCGACTGCAGCAACGCAGGACACGCACTGCACAGGCAACAGCTTTGGTTGTTCCGAATTTCGTCTGCTGGAAGTGACTCAGTGATCACGGGATCTAGAACAGGCAAGAGGTGCATCGAAACGCCTTCGGACAAAAGCGCAAGCACGCCCTGCGCACAAACGGCGGCGCTGTGACCTGTGACCTTGCGTGATGCCTGCGCCGGTCGTGACGCTGCACCCGTGACGTCACAGCTGCACAAAATGGTGGGCAACCAGGGCGAGGCGCCGCAACGGTCGGCCATCGCGCAGCTCCTCTACAACGTCCACGGCCCGGGCATGCTGGACCACGGCGGCCACGGTGGGAGTGGTGGTGGGGGTACACGTCGTCGCCAGTCGCGCCGCCTGAGCTTGGACGGATGTCGGCACCAGGAGGGCAGGACCCGGGTGTACGTGCGCTCCAAGGACCTCAATCCGCACGGGCCGTTCGTCAAGGTAATGCACGCTGCGGGAGGTGGGGGAGGGGAATAATTAAAACATGCGCGTGCGCGGAAAATCAAAACCCACATTCGTGAAAGGTCTTATACCCATCCTCCACCAAACGTTGAAAGTCGAAATCGTCAGGCTGCGTGATAAAAGCGTCCATCTCTTGCCGTTGTCACAGGTTGAGAAGATCCGAGGATCAGTTCCTTCACGTCGGCTGCCGGTCTTTACACGCGCGGTAATTACGGGTTTTCTTTCTGTTTTTTTTTCTTTTCTCAGACGCAGGTATTCACCACATTTATAATAAGTATTTAAAGGTGTACTGTGGGATTTCCTTTTGGTGTAGGTGTTGCAGGCAGGGATCTGTGCCAGCATCCTAAATATATCAACTGTCTTTGCAGTTCCTTGTTGAAAGCCTTTACGGTCGAATATGCATGCTCCCTAGATCACCTAACCACGCGTATACGTGACCACTCTTGGCGAACTAGGACGCCTTTCGTGCGGCTAAGAAAGGCGTTTGCAACTGTTATCGAATTTACTGAGTCTGACCCTTTAGGACAGTGCAAAGGTCGGACAATCAAGATCGTTGTATGGTCGGTAAAGATGTATGTTTAAACCTAAAAATTACAATCTTCTGTGGAATCTGTAGGACGTTCTGCCTGAAATAAAATCACATATCCAACGATTTTCGGCCTGACGTAATTACATTTCTTCCTGATGTTGTAACTTTGCGCACGAGCATATTCACGTACTGCATCTTTGGTGTATTAATATCTAATATATTTTAACACAATCCATGGCGGCAGAGATTCCGAGTTTTCTTTTCCCCTAAAAAATCAAGAACTATGCTGGTTAGTTTGTATTTTTCGTTGATACTAATGTCTGGCATATCGACGTAAATTATTCTCCTTTGCCATTCGTGTGTATTATCTCCCTTTTCAGACGCACGGCATCTGTATGTGAATGCTTTTTAGCTGGGGTAGGGATGGGGGCTGAAGACAGACGGAAGATTGCGTAGGTACAAACAGAATTTTGCCAGCACCAGACCCTTGGTTTTCTGTCAACAGGCCCGCATTATCCTGTCGCTAGGCTGCCTGTCGTGCCTCCGTTATCGATGACATACGTCAGAAGGACGCTGCCACGGTGCAAAGGTCATGTTAAGGTCATGTCCCCTTTCCCCAAGGTCCAGGCCCGGTAGTCGTCTGGAAATGCCACCCAGCTCCCGACTTGTTCTAAATCTGTTGGATATCTGATGATGCACTGGACTTTTCGCTGCCGTGATCTTTCTTAACTGGACGAAGGTGGACCCCAGTTCGTTGCAGCGATCGAGATGTGCATTCTTCAGGTTAAGAAAGGCTTATAGACGTCCGGGCACCATTATGAAGCCAGAATGGAGTCGGGACAGAATAATTAGATGACACTGCGTGCATCCCGCTTAGTCGGAAGGAATGCATAGCAACACCTCGTTATCGCCGCTGTCCTTGCGGACGTGCGTAGGATTAGCTGAGAGCTTTGAATAATTGAAATCATCGTCCTTGTTTGGGGTTTGGAAATTACGGTGGTTTAATCTGTTTGTCTTACGTGTGTACTGGTTTTTGTTGTTGTTGTTTCTGTCTTAAAAAACCTAAAGTATCATCGAAACTTCGCAGGTGCTGTGAAAGAGACCAGCATTTTTCTGAAGTGATCGTGCAAAGAATACTTGTTTCCAAAGTTGTCAGCGTACACAGGTTTGCAGCACGCTTATCCCCGTCCACCTACGTTGCAGTGTTTGGCTTGCAATTGTTTATTCGCTTAGAAATGTTTTAGGTTGCACGCTGTCAAACACATAACACAACAACACGCGCGCGCACACACACACACACAGCAGGTACGACGATGACACTCAGGAAAATGCGATCTGCACCTCCACCTCCAATATCTCCGGCAGATGTCGCTGGAATCCGCAAGGCTGGCAATAAACGCCACCCGTGCGAGCACCCAGTCACCGTGCCATCCTCCCCAAACTTTTTTTCACGCCTTCAGGTGCTTGGTCACCAGGAAGTTGTTTCCCCTCCGCCTGCACTGCCCTTGGGCCGCCGTATGCTTCGAAACCAGTGAAGTATTTCCTTTAAACAGCAGCGGTGCTGCTCTTGGGCACCGACTCGCTGAATGCAGGTCGCCTGTGGCAGGCGGAGAACGATACGTCACCCTTTTGTTTTTTGGTGGGTGCTGTGGGAGAAGGGGCAAGTTGTCTGTCAGTCCCTTGATTTTTTTGGGGGGGTGGGGTGGGGGTGGGGTGGGGGTCAGACCTCCGTTCACAGACTGTCGTTTTTTAGAACATGATGTATGTCAGATTATGACTGCAATTTCTAGCGACCACCTGCTGCAGTCATTACGCATGCAAAGGGCGAGTTAATTCGGCATCAGCGAAAGAGACGACAGTTAACTGTGTTAGCTGGTGTTACACCAACTGTTCACGACAGCTAGCGTTGTTGGCGGTCGGTTGGGTTGATGTTACAGCAACTGTTCACGACGGGTAGCTGTGCTGGTTGTCAGTTGACGCTACAGAAACTGTCAGCGACAAATAGCCGTGTTGGTTGTCAGCTAGTGTTGCGGCAACTCCTCACGACAGTTAGCTGGCTGTGTGGGTTGTTAACTGTTGTTACGCCAACTGTTCACGACAATTAGCAATGCTGGGTGCCAATTAGTGTTGCAGCAACTCTTCACGACTCCATTGTAGGGAAATAGTGTTGCAGCAGCTATTCTCGACAATTAGCTGGTGTGTAGGTTGTTAATTGTTATCACAGCAGCTTTTCACGAAGTAGCTGTGTTGGTTGACAACTGGTGTTGCAGCAACCTTTAAAGACGAAGTGTTGGTTGTCAAGGCCATTATTCACAATGCTAGGTGTGTGTTGGTAGTCTGCTAGTGGGGGGGGGATGCGTTAACTTTTTTTAAAAATCGTAATTGCATGTCACTCCTAGTTTGTCACCTGTCACTCCTAGTTTAGCCTGTTCGCTCCTCCCTTTCTTGACAGCGGGTAGGTGGACGGTACGTCATAACCAGGCTAATAGCTCCGCCCAACCTAGGCTGGCCAGAACTGGTTTGAACGAGAATAAGGTGGTTCCTGTGAACGCAGGGCGTGAGGGCAAACGGTACAAGGGCTGGGGCCTGGATAGCTCAGTTGGGAGAGCTGCGGACTAGCAGATGGAGGTTGCTGGTTCGAACCCTGGTGTGGCCAAGGATTATTTCCTGTAGTTAAACATTGTGCAAACTCCATTCGGCCATCTCCCCGCACATTTAACTGCCTGCTCGCACTGGCCGTCTTACTGCAGCCATCAGTCTGGCGGTTCTTTCAGTGCATAGTTTAGTAGTTATTCACATTATTTCATAGCGTTGTCACCACCAGTAATTCTGGAGAAGTCGTGTCTGTGACTTGGCGGGCCGTACCTTAACTTACCGGACTCGACTTCTCCAGAATTACTGGACAAACTTTTATGGTGATTTGTAAATGTAGACTTAATTCAGCAATCGTCACCAAAACCTTTACTGCCTCAGGTCAATGGTTTCTACACCAAAGGGTGACGACGCTATGAAATAATGTGAATAACTAGAGAAATCTACCGAGGGAAAAGATTCTCATACTCTGACACGTTCGCTCAGTCTCACACAGGCAAAACACTATTAGCTCAAGAGCCCCCACCCTAGTAAAACACAACTGCAGTGAACCGTTATTCCACATATATTTCAAACACTAACTGGCTCGACAACATCAAATATATCTACAGATTATTTACAGAGAATCACCGTGCTCGTGTCTAGGGTAAGACGCTGCCTGATTACGTCATACCGCGAGGAATCAGACAATGAAGATAATCAAACTAAAGCAAGAGGGAAATCAAGCTGCAAACGGCCTATGATCCCACTCTCTACGCTGAGTCAATAAGTGACCAACAACAGAGCACCTACTCTTGTCACTACAGAAACAACTATTTCTGCGATACACAACTCGGAAGCTATACAGACTGAATCAATAAGTGACCAACAACAGAGCCCCTACTCTTGTCACTACTGAACCAACGGCTTTACAGCAATACACAGCTCTAAAACTATTCAACGACCAACAATGAAGTTATGACACTGTACAACCAGCACTACCGCTACCTCCCTTTTGACGTACGTCAGGCCACTAGCTTATGACGTCTCCTGTCTCCGGCAGGATAAAACCACCCATCTTAAATCAACGCGAGTCCCAGACTCTAAGATAAGTTTATGGTAAGAGTAATCCTTTACTTAAAAGACACATCCAATATTCAACTTACACGTCATTACGTCGGCGTGTCAGTGAAATACACCCTGTGTATCTGGCAAAAACTGGAGTTCTCTTCGACGTGTCCTGGCTAAGATGGCGAGGGGTAGAGGTCCTTGGGTCTACACGTGTCCGCTTCACTAGGTCTCCTTACATTAACTCTCTCTCCATGTCCGGTCCGAGTCTATCTGTGTATCCGTGTATCCTTCTAATCGCGTTTTTTTGCCTCCTTAAGTAGAAGCCGTTCTGACGCATTAACCTTAAGTAAACCAGTTCTGGCCAGCCTAGGTTGGGGCGGAGCTATCAGCCTGTCATGGCTAATGACATAGCGTGTTGCGAGTTTCAGGCGTCTAGTTGCCCTAACCAATCAGGGGGTAGACCAAACTGTTACAGGCGACCCGATTGGCTCGCCAAAACAGCTGGAGAACGCGGGGTAGGGGGGAAGGTAGCCGGCTTAGTGCGAGGTGGGGCGAACCACCCTCCGCAGGCTATAGACCACCATCCGGAACTGCTAGGCTTTTCTGGTAAGACCGCACTCTTGGCTATATAACCAGCCGAGTGCCGATTGCCGATTGCCGTTTGCAAAAAGTCGTATGCTGAGCGCCAAGTGTCGAACAGCGAGGTCGGATCTACGAGTACAGCCATTAACCGCGACGTGGATAGCGAACCAGTAGTGCATTTCGGACCGGTGTTGTGATGGTGGAGCTGAG
>SMGT01007516.1:189840-225215 GCA_004794575.1 Lanistes nyassanus
GGGGGGGGGGGCGAGAGTTCAGTGAGTGGGTAGTACTTTCACCCCGCGCTAACCAAGACGGTCAGAGGGTGGACAGGCTTCGTGACGGTCTGTCAGCGTCTCGCGTGTGTAAATGTCGTCGTGAACAGACACGGGGTCGTGCGCCAGCCATGCAGCTGTCGTCGCCAGCAGCTGCAGCGTGAGGAGGGGGGGGGGCGGGATGGCTAGCGAGAAGGGAGGTTGATGATGGAGCCTGGGCTAGCTCCATGGGGTTCGTCTCTCCCCCTGCTTGCCTTGTCTGACTGCCGGAGGGGCCCCACAGCCTTTGTTGTGGCGGTCGCTCCACCCGTCCCTTTTGGCAGACTTTGCCTGCGCACAGATTCTGGCATCCAGTGCCCAGAGTACACGCGCGCGCATCTGCCTCGCTCGTACGCCGGCCAGCCAGCCAACCAGCCAGACAGAGGGCTTCGCTGCGGCGGAAGGGTCGGCGTTGTGGCATGCGCTAACCAGCCTGTGTGCTGCTACTGCTGCTGTTGGCGGCAGAAAGGTCTGCGCAGGCAATCTGAGAGTAGAGCAATGCGTCTCTCGGTCTGTGGGTGCCGACAGTGCGCGTCTGGGGCAGAGGGGGCGGCGGCAGCTGTCTGGAGTCGCTGACCCCGCTAGGTGTCGCTAGGACCCAGTCGAACTGACACGCGCTGTGGCCGAGCTGCGAGTCTTGAGACAGAAGCGTGCTGGGCGAGCGCAGGAACAATAGGGATTTCTTGACTGTTACAGCGGCTTGGCCCTCGGCCACTCTCGGCAACATGAAGAAGGAACCCAAAGAGGTGAGGGCATGCAGGTTTAAGTAATATATACCTGACCGCTGTTCCGATGATACATTGTCGTCGTTGTGACCACCACAGACAGCAGCCTTTATTATCGTCCTCGTCATCATCAGTCATCAACAATTCTTATCATAACCACTCCTGGCGTCCTTATTGTCATAACCACCATTACCTAGCTACTACTGTCAACATCATCGTCGTCGTCATCTTCATCCCAATCACCACCGTACTTCGTCCTTATCATCATCATCGCCACTACAACCATCACTTTATGCTCCCCCACCATTACCACAACGTGAGTTGTGTTACACCTAGCACCTTCTCGCTGCCTCATTGTTCATGGCTCACTGTGGTGGTAAGGTGCAGGTTTGGGACGCGGTGTGAGGTAAGAATGAGAACAAGCAAGCGAACGGATTTTCTGTTTTCATGTATGATCTACAACGTAGGATTAGAGTTTCGGCGACAAGAGGGGCAAGAGATAACTCTTGAACCTTTTAGAAGCGCCGCACACTTTGTTTTGTTAACAGCGCCTTTGGCTTTGTCGCCATTGCACTGGATGAGCCGGTGAGCACATGGCGAGATTTATAGACGCCAGGAACGGAAAGGTTGCGTGATGGTGACGTCAGAACTCCTTTAGTTGATGGTAGGTGTTCTGACGTCACTACCTAGCGTCTCTGGCGCTTCTCGCTTCTCTTGGACTAGCTTCTAGCTGGTGCAGCAGCAGCAGCAGCAGCAGCAGCAGCAACGCGAAGGGGTCTGCGTTACGGCAGGCAGCAGTCCGACAGTGTGTAAAGCGGGCTGTCTGCGAGTGGCTGGGTGCGTGGGTCGGTGGAAATATTGCGCGCGACTGGGGGTCAGGTTTTGATACACGCGCCCTGTCTGGAACACAAGAGCTGCTGGGCGATACGCACCTTTCGGCGGCCACACAACTGCTTGCAGATCGCACATCATCACGTGCATAGCGCCAGCCGCTGCTTATCACTCCAAACCATCCTCACCTGTCTCTCTGTCTTCTCACACCTCAGCCCTCTCTTCCAGACCGCCCTGTTTGTTGCAAAATGGATACGTTTTCGACTGCATGGGCACCTCAGCACGTTAACTAATTGATACAGTATCCAGAACTCGGTTCGTAACTTGAAACATTGAAATCAATGAAATAGAGACGATCCGTTTAAAGATAAAAGAATCGTTCCTTTTTATTAACATCCAGTCGTTTACCTGACAAAGCGCAAAGAATACGCGTACTTCACGTTTGTACTGTACGCGATCGTTTGTCTCCACCGTTAAACCTTGCTCTTTCTCTCGCCTTCGTTCGTAACCCGAGGCACTGTTCGTTACCCGAGACAAAACATTTTTTCGAAATTGTTGTTCGTAACCCGAATTATTCGTGACGTGGGTCGTTCGTAACCCGAGGTACCACTGTACTTCGTTTGTAGTTTAAATCAGACTGCTGAATAACCCTGCTTAAGTTCTTTTCTCTTGCGGAACACTGTAGAATGTTTCCTGTGTGACGATTGATTTAGATGGCGAGGAGTCGCGACACTCAAATTCCTAGTAGGCGACACTTCCCGACGCAGCTGGGGCTATATAGTCGCATTTTGTTGCCAGGAAAGCTCGGACGATATGTTCTGAATTAGTATGTGTCTTTTATTCTACCAGCACGCGACATCTAGTTTGTTTGTCGGAGGAGTCTGGTAGGAGTCAGTGTGAGACTGAATAACGCTGTACAACGTCCTAAGGTAAGGATGTAAACTGCTCTTTGGCCTGAGAAATGGGCGTCTGTGGTCAGGAGACTGCAGTGTGCAGCAGTCCTCTCGAATCTATGAAGAGAATACAGGCCAGCGAAGCGGGATCATAGGCTATGGAGGCTCAGCAGCTTCCAGAAGATAATATTGTCGACGAAGACGAGATTATAGGCTGCTAAAGGACGCAGCGGATGTCTGTTTTCTTCAGGTTTAATTTTTTAAAAAAATTAGCCACTTGAGACCGGGGTTTATGTGCAGGAGAAGTGTACAGAATGTTGTACGAAGCCTTGATATACCGCGATACTGATTTCGCGCGAATGGTTTGGCTCAGCTGGCAGGAAACGCCCGCAGCATCCTACGCGGTAAGGTTACGCAGAGAAGACTTGGATGGATCGCATGAATCATGTCATCAAAAATTCTACCTTCCCATTCTCACCCCTCAAAAAGTTGTGCTTAGTACAGAATTTTTATAGACAGGCAGACTTGGATGAACATGGTTGCTTTTCGTACTTTGCAGGCGGTAAACGGAACATACAGATAGGATGGGAAGGCAGATGGAATGCTCGTCATTACGTCGGTGGTGGGGGAGGGGGTGCATTATTGTCGGCATCTTACGCCGATAAATTTCATATGGCGAACACGGACCTCATTGAAGGCAAGGGAGAAAGGACAGCTATGTAGCCCAGGCCCGCGTTGGGTTGCATGGGCGTTCATATCTCCTGTTCGTACGTAAAGGCGCGCGTAAAACTCGGGACGAACGAGCCTTACGACTAGTGTTACGACTGGAAGAGCAGGTACGAGCGCTCATGCAAGCGAACCCTCAGCGTTGTAAAAATGTTCAGTTTTCTGCCGTGGTTAGAAAGTCAAGGCTGCAATATCCACGCGAGAACCTTTGACGATTTCTTCGCGCAGCGCAGTCCTAGAGTGTTGTTTAAGGATTCTGTGCTGATCATTTCACTGAAAGACCTTTCTTGAAAGAAAATGTGTTGTGTTTTTGGTAATGTGCAGGGGAGTCCTAGGATTTATGCTACAGTACTTCTAGTTCTGAAGTAGAAACTGACTCGGTTCAGAACAGTTGCCGGACAGGTGATTCATCCTGCAAAAAAAAAAAATTCACATAAATTCCTTTGCCGTGAAGCAGTCCAGTACGCTGCGTACTCTGTACGACGGAGTGAGCTGTGAATGTATCTGTCGGTAAACAAGCGGGCAGCACCATTGCACAATACACCACGCACCTACCCACATTGTTCCTTCCTGACGGCGCAGCATGACGTAACGGGACGTCCGCAGAAGCTGGAGAATAATGGGGTGGCTGCCCGCTCGGCAAGGAAGGGCGTTGTGGGAGAGAGCCAGTCATTGGCGTGGATTTCGGAAAATGGTAAGGCAGTTGGCATTTTAGAAGTCAGGCTTGCCAGCATCCGGCAATCATGCGTAATCGTTGTTCACAGATACGCGTGCTACTGGGTGCGCAGAAACAACTTTCTTTCTTTCTTTTCTTTCTTTCTTCCTCATCTGTAATAAAACGACCACAAAGTTCACAGATACGCGTGCTACTGGCTGCGCAGAAACAACTTTCTTTCTCTTTCGACCTCTTCTTATTCCTCATTTTCCTTCTTTGGTTTTTCTGTAATAAAACGACCACAAAGTTCAAGCTTTTTAAACGCAGTAAAAGGGATCGTAACGCCCGCAGCTCAGCTGAAGCTTGGAAGAGAAGTGGGGAGGAGGGAGGATGAAGAGGAGAGCGAGGGGATGAGCAATGCGTGCGCAGTCAGCATGAGGCCAGGCTGCGAGCCGCTCGGCTTTCAGAAGGCAGTAAGACACGGCTGTTACTCCAACTGGAATGTGCAAGCTATAGACCCACCGGCCGACATAGCCAGCGCGTGCTTGTTGCGTTTTTTGTTGTTGTTGTTGTTGTTGTTTTGAAAGGGGATTAAAGGCAATCGAAGATGATGAATTTTGTGTGTGTGTGTGTGAGAGAGAGAGAGACCAGTTTTTTTTCTGCGTTTCCTCCTGAGCACTTCTTCTAAAGTTACGAAATGCAAATTGTCGGGAAATGTTTCTGTTCCACTTCAAACTATTTATGCTACCTTGATATGGGTGGATGCTTCCAGTCGAAGTTCCCCGCAACTTCGACTGGAAGCAGTGAAAATAACCGGCTCACATCTTGCCGTCGTGTTTTGAGATGATCGCGAACTGAGAATTCAACGAGAGAGTAGATGTACAGTGCTTGCACGCGCTCACATAGGGTGGCTGATCACGCAGAAGTGGGAGGTGGGGGAGCATAAAATTATTTTCATTTTCGCGGTGGTCGGAACCTACGGGTTCAGCAGCACAAACTGGTGACCGCAGAAACGACCTCTGCACAATTCCGGGCCAGTCCGAGTCCCGAAGGTGATTCTGTAATGGCGCAATAATTTAATCAGATTGCCGAAAAGAAGGGTCGCGCGCGATATCACCGCAAAGGTCATCATAGGGGCGTGGCACCCAGGCTGATAGGCTGGACTAGGCGGCGGCGTGATACGCGATAAGTAAATTCAGCGTGACGGTTGAGCCAGCGGGAGGGGGCGGTGATAGCCACTTGATAGCGTTTTCTTATCATGCTTATCAGCCAACGGGAAGAGGAAATCGCAGGGGTGGGTACTGGTTGATACAGTGAACCGGTTGCGGTCTTACGGACATTAACAGGCAGCACTAGTCCTGGGTCTACACTTTATGAAAATTGAAAATTTGAGATAGCGTTGTAACTGGGTTCTGTATATTGTTTAACGTCAGATCAGCAGCGAGGCCTTAAAGGGGGTATTAGGAGCAGAGGTGATAAAGGGTGTTGGGAGTGGGAAGCAGACGTCTCATGCAGTGAAAATACCTCGTCAGGTACGGGATCCGAATCCACTGCCTTCTGTATCGGTGACCAGCTTCCGTCACCAATGGCGATTAATTTAAAAACAAAGAACACTTTCTTGCTCTGGACCATTGCAGCGAATTTTTCATGAGGATTTTAATAGCCGGTTGGGGTGGGAGATGGTAGAGGCAAGAGAAGAATTATTTGGTCGTAAATTCCGTGCACATTGAGCAACTTCAAATCCCGATGCCGGTAGCAGGTTCTTTGTCGTTCGTGTTCTTATCATGCTCCGTTCACAGCTGGGAAGCTATTTGTGAACATTTTCGGCCTGAGGCCATCGCGCAGACGACAAACATGTCTCGGCTATTTGCTGGCATCAAAGCAGTTTATGGTAGTAACACGTACAGGCCACACAGGTTACACAAGTATGTGCTGCCCTCTCTGTCGGCACGTTTGTCTAAAGAATTGCAGGTGTCGCATGGACAGGACGATCAAAGCAGCAAGCACGTTCTGGCAGGCTACTAGACGCAGGTACACTGCGTCTTGTTTGTCCGGTTAGGTGCGGACCCTTGCAAGATCTCGAAATAGGAGGGCTTTGTGTTCTAGGGTTATCCTTAGGCCGTGTCTCCCTGTCACCGACCGGCCCACGGGGAGCACACAGTTTCGTGCGCAGTGCCTGATATCGAGACGCCACCAGCGCCGGAGTCTTATTTCCAGTTATATCTCTCAGTTGAACATAGGTGTCATCACGGAAACCTTTCTAGTCCGCGTGCTCGGAGACGCGCGCGCTGATCAAAAGGAGTTGCTCGCCAGGTGTGTGTCGGACCTAGCACGACACCGGTCGCTCCCCTTTGTCCTGTTCCTGTAGTCCGCCAGGTGGTGATAGGTGGTGATAGGTGCTACAACTGTTCCCCGACATTGGCGACAGGATGTATGAGGCAGTTTGCTGTCCTCAGACCGCCGTACGTGTGTGCCAGGCTTCCGACGTCTGCAACCAAGTGGAGTTTAATAAGACCGATCGAGGTTGTGACGTCAGAGAGCCTACGATCGGTAGCCATCAGACTGGCCACAGCTTGTATTTTGCATGTCTCTTTGCTGTCTTGGAGTGCCACCGGTGTTGGAATCTGTGCTGTGTGAGACCGCATTGTATTTGCACCCCCCAGTGACAAAGCGAACAGAATTAGAACCTAATCAACCTGTCTTTACATGTGCATGTTTCAAATTATTTATCGTACCTGCAGCGTAAGACAGTTTCTCCCCACACAAGAGAAAAAATAGAAGTCTGTAGGTTAGACTCAGCCGTTACACATGTTTTGATACACCACCTGCATGTGTTTGAAATAAACATGCCTTGATCCCATGTTTATTCAGTTTGAAAATATCGGCACTGTCCACGCGTTCCTTTCGATCTGAACAATATTTGCCGTTTGTATGTTGTTCACAAAAGAAGATTTCGGGTTAGGTTTCAGTGAACATGAATAGTTTTACGGTACAGTTTTTGTCTGCATTGACTGCTTGCAACAGGAAACAGTCGACTGTCGAAGTGCCCTGGATGGAACAAATAGTTAAAACGTCAGAAAACTGATTTGCTTTGCCGAACTGTTTGGTGATGTGATGGATCGATGATGGACGATGTGGCCCCACACTGAGCACTGGAAGGGGTTAAAATGCGTTCGCGTGTGCACAGTGGGTGAGGTTAGGGAGCAGGTCGTGCTGGCGACGACTGAACGAGAGCCAATACCTTTGTGCAGGAAGCGGATCGTCTGCGGGGCGAAGCGGACCGTCTGCGGGGCGAGGTCGACGAAGTGCATCGAACCCTGACGTATATCCGGGCGGTGGTGGTGCAGGGCAAGCTGGAGATCCTGCCGGAGACGGCCACGCTCATCTTGGAAACGGTCATGAACGTCTTCGGCACACTGCGGAGCACACCGGCGGGTGCTGCGGACAGGTGAGAACTGCTTGCCTCTTGCCTCTGGGCGCATCACTGACGCAGTGGCCGATACGGGAGGGCTGCATGGCGGCATCAGGTCACACGCATCAGTGATTCTTGTCTGCGGAACGCATCAGCTATTCGATGACCGGTGTTGGTGAAGCGCGGAGGTTGATTGTGTGAAATCCCAGCATCTGTGAACATTCACAAGTTGCTGGGTTTCCTGTCCAGATAATTCTTCGTGTCACCATAAACAGGTTCTCCTTCCTCTTCTGCTGTTCTCAGCTTGTTCTTAATCTCTTTTCTGTTGCTCTTAATGTTTTGTCGTAATCCCTTTTCTTTTTGTCTTAACCCTTCTCCTGCTGTTCTTGTTCTTAACCCCTCTTCTGGTCTTAACCCCTCTTCTTGTCTTAATCCCTCTTTCTGCTTTTCTGAACTTGTTCTTAACTCTTCTTCTTGTCCCTGTCCGGGTCTCTATTCTTAATTCCTCTTTTGCTATTTTTAATCCCTATCTTGCTGTTCTTAACCCATCCTTGCTCTGTCTAAACCCTCTTCTTCTGCTCCAAACCCCTCTTTCTGTTGTAAAATATTTCGTGACAAATATGATGGAGACAACTGTGGTGTTCAGTTGGTGTCTTTAAAAAAACTATCACCTTGTGTGGGAACTCAGCACCTGGCTGATGTCCTGCCAAAACAAGGTGTGCCAGAGCCTGGCCCGCCTCATCCAGTGGACGGATGGTTTGCTGCTGGGTCCGCGAGACACATTCAGCAAAGAAAGCGCCCACGAAATCATCGACATGCTAGCAGCTGGCATCAAGGTACAGAAATGGATTTTTTTTTAAAGTAACATTTCTTTTGCATGTAGAGGATTTATTGTTTTTGTGTAGGCTCCAATTCCAAATATTTCCTTGCTGTTACCAGATCTTGATAACCTGCATTTGAAAAAAAAAGGTTTTGCTGACGTTTCTTGTTGTCCTCGTTACTTATGTTCATGCATTACATATAGGTAAGCCTGCTGTGGCTCCTTTGTGTTTATGTTCCTCTCTTTCTTCTACTTCTCCCACCCACCCCCCTCAATCACATTCACACACAGTCACACACATGCATGTTCACACAGTCTTAATTAAGCAGTTCTGTATTAAACTGGCAGAGATTCCTCTGTGAGATAAAAAAAGAGCTTGTGACATGAACACATTCAGAATGTCAGATCAACCTTTTCTGGGAGCAGACATGACTGCAGTTGATTGCATACCCTGACTTTGTGTTGTGTGACAGCTCGTTTTGTGAGTAGTTTTCACCATTGTGATAGACAACTGTAAGCTTGACATTTCTCACTTTTTCTTGTTGCTATTTATCTCTCTCACTCACACACACCTTTTTTTTTCTCTCTCTCTCTCTTTCTCAGACAGTCTTACTTAAGCCTGGCATGTCTCATCTGTTTGTATTTATGTCAAATGTTGTTTGTAACAGGAACTCACTCAGCTATGGATGGACAAAATGGCTGCCCAAAAGCCATCTTCCCAGACCTCATGCACCCCAATGGGAGCCCTGCTGGCTCCCCCACAAGACATGTGAGTTCACAGCATTTGTTTCACTTCTTCTTTTTCCTTCTTTCTAAAAGTTTTTATTTCTCTTCAGAATTGTTTCGTAGTTTCTGGTGTGACCCGTTCCCAACCCTCACAGCTATCATAACATTTTAAGTTTGAATTCAGAGGTGGATATCATGTAAACACAGAAAAGTGTAAAGAGTATGGTGAGCAAGATAACAAATTTCTTATAATAAAGCAAAACTTTTGTAAATATGTTGCCTAACATCGAAGTCTTTTATCCATCTGTTTTGTCTAGTATAACAAGATATTTCAAATATATTTGTTTTACTGAATTGGATTAAATTTATGTATATTTTCTTTGGTTAAAAACTGTAAACTACAGTTCTTCAAATTTTAAGAAACATTACAGTAAAGAAAGATATGTGTGTATTATTTCCTCAAACCCACAATACTTGTGTAATTATTGGTGCCTACTCCCCTTCCCATCCCATTTTATTTTTCTTGTTTTGTTGCCTTTGTTCCTGTACATTTTTTCCTCCTGCTTTGCTTCATGCTCGGCGATAACCCATCCAGTGTGCGGCGTGTTTCACTTCCTGATATCCCTCTAACGCCACGCGAGCAAGAAATTCTGCACCAGACCAGTCAGCTTGAAGCAGGCAGTTACGACAACGTTGACATGGCACGAACGTCGGCGGTCAGCGATAACTTATTTTCCTTTGACCACGATCCCGCAACAAGAACAAGCCCTCCTCCCAAACCTCCGCTGCCTGCGGGTGCCAACCATCTTATTCCCAAGTATGCAGTCAGTCGCTGGCTGAAGTTTTGTCCTTTTCCTGTCCTTTCCTGTCCTTCGTCTCCTGGCTGACGGTTGATTTAGCACCTGTGACTACAGGGCATGCTGGTGGAGGTTGTGTTGTGTAGGTGAAATGTGGAGAGCTGCCGTGCATGTGGGTCTCCTTTAAAGTGGACGTAACTGCAAGCAACGTAGTGGGAACTGAGCTAAAGTGTGTTGTTGTGTACTTACACTTTGGTCTTGAAAGATATCTAGTTTGCATCCACAGATTTCTAGTTTTCCAGGGAGAAACCCTCACAGTTTTTCCACTTTTTTTCTTTCTTCTTTTAACACTTTATTTATTTATTCTATTTTGAATTGTTCGTGGCAGTTTGAGCGTACGTGGAACAATCCCTCGAAAGAATCGTAAACACTACAGACAAGAATGTAGACTAATGCCGAATAAAATCTTTTCTTATGTTAATCTTTGATGTTTAGTTAAAGTTAGCTAACATCCAGCAGAAATCAAATTCACTGTGCCAAAACCTGCCTTCTATACTGTCACTTACGCCAATTTGGTCAGCTGAGGGTACGTGTGGAAAACCCAGTTTACACTTTCCAGCCTCAATACATGTTCAGAGGGAAACAACTTCATAAAGCGCGAATGCCTGAGCTACATGTTAAGCACAGTTTGCCCCTTTTATCTCATAAAAGACAGAACCGGAAATTCCGGAAAAGTGGGCAGTCACCACCATCACCCTCGCTGTGAATCCACCACTGTCTGGTGCTGTCCCCTCCCTCCCTCCACATCTGAGGAGCCCATACCACCTATTATAAGCTAAAGTTATGACCTCATTATCTCCTTTTCATGCTACAGTGTGTCCATGTTTTATTTTTGTTGTCTGCTACCATTGCTTTGTGTTCATTATTTCTCGTGTTGAACATAGCCTTGATGCTAGATGATGGCAGTAGCATCTCCACCTTCTGCACGCAAAAAAAAAAAAAAAAAAATTCTGAGTGCTTTAGTTTGTCAGCTTCAAATGCTTCTGACAAAACCTGTCTTGAAGAATACCATGAGCACCACATTTTTCATTTTTATCTAATTTTATTTTAATTTGGCATGTTTTCCTTGTCTGTTGATAGTTGCTTCCAGTTTAGCTCTGTGCTGAAAATCATTTTCAAAATGGCAGCCTGTTCTGTGTTCGTTTCATGAGGTATACTCGTAGAGTATCTTCACATACAATTAATTATGTATGGAGTGTAAAGTGAGTGCTGCTAGACTTGAACCAGCACTTCGACCAGATTTGTGTGTTAATTACCATGTTACAATACAGTCATCTATCCAACTGTTAAAATTGCTGCACGTGGAGCCGCCAGGATGCATAAATTGGTGGTGGTGATCCTTATAGACATAAGGCTACATGTACACACACGGTGGTACTTAGTACCAGAAAAGACAGACGTGACTTTTTAAATTCTTTATTCGTTTTTTTTTAAAAGTCTACCAGCACATGGAATCTTGCAGTTCAACATAGAACTGAATTAAAAAAATTAAGTACTGTAGCAGAACAAAAGCTCTTATTTAAAAATCCTGATCCCACACCTGTTGCTGAAAATTTTAATCATGGAAACAGCTGTGTTCAGATCTAGAGGGCAATGCGGGGTGTGTACATAACAAATCTTTCTGTTTTAACATGTGTGTGTGTAGTATTTAACTAAATATTGTTCTGCTTGGATATTATTTCTGCTTGATGACAAGTACATCTTACATATATAAAGATGTACATTTCTTACATCACCATTTAATTAATGTTGTAGAATAAGAGAGAACTAACTACAGTCATGCATGCATCATCTTTGCACACATAAACTTGCTATAGGAATCACAACATAATCGAGAAGCACGTAGTGGGAAATATTGTTGGAATGGTTAAAAAAAAGTTCCTGCAGAGAGGACTGGATATCAAAGCTTGGGAAAATGTCCTACAGATGGAGTGTCGTCATGTACACTTGTAGTTATAAGACCAGATGAGAATTACATGAATCTACTAAGATGTTTAATGTGTTCTGAATTGAAAAACAATGGACAACAAGTTAATAATATAAGTCACTGTCTGGACATTTTAGTTTTTATCATTGGCCACTAAGTACAGTATTTGTAAGGAGTAAATCCTTGTAGATTTAACAGCCTGCCACATCTTGTTTCAGAATGCTTCAGCAGAAAACAGGTGGTTCTGAGGTTGCCAATGGAGATAATTCTTTCCCACCTCCACTGCCAGAGAAAAAGAAGCTCTACAGCAGCGAAATGCTGTCGTCGGTTGGTTCGCAAGTCTCCATGACTGGCAGTCGCAGTAGTGGGCAGGCCACTCCAACTGGCTCACCACACACGAGCATGGTGACAAGCCTGTCGTCTGACCATGCCCTGAGCACTCTCCTGGCCGGCACGCCCCTGCAGTCTCCACAGAGCATGTCGCCCGGCAGTAGCATGAGTTCAAACCTCAACAACTCGTCCTCAGACGACCTGAGCGTTTGCCCCCTGGCAGGGACCAGCACAATGGTGCTTAGCCGGTCGTCACATAGCAGCGTGATCTCAAGGACCTCCAGTGAATCGAGGATTATTAGTTCGTCCGTGGTGAAGCCTGAGGGTAGGGTAAGTGGGGCAGGAGGTGTTGGCCGAACTTTTGAAGAAATCAATGCGCTGACGTCAGAAATTAAGAAACTGACTTCCAGCATAGAGGACATTCCCCCGCCTCTTCCAGCGAAGAAGGGATCTCTACAACGGCTGATGTCCCAGTACGACAACATCCCAGACACAAGCACACAGGTATTTACAACGTCCACAGTCACATCAACCAGCTCCTTCCTCACGTCGCGGACTGTCGTCAGCAAGACAACGGAGACCAAGTTCTCATCAAGTTCCACGCAGTCTTCGCTACAGCGTGCATCACATAGTGGTGTCCCTTACCCCTTCGAGGAACATGTCTCCAGTTCCACGCATGAAACTTATTCCAGCTCGGAGACATTTTCTTCTGCTTCCCACTCCAGCACAGAAAGTTTGCCGAAACCTCCTCCACTCCCTCCCAAGAAACGTCACAGTGAGTATTTTGTTAGACTTGTTCGTTTGGTGTTTGGATAATGAATAATCTGAGAAAAGACAATTAGAGAATTTAGCCTTATGTATTTTGTGACCTTCCCATGGGTGCAGTGGCTTCCTGCTTTTAAGTGATCCCTCAAGATGTGTTTACTTGTTTGTTTGTTTGGGGTTTTTTTTTTTTGGTATTGTCCAGTACTTTCAACTTTCACTTGTTTTAGCCATCCCTGTGACTGAGGCCGGTTAGAAGATATGGTAGTGGATGTTCCCACAGCATTGTATTTTTTCTTCAAGGATTTTTTAAAAAGTATTTGGTAACTGCTCAAAATAACAAACAATCAAAAGTGAAATATCAAACAAGTGTGAATGAATGTGGCTTTCAAGCGATTTTTAAGCAGATTATTTTTGAAAAGCCTGGATATTAGTTTCCATAAATAGTGACCTTGTGAAGGAGCTGTTTTTTCAACAACTGATGTGTGGTACAGATTGCACTTGCTATTTTTCTATTCAGGAGCAGTCTGGCCTTTTTCCTCCTACAAAAATTTAATAATATTTGTAGACTCTTCAAAGAATAATCTTTTTGCTCTTTAAGGTGAATTTACTGTCATCTATATATGGTGCAGTTTTACTTTCTGCGTTATGAAATGGGATTCTTATTTTTCAAATAATAGTAATTTCCACACAGAATGAACTTTTGAAATAAATGTGGTCTTTATATCTCCATCACTTTTGGAAAAAAGACATGCACATGGGTGCAGAGAAAGAGAGAGAGAGAGGGGTGGGGGAGAAAGAGAAGAAAGAATGCTTTCTAAACTTTCTCCATGCTGAAATGGAAATTTCTTTATTGTATAAACTTAATCACAGACCAGTGTACAACTGGTTCTGGTATTAGGGTTATGGAACTTAGGTCATGTGATATTTACTAGAGATCAGAACCCACTGTTTCTCTCGCTGAGTGATGTGCTTCCAACAATCTTATCCATGTGATTAGCACTTCCCATTTTATGACCGAAAAAGATGGCTGATGTTAGCATCAGCCCTGAACCAGTATTTCTCATCCTTGGGCTTGATGGACATGAGATACAGTAGTGAGCATTTTGTCCTTTTACCTGAAGTGGCATTGTTGTCAGAGGTGAGATTAAAGGTATGCTTTCATGTGCCTGCCATGTTTTGTCATTGTTGAAATGTTATGGTTGGCCATGTAGATATTTTGACAGTGTGAAAGTTGAGGCTTACTTCTTGATAAGTGCAGAATTCAGCTATAGTACTTTAAAATACATCTCACATTTTAAGATGCACATACAAAGTGCCACATATAATTATGTCTCCGTTCATTGCTGTTTCAGTTCATGCCTACATGGAGACATTTGGTGCTCTCACGCAACCACTGTCACTGGAGTCCATATCCCGACACTCCATCAACTTCTATGAGGCACAGTGGCAACAGCACCAGATGGAGCTGTGCCAGCCTCCCTACCCCCGATCCAACACCATATCTGTCTTCTCCGACATTAGTTCCGACTCATCTTTCAGCAGTGGCTCACCTGAGAGGTTTTCTGGTGGAGCACCTGCACTACCGGCCAAATCTCGCAGGGTAGGTCAGAGAGATCAGGGTAGGTCAGTATAAAACAGAGAGGTCAGGGTAGGTCAGAGAGATCAGGGTAGGTCAGAGGTCAGTACAAAACAGAGTTCAGGGTAGGTCAGAGGTCAATATAAGCCAGAGAGACCAGGGTAGGTCAGAGGTCACTATAGTCAGAGACCAGGGTAGGTCAGGTCAATATAAGCCAGAGAGATCAGGGGTCAGTATAACATGCCAGAGACCAGGGTAGGTCAGAGGTCAGTATAAATCAAAGAGACCAGGGTAGGTTGGAGGTCAATAGCCAGAGGTTGGGATAGTTTGGAGGTCAGTATAAGCCAGAGAGACGAGGGTAAGTCAGAGGTCATTATGAGCCATTATGGACCAGTAGATCCAGACAGGTTGTATAGCTCTAAAATACAAAATTTTCTGACTTTGTAGAGATTTTTCGTTGCTGCTTGCCAAGTTAAATGTGACCAGAATTTTAAGTAATGATTTACCTACAATTTGTTTTGTTAAAAACTACATTTTAGAATTATTTTTTGTTCCTGGCTGATGAAGAACTTACTTTGACAACAGGGAAGATTTACTGTCTGATGATTGAAGTTTAAAGACTGCATTGAACATTTAAGATTGATTTGATAAGTAAATTCTCAGCAAGAACTTTTTTTTTGTGATGGCAGTCATTTGAAGCGAACCGCAGTAGCCAAGTATCTACAGGCTCCAGTCAGCTGGAGACGCTGTCTCATAGTGACTTCTCTACCAGCAGCCACAGTGGCAGCCAAGGAGCCCTCAGCCTCATTGACCTGTAAGTGAACCAATCAGTGAGAGGCTGTTGGCATGTCAATGGGTTTGGTGCCCACAGGTGTACAAGCGTGAGCGAGAGAGGGAGGCTACAGTTTGTTGACAAGAGCGACTGTAATGTTTTAATCCGTTTGAGTGAAACACTGTTGAGTGCCCATTTCTACTTGCCACCACTCTCCTTGGTTAAGGATTTTCATTGCTGTCAGTCAAAATATTTTGCCAGGTTTAGTTGTTGTTTTCTTTATTTGTTGGTTTTTTTTCTTTTTTTTTCCACATCTAAAGACATTTCCCAGACCTGGAAAGTAATATGTTGGAACCTAAGCTGAAAATGAAGCTTGTTTTTCTTCATTATTTCCTCTAAGCTCTGTTGGTGGTTGGGTGTTCATACAGATTCCTGCACGTCGATTTCAGCACTATGTGCACATAATGTTCGCCATGTTTTTCGTTGTTTCTAAAAATGCTCAGTCTGGGATTCAGGTTGAGAGCAAGCACACAGATTTACATTTCTCTCACTTAGCAACTCGTAAAGGGAAGGTTTTGTGAGGATCAGTGATAGTTCACTGACATCATTGCAAATCACATGCTTCAAATGTCACAAACTGCATTGCATTCTCACTATCTCTGGTTGATGCTAGTTTTTCAGGACAGGTGTATTCAGAAAACTTTGGAGCCTACCTTTTAAACCATTATCAGGTTTACGTTTTCAGTTGATAGAAGTTAGAAACTGTAATTCATTTAATGGCTCACTGATGAAAGCTGTGCATGATGCTCATGTAACAGGGAGCCCAATAGATCATCCTTTCCGTTGGTACCTTTGGATACACCTCAGCCCCAAACCCCCACCCCAACTTTCACACCAACCACAACCGTCAGCATCACCAGCACCACCAACGGCACCAGCCCAACAGTCACCGTGAGTGCGTCTACCAAACCCGAGATACAAGGGGATGCAGACTCGGATTTTGCTGAGCTTAACCCCTTGGATGATGTGGATGTGTCAGACCAGTTGGTCAGGAAGCGACAGGTCAGAAAAAAATCCCACAAATGCATACAACCATATTAACAAGTGTGTTCTTTCCCTCACACGCTTTTTTAGCACAAAATAACCAGTAGGTCCTCTCCCAATTTTTCTCATAACACACAATAACGAGCATATTCTCTTCATCCCACCTTCTTATAGCACATAAATATATTGTCCCCTAATTCTCTTAGCAGTATATTAACACTTGCATACATGCTAACAGTTTTATTCTATCCATCTCATGCTGCTTTCATAATACACTGTAACAGGAATGTTCTCTCCCTCTCCTAACGCATATTCTGTCCTACTTTGTCTCATAACACGCACATAATAAACGTATTCTGTCCCTCCCACTTTCATAATGCATGCATAATAAAAGTTGCATTCTGTTCCCTCGCTGTCTCTCTCTCAGACACGCATGCGCACATGTGCAGACGCAGCTATATTCTTTTTCTCCCACTCTCATGATTTGTGGGGTACATTCTAAATGTTTTGAACAAGTAGTACTTAAGACTTGCCTCATTTGAAGAATATGGGTCATACAGTATTTGCTTTACGTCCAGAGTGTCTGGCGGGTGAATGAGTTTGGGTTCCATTTCCACCCTCCTTCCTTGTCAGCTAAACTTTTTAAAGGGTTACGGGGTACATGTTCATTCTTGCACATTTCAGTCTAGCCATCAATACATTGAATTTTGGTCTCATGGAGGAGGTACCATTTGCATTTGACAACAGCAACAAATGCTAACTTTTATATGTGGGTGTGTGTGTGCGTTCATGTGCGTTTACACAGGTGTAATTTTCAGGGATAATAATACTTGGGATCTTTGATTCGCAGGGGGAAGATGGCTCAGAGATTCGCGGTGGCTCCATTGATGCTCTCATTGTGCATGCCACTGCAGCAGGAAAATCGGGTAGGTCATTAAACATCAGTTTTTTTTCTTTTGTTATTTTGCTCTTACCGCTGCACACACTCGACTGCACTGAGCTCAGTGCATCTTGGAAAGACATTATGTAGCACTTAAAATGTTACATGCAAAATTTTTGCTATCTGAAACAGAGAGCAGTTAGGAAGATGTTCATATGCTGAATTTTTGACAGACTGAACTGCACAGGCTGCTTAACTCTTTGAGCCCGTAGGGACCCGCAAAAAAAAGAAAGCGTAGAGGCCGAATAGATTTACACATCTTGAAAAAGCTGCCAATTAAAAACTACCACACTCCCAGTAATATATTTAACATATTTAGAAAGATCTATTCTTCTGCATCACAAACGAAACAATACTTTAAGTTTAAAGTATTCAATACTACTTACTATTTGGTCCCAAATATAGTCACTCTTCGCACACACAAAATGTGAACGACGGAAGTAGACCTATACTTAAACCACGTTTGGCAAGCCGAAACTGTTTCCGAAACTCATTTAGACAGTGCAGGGGAGACAACCGATGATAGAGCTTTACAATGATACCAAGGTTTTACTTCCCTTATACCGTTGAACGCGTCGGGGAGATTTTAAAGTTGCCGCAATTTAGCTAGCTGTGCTGACGCAAGGCTCGGCAGGCTCGCCTCAATTTAGCCTAGAGCAATGGGGTCAAAGAGTTAAAGCTGTATAGTTGGGCTAAAACTGTTTTGACAGAAATAGGCTGACACTGGTTAACATAAGATATAGTGTCATTTAAAAGCCTAGACAAATGAAATTTTTTTATAAATTGACTAACAAGTTTTATAAAAGTAAAACTTCGTATAATGTACTTCCAACCTGGCAAAATTTTCTGTATTTTGTTTCGATAATAATCTTCTGTGGCATGCCTGTTTTCTAGTGGCAGGAAGTCGGTAAAAAGTGACAGTGGGGCTTGTGCTGCACACCTGCACAATTTACTTGTAGGTGCACAGTCATATGTTGCACAAGCTTGCCAAGAAACAATAGTCTGCAGTATTAAACACACTGAATACGATTTGTACATGCTGAGCAGATTTTAGGCAGGTCATTGTTTTTCAATAAGTGCATGCATTCTGCGATATTTCTTTCATTCTCTCACTCTCTCTTGCACACGCACACATGCATGCATTTTTTCCATTGGTTCGACTGCAGTGCTAAAACAACTGCATGTTGGGATGCAGCAACTAGAGCAATTATGTCAGCACATAATGCAGAACAGCAGCGGCATGCATGCAGTATGCAGTGTTGGCATAATGCCAGTGGTGAAGAAAGTGCTGAGAAACTGTTGGCAAAAAGGCAAGCATTTGGAGGGTACAGGTGGGAGGACTGTGAAAAGATCTGTGGGATAGAACGTGGTTGTGTAAATGTTAGTACGTTTCAACGATAGGGACCCCACAGGTAAATTTCCACAGGGCTTCATGTTTGTGTATGGAATCATTATTTTCATTATCATAATGATGAGAGAAAGAGCCTAGGAGGTGTGTGTGTGTGGATGTGAAACTGAAAATAATACTTCATTTGTGAAAGCACTTTCATGTTTGCATATATTCATGTCACTCAGATACCTGTGAAAAATCCCTCCCTGTTTAACTTTTCTGTCATTCATTTCAGTGATGCCTTGTGTATTACCCACTATCCTTTAGTACTGTAGAGAATAACCTTTGCAGTCATTCCATTTATGACTGCCAACTGACACGTCATCAACTGCTTCAAAAAGATGCATCTTTTACATAGTATGGTATTGTGTTATTACGTTTACAGAAAGATGCTACTAACAATTTCCTCCCTAATGTGACCTTGCGCAGCACTCGGTGATGAAGAATTAAGATTTTGAAAGTGTTTACTGAATCCCACACCTCCTTCCTATTGCTTGCGTATTGTAGTGATGTTTTTTAGATCTGTTTTGCTGTGGGAGGTTCTGACAGAGACATTACAGATTGCTTAGTAACTTGGTAACAACATGGTAGCACAGAGATTTAATGGAAAGCACCAAAATATTTTATTCGGCACTTTCGTAGAGGGCATTTGAGATAATGAAAACAGTAGTATTTGCTGTTAATAATTTATTACCGGGAGGGCAGGGCAAGTGTACCGTGCACATGTGGATGTGTGAGGCTCTAAAAGCTTAGTGCAAGTGTTGAATATGAACAGTGTTATGTTGACTGTTAGATGGGGATTTTAAATACATACTTTGTAAATGTCTGGATTTGCTTTAAAAGATTCTGTCTAGACACTTGGAAGAGATGACCACGATAGCTATTTTAAAATGTAAACCATTTGTGTTTACAGTTTAGACTAAAATTCAATGTTTTAATAACATCTTTCAGTATCAAGAAGTTAACTATATATTGTTTCATACCAGCGTGTGTGTGTGTGTGTGCATGCACACAGATGTATGTACATGATGTGTGTATGTGGGCATGCATGTCTGTACACAGACATGCATGCATCTGTGCATATATGCGTGCACATGTACAGTAAAAATAACCCTGGAAAGCTTCTTTGAACATTAGCACATGCCAGGTGATGCTTAAACTGAAGCATGAAGACTTTTAAGATTTTGAAGGTGTTTACTGAATCCCACACCTCCTTCCTGTTGCTTGCATATTTTAGTGATGTTGTTTTTTTTTGGATCTTTTTTGCTTGCGGAAGGCTCGGATGGAGATATTACGGATCACGAAGGTAAGCCTACTAGACCTATTTCCCCATGGACTTAGCGTCCACAGATGACCAGTTATGCAAGTGCATCTACCTGCTGACCTCTCAGCGCCCTAAACTTTGAGTGTTGTGGTGTACATATATTTTGTCTTTGTTAGAAGGGTTTTCTAATTGCTGTATATAATCACGAAATAATTTCCTTACATAATGTCTTTTCCTGATTGCCTGCCCTGGTGTCTCAGCACTAACTCAGAATGCATGCCCAAGGCATTTTCTATCTTTTCTTACCCTTTGTCATATTTATTCTCGTCAGTCATCTCCCCCCCCCNCCCCCCCCCCCCCCCATACCTACCCTCCCTCCCCCATACCTTACTGTAACACTGAAAAATCTGTTCATTAGCCTGCTACTTGAAATGTGATTTCAAAAACCAGTCTCATGTGTGAATGGATGCATTTTACAACAATGTATTTTCAACTTGGACAGAATATCAGCCTGCCAACATCATGTTATCTTTGTTAGACACTGGTGGAGACCTACATGACTTTACAACTAGCTTTTGGGCGCGCAGTGCTTTCTCAAGACTTGCATATGGCTAGAAAAAATGCGTACTCCTTTTCGGAGATGGCAACCAATAAGCATGACTCTTGTGCTGAATAATATATGCAGTGAAGCCATGCTAAGTAGCATGTGTAATTATCCTAATTACCCACTGTAGTTAATAAAGAACAAATGAGGACCAGCGCTTTAATTATCGTAAGATAACTCCAACAAAGGTACTGGCAGCGTTCACAAATACCCGTATACAGACGTATGTGCCCAAAGGGAGCTTACCATACCCAAACACGTAGCAAAGAGAGGGCCGAAAGAAAGGAACTTGGCAGATCCTCAAAAAAGATCTGCCCACCCCTTTCTTTATAACGGCGCTAGTCTTCACACAGCTAGCTCTCGGTGCACAACGTGTGCATACAGAGAATCCCTATTAAATGTAGTCAGCCCGCTCACTAAGCGAGTGCTAACAACAATCCTAGTTGTTTGCACTCGCTTAGTGTATGCACACGTTGTGTACCAAGGGCTAGCTGTGTGAAGACTAGCGTCGTTATAAAGAAAGGGCTGGCAGATCTTTTTTGATGATCTGCCAAATTCCTTTCTTTTGGCCCTCTCTTGGCTACGTGTTTGGGTACGGTAAGCTCCCTTGGTCACATGCATCTGCATACGGCTATGTATAGCACTGCCGGTACCTTTGTTGGAGTTACCCACTGTAGTGCTGAAAAATGTTCTGTGATTCTGCAGACATTTAGCATTCATGGTCGCAGTGTCTTGGAAAAGTTATTAGGGAAGTTGTATACAGAACACTCAGACAGGAAGGTTAAGAAATGTTTTCTAGATGTTATCACCTCTTTTGATGTGCACACAGATCTGCAGGAACATATTCATTTTGTATTTAATGATGACACACTTATGCTTCTATATCTGTAGTGCAGAGGAAAACACAGGGTTGGACACGTTTCATTTGTTTGGGTTTCTGCTGTGTTATTTTGAAGAGCACCAAGTAATTTTTGTGTGCGTTGAATTCACAGAGCACTAATTAGAAGAATTTTAACAAATGAGAAGAATTTCAGGACTTCTGAAATATATTACATGATCTGACTCCTGTCAGAGATTCATGGAAGTTGGCAGGATTTAAATATTTGGGATACATGTTATAATGTGTAACTGGTTCACTGGAGATGTCGTATGGAAATTTTTCCGTCTGTGCTATCCTTTTAGGTGGGTTCCATTCACCCCTTAGCGACCCCCCCCCTTCTCCCACTAGAGAAACACCTAGCAGTAAACCTGGGACGTAAACCTGGGACAGTAAACCTGGGACAGTAAACCTGGGACAGTAAACCTAGCACAACCTAGCAGTACTGTGTATTTATTAATAGTACAGAACGTGGGGAGGTTCTGATCCACCACACATACTTTCTTGACATGTGGCACCTATGGGGATGCCCATCTGGGATTTTCAGAGATTTTCTCCAGGTATGCAGGTTTTCTTCCCATTTGCTCTCCCCCCACTCCAGCACCCTCCACCACCTTCTCCACGTCTTTTCCCAGCCATGAGTTGGCTCGCACTGTTTTGCAAGGGACTGGCAGTAATGCTTACCAGACAAGGTGCTGCAGTCTGTGACTGACTTTTAATGAATTTGTGTACATGTACAATATTGATTATGCCCGGTGGTGCTGTCTGCATCACAGCTACTGTTTTCAACCTTGTAGTTTGGGAAAGCATTTACAGCTATGTAGCAAACAGCAGTGTAATATTGCATGATTACTGACAGCTTTGGGAAATCCAGAGTAGTGGCATTTCTCGTTTATAGTACTTCTGGCGTTACTTTTGCTGTATCTTACAAATATAGGAGCATGTTTATATTAGACAATATATTGTGGATGACTTGACCCCTTCCTTGCATTTGCAAAGAGAAAATTGTTAAAACTATTCCACCAAAGACATGCTTCATATATTATAGGGCTGGGGGAGGGGCAGTAAAGAAATTTTCTATTTTAAATAGCCTGTAGATCCTAGTTAATTTTTTTCTAGGGAGACTCCAAACAGTGTTTAATACCTGGCAGTGAAAGGGTCATTGTCAAACCATTTGTACAGCAAATTGCATGCATTGTAACCATGTCTGGTTCATCATTTAAGATAGTAATCCTGAAAGATGTCATAACCATCTTGTCTCTCCTAGCAGCTCATTTTGCTGTTTTGTCTGCTAGTTAGCCATAAGTGAAAACTTAGAAGCAGATCATAAGAAAGCTAATTTCAGTCATGCAATACATGGTGCCTGTATTTGGGTCTGTGTGAACATTTTCAAACATGTACAGTGTACATACATGCCTGCACTTGCCTGTGCCCCTCCCCTTTCTATCACACACACTGAAGAAAATATTGCTATCACACACACATGCACGCACACACACACACATTTCAGTTCTTAATGATTGTGTGGGTAGGCCTTCTGCGTTTACCAGAGTTGCTCTGATATTCTGAGCTCTGTTAAAAAGTGAAAATTGTCTGTCTTCGTCTTTCCTGTAAGCCTTTCTTTTCCTCCACATCCTTAACTCTCACTCAATCTCTTTCCACAGTGCCGTGTTCCCTTATTTTTTCTTGTTATCCTGCACTTGCTGTTCATTTTCCTGGAGTGTCAGATTGCCATCATATCCTTGTTTTTATTTCCTCTCACTTCACCCATTTCTTTCCCGTTCTTGGTACGTTGACTGCAGTACTAAAATAAACATTTAGTTCATCATAATTCAACCTCTTCCGTCTGTGCGCATACTTATGGTCACTTCATACAGTTTAAACTGACAAGTGGAATTTCCCAAGAGTTAATTCTGATTCAGGTGCCAGCTCGTATCAATAACTATCATGGGCTAGAATTTACAGATTGCTTAAAACATTACTAGATATATTTACTTTAACTTTGATTAAAGGAGATGTACTTACTCTTAGGTTGCAGTGCAAGCACACATACACACATATATAGTACAGTAACTCGTATATAGTATATATGACATGAAAACATTGCTGAAAAGGTTAGATAGAATTCACAGAAGAACCAACACAACATTAGAATATCACCACTGTGTTTCATGTAAGAGCCGTATCTATCTGCTGCTTTCTGGTTAATTGTACTGGCTCAGCGGGAAGGACCATGGTAGACATTTGATAAGGCAATGTTTTTATAGCCAGATATTTTGCAAACACTGTTCTGCGGTTTGGAGATTGATATACATGTAGTTTTTTCCCAGTTACCACTGCACACAAGACACAAAACAAATTTTGATGCCTGTTTTGTGTGTGTGTTATTTTCCATTATAAAAAGTGGTGAATTAGTAATCACCAAACCCCTGTCCCCCATGTTACCTGCATTTTAAATGTTGGAAATTCAGATTGAATTAAATTTTAATGAAATTTGAAATTGAAGTGTTGAAAGGAAACATTTTAACAGTTGTATTTCATGTAAGTTACATCAACTGGGGCAAGACAAAGGTTGCGTTTTGAGAATCTGATCATTTTTGACACCAATATGTACTTTGCTGTGCAGAGTTCATTTACCAGGAGGCCTTTTTGACGACTTATCGCACTTTTATCTCCCCTCGTGACCTGATCGAGAAATTGCTGTACCGTTTCCACAAGTTCCACCTTGCTGCTGACACCAGGAAAAAATTGGCACGAAATTCTTTTTCTCTGCTGATCAGGGTCATTGATGAACTCGGGTGAGTACTTCATATCTACTTTGCTTGCTTAGCACTTGCTTCAGCATGACGATTATTGGAGACTGTCGTTACAAAAATGGTTATAGTGCTTGACACGTTTCTTTGTTGCATGGTTTGAGCATCAGCATAAGTGAGAATTGTTTCTGTTGTCACATTTGTAAATGCTAGGCAAATGGTGATGATACAGATGAAATGCCAGTCAATGAAACAGCATGAGGATGCTGGACTTTTTCTCTTGCTAAACCCATACTAGGAAAGAAAGCAGGCTTGGAGTTTTATGATGAGTTAGAAAGTAACATGGTAAATAGCAACATATTACTTCTGCTGTTTTGTTGTGGTGTGGTGGTGGGGGGGGGTCTGGAGGTGGCAGGGTGAGGAGGTACAGGGAAGGTTCCATCCAAACAGTATATGATTTAATTTTTCAGGCACACAGAGTTAGATGAGGAGATAATCTCCCGGCAGGTGGACCTGGTGTATGAGCTGCTGTGCCAGGGAGAGCTGGGACTCGCTCGTCTCTTGCGGCGAAAACTTCTGGAAAAGTGCAAGAAGAAACAGGCTGTCCTGGAGATGCCTCCGGCTGTCAACCCTGTTCAGTCTATAGACTTGTCTTCTAGGTACGTGTGAAGGAGTCTTAACGTGTTTGTGTTCACCCATGTGTGTGAATGTGCATTGGTCCTTGAGTAGGAATGGGCAGGCATTGGTGTGAGTGTCCACACACTCGTGCTTGAATGCATGTGTATTGGTGTGCATGTGTGAGTGAGAGAGAGAAAGATAAGAGAAATCTTTATTTTTCAAGTGCAGTAGAATAAAAGCACAATGTTTTTTTTACATCCAACCCTCACCCATTGAAGAGGCAAAAAAACAAGGAAAATCAAAAGAATGTTAAAAAGAATACAAGAACAGTAAATGTATTTATAGGATGAAAGAAGGTTGGATAAGGTAAAACATACAGCACAGAGTCAAAATATATGGAATAGGTTTAAAACATGGAGTCAAGGAATAAAATCTTAACACAGGTATACTAAGGAGGTAATTTTAAAAGGAATTAGGGGATCAGCACAGTACAGAAGCATTAAAGTTATTTAAATAATGACGCAAGACCATATTGTTGGGTTTGAGGGGGAGGGAGAGAGAGGGAAGTTTCTTAACAGAAATAGTTTATGATGCTGACTGTGTGATGAACCAGTTTCTGTGTCTGTGCCCAGCATGCCAGACCTGCTGGCCTTCAAATCACATGACATAGCCGAGCAGATGACTCTGCTGGATGCACAACTGTTTCAAAAGATTGAGGTCAGTCCTCTTTTTTCCCCTTGTCCCTGTGTCTCGTTGGAATTAATGACTCAGGTTTACTAGACTTTAGAAGGTACAGGTCACTCTTCATATTACCCCTTGCCCTTTAGCATCTTCATTGGAATTACTTTGTCTGTAGCAGACTTTGAAAACGTCAGTTGGTTCGTGAATTAACCCTTCTCATTTCATGTCTCATTGGAATTGCTGAATCCAACTTTACTAGACCAAGGAAGACAAGAATATTTTTTTAAAAATTGATGGTTCCATTTGATGTAATTCACAGATTTTGTTTTAGGGCTAGTCTTTATGTATTATCAATATATTGGTATATTACATGTTGCAACACTACTATATAAGTGACTTTTTAAAAATTGTTTTTGTACCAAAGATACAAAAGATATGAGATGACATCATGCATGTCATCCAAACCGACAGATGTCATGAGATCAGACATTGAAACCAACATACTTCAGCGATGATACTTGATGTTTGCACAGATCCCCGAGGTCTTGCTGTGGGCCAAGGAACAGTCAGAAGAACTGAGTCCAAATCTGGCGACATTCACCCAGCATTTCAACAACATGTCTTACTGGTACTAAACAAGATGAAACCCTCCCATGCATTTAGACCATGCATGGATCTCCCATTTGAGCCATTTACACTTGCAAAACACTTCAGACATACAACAATGGACAAGATATGGCTGCCCAAAAAGAAAGTACGATGCCAAATTTTACAATGTTTTTTTTTTAACTGATAGTTTTGAACAGAATCTTTGGAGAGGGGTAAGGAGTAGTAGTTCTTTAAACATCTGAAGTTTGATGCCTGTCTTTGGCACGTGGCAGCCAATGTTAACAATTATTCCCATGTCCCTGTGCCAGGTGCCGTACACGTATTCTCAGCCAGGAGGACTCTAAAGAACGGGAGAAGTACCTGATGAAGTTTATCAAGATTATGCGGGTACGAGTCAGGGTGGTTCTGCTGTTTTGCACTGCCCTCAGAAGTGTAGCAAAGTTAAATCATGTTTTCTGCTGTCTCGTGAATTTTCTGAACTTTCAATGGGATGTCGAACATGCTGTTTGACACAGTTGAAACACGTAATCAAATTCCTATTTTTTTAACTCTTTGGCCCCGTAGGGACCCGCAGGGCTAGCAACCCCAGAGGCCGCATAGATTTAACGTTTAAAAAAAATTACCGCTTAAAAACTACCACACTCACAGCAATATATTTTACATATTTAGAAAGATCTATTCTTCGGCAACACAATGGAAACAATACTTTTAGTTGAAAATATTAAATAATACTTACTATTTGGTCCCAAATACAGTCACTTTTTGCACACAAAACAACACACAACAAATTAAACCCGTAGATCCAGTGTGAACGACGGAAGTAGACCTGAAGGGTCACTACACTAAACCTCGTTTGGCAAGCCGAAACTGTTTCCGAAACTCATTTAGACAGTGCAGGGGAAACAACCGACGATAGAGCTTCACAATAATATAAGGTTTACCTCCCTTACGCCGTTAAATGCGTCGCTGCAAAGTTTTGAATTCGTCGTAAGTTTGTCGACACCGCGTCCTCTAAGCTCATTTACGCCGCCGCCGGTTAACCGGCGGTATAGTCGCCAAAGAGTTAATACTATGTACTCATGAATGGTAAGTCATTCAAGTTTACATGGTACAAAAAAAATCGTATTAGAAATCTTTTTTTAAAAAAATAAAGATTCTTACTGCAACTTAACAAAGTTATTTTGAAAATATCGTGACTTGTTGTAAATATTCAATTTGTTTTGTAACATCAGTGATAGTGAACAAGGGTTTTGTGTGTACCTCTTGGCAACACAAGACGTTATTGTAAGCGTCTGTGGGTGGGGGAATGGTCATAGTATCAGAAGCATTATTCTCATTCCCTTTGTTCCAACAGTATTTGCGTAAGCTGAAGAACTTCAACTCCTACCTGGCGATATTATCTGCCTTGGACTCTGCACCAGTTCGGCGCCTTGAGTGGCAGAAGCAGAATGTTGAGGTCTGCTAATCTCCCCTCCCCACCCTTTAAATTGTTCAGTTACTGTCTTAATCCAAGCACAGGTTATATGGACTGATCACTTGATGACAGATATAGATGATAATCTTTTCAAAGTTACAAGTTTTTTTTTTATCTTTTTACCTTTTACCTTTGTCTTTGGAATCATCCATCTTCAGAAACATTACAAACATTTTACATGAAAAAAAGATTGTCCACCTGGTTGCACCTGTAACGAAAGATATTTTATGGCTTTGCTGAAGAGTCGTCTCTCCTTTCACAAAAATGTCTTGGCTAAGATCCCTCAGTCCGAGGATGTCACCATTGGCGTAGATCAGTCGTGTCATGCATTGTCAGCGTCAGTCAGTTGAAACTGGGCTTCTGCCAGCTGTTTGTGAGGCTCGTCAATATATTTACTTTGGGTTCAGGCACTGCAAGAGTTTTGTCAGCTGATAGACAGCTCATCATCTTTCCGTGCTTATCGCCAGGCCCTTGCGGATACGGAGCCCCCCTGCATACCATACTTGTGAGTCACGTGATGGCCATAGCATGCTGTGTTTGCTGACATCTGAGAAATTATTTACGAAAATCCACTGTGAGCAGTGGTTATAAGCTGTGTTATTAATAGAAGATTATTTCCCTCGTTATAGAAACCGTGTTGAGTCAAGTGTGGACAACAGGGTCACTAACTCTTGTGTAATCAGTTAGTGGGGGGGGGGGAGTTACCCACCTCTGCTGCCTTCTGAGAACAGCTCACAGTGATTATGTCTCCTCTATTCATCTACATCTATGCCCCTGAGCCTAGTGCTTGGTTCTTCTCCTTACACAGGGATGGGGAATTACGGCAGTCCGGTAGCCATGAGCCTCTAAAAATCTCGCCGGAGCATTAAATTAAATCATATATCAGTAGCCGATTGGACCTCTACTTTGTGTATATGTGGGTGTACTACCACACTAGTAATTCTTAAAATATATATTTCGAAGAGAAACTCTTACCAAAACAAACTTTATCCATTATATAACAGTCTGGGCTCATGGAAAATTAGGCGAGCGAATTTCAAAAGTTACTCCCAATCAGTCTTCCTCCTCGACACATATAAATGTCTGGGTTTTTTCTTTCTCTCTCTGCTGCAGGGGCCTTATCCTGCAGGACTTGACCTTCATCAACCTTGGCAATCAGGATACTTTGCCAGACGGTAACATTAACTTTGCGAAGCGATGGCAGCAGTTCCACATTTTGGACAGCATGCGCCGCTTTAAGACTAGGTATGTTCTTGTGGTATTGCAGTAGCCTCCGTGGCTCATTCTTGACGAGGGAATAGGAGGGCTCAACTTCCTGATTTCCTCACATTGTTCAAAAAGCTATATGGGTCAGGATAAGTATTTTAAATTCAAATTTGGGGCAAAATTTGGTTTCAAAATGATTCAAGCATGCAGTTTCTCCTTGGATACAATTATGGTATTTGATTTTTCTATCCTTGTGTTTAGGACTGAAAGTAGGTTATCTCATTTTTTTTTTAAATCTTCACGTGTGGCTGAATTTGCCTCATTCTTGTTACAGCAACTACTCTTTCAAAAGGAGTGAGAAGATTCAGTGCATGATGAATAACTTTGAGGACTTTCTTGGGGAAGACATCTTGTGGCAAATATCACAGAAGATCAAGCCACGACCCACCCCTAAGAAACAGGAACAGGACCCGTTGTCGTGATGATCACTGTGTGTGGCTGTTGTTCTGTGATTTCTGTGCCCACATCCTGTTGTATACAGGTCATCATGTGTGACGCTAAGACCCTGTGATCAAAGCACATTGTGTGGCAGTTAGTGCTGGAAGTGTTGGATTAAGCACCTTGTGTCACAGTTAGTGTTGGAATTGTTGGATTTTAAATGCACATTAAAACCTTGAATTTGTCAACATCTGTGTGCACACAATGGACGTGAGTCAGGCATTTCTTCATCTCATTGCTAGGGTGAATTTGTCTGAAAGTAAAACATTGTACTGATGTTTTTGGTCAAATTCACGCTGACCATATTTAAACTGTTTCACTGAAAAGCAGTGATGGCAGATTTATGTTCATGCCCACATGTGATTCCAGCATGCATCTTTAGTAGATCATGATCTCACAATACTCCCTTGTCTTACGGAGACATGCAATAGCAATAGAAGCAGAGTGCTGTTCATTCTTTTGAACAGATGTTTCCATTGCATGTAGGACAGCGTGTGGTCCAAGACTTAGCTGGAAGAACAGGCAGTAATACAAGCAAGCAACCTGGAGCAGAGGAGCCGCAAACAAATATGGGGTGCAGCTGCCCTTCTCATAAAGGTCTCACAAGAAGTGTCTCAGATAGTGATGTGCCTCCTGCTGTGCTGGTTCTTCACGTTGCCAGTTACCAGGCTGCACAGGCCGTGGACAACGGAATCTGAATAGCACTGGAAGTGGAAACTTAGAATGAGGACTCGTCTGTCACATCACCAAGTGTTCGGGAACCTTGTGGTTTCAGGTTTTTACAGGGATAAAGATGTTCTTTTATGGTTTTTTATTTTTAGAAAACTTCATTTATTTTGACAATCTCCCTCCAACATTTTTGTCACAAGTAGTATGCACCATTGATGGTTTTGTGATTTGTATGTGGCCAGAAGTACACTGCACCCTTGGAAACAGTGGCTGGTATGTTAGCAAAGAGGCTGCATAAAATCTGTCCATTCTGCCATCTTTCTTTGTCAGATCACATTATTTGGGGCCACCTGCCATCTGCCAGTCATGGCAGAGGGAGGAAGTCGGATTCTGTTCATCAGAATGGTCTCATTCATCACCAGCACAGCATCAAGAAAAAGTTTTAGGGAAAAAATTTCTTATAAATGGAGCATTGTCACAAAATGCTGAGAAAGGCAGAAGTGCAACTTGTGTTTTGTATTTATATTAACAACAAAAATGGAAGAGCGCTACAGACACTTCTTGTGTGTTTGTATGCATGCATTGCTGAATACTAAAATGATCATCTGTTGCACCAAGGCAGGATTCTAAGACATATCTGTTTTGCTAAAAATGCCGTGCTTTGTTATTTGCAGTCACTGCTTTAGCGACTTAGCAGCTGATCATTTTCAATAAAAATATCTCTTTTGTCATTACCATGGCTTTGCTCACTTGCAGTCATGAAAACTTTGGAGAACAATGCAATCTGGAGTGGCAAGTCTGGTTCTGACATAAGTCTGTCCATTTAGCCAAGTTCTGCATTTGGGGACACTGTGTGCGATTCCTGAAATCTTCAGCCAGGAAGCAGTTTACTAGAAATATTGCCTCTGAAAGAAATTTGCAAGTTATCCTTTCCATAGGTAATATGTCTGTCTCCATGAGGGTTTCTTTCTGGATTATTTTACAGAAAGACAAGTCGGCTTTCCATGTGCCAGATGTGGTAGTGCAGTCTTTTTATACCTCAGCCAAACATGAGGCAGAACACTGGCTGAAGCAACATCCAGTAGAATGTTGCAGCACAAATGAAATTTATCTTTGAATTCCCATGCACAAAAATCCATTCTGCATGTTTTATTGACATTTTTCACATGGCGTTTCAGAATGGTAGCAGCTGTGCACAATGCAGCCTTGATAGTGTTTGTTTGTTCTCCTGAAATTTCAAGTAACTGAACTCCGAATGTGTTACTAAGCACAAAGTTGTGTGTATCAAGACAATGTATGTTGTTACTTCGGATGCCTCGATCAACTCTTATGATCCATACCCCAGGAGGGTCTGGAGGTAGAACATTTTAGACGAAGTGACTGGCATAAATTGACCTCTTAAACTAGTCATGTACAGGCCTACACCAGTGCAGATGGAAAGACCTCACTATGGAAAGAACTTACAAAGAATGAGAATCTGTCCAGGAACAAATATTTCTTTTAAAAAAAATTTTTAGATCAGGGATTGAATGTTGATGACATGGATTCAGGTCAGGTGCATGAGTTTTATGGTAGTAAGCAAGTGTCCATGAAGAAAACATGTGTCTTTGATCGTAAATGTACCTTAGTGTTTTACAAGTTGCTGTGATTTTTGTAGCATGTTTTCCAGAAAGGTTTATGAATGCTTGTTCCATTTTCTTATAATTTCTTGCAGAGTGACATGACTAACCATTAGTTTACATATACTTGAAGACTTGTGTTCACACTTAACAGTGATTGTCTTTATGAACTAAACCTGAAGAGGGCTGAAAGCAAGGCCAATTTTTAGACGATGAAGCCAACCCCCCACCTGCAGTGTAGCCTCCATCAATTGATGTTTTACTTTTTTAATTTTAGTGTTATGGCCTGATGGCATTTTAATATAGCCTAAATGGCATGTCTTGTACTGAGCATCAAGTGCCAGTTTTGCATATGGTTGCCGACTTAATACTGATTCATTTAATAGTGTAGATTGTCAGGCTTCATGAACAGCAATTTAAGGTGGTTAACAATTTGTTGATTGTTCACCAATAATTTTTACATGCATGTCAGAAGGCTAAACAGAGTTAAGGCAACAAGCAGTGATAAACAAGCTGTTCGGTGTCACTTTCTCACGATGGCTATTGTTGCGTTCCGTGGTATTCTTGTCCTTGAAGAAATACAGCATGATCACACTACTGGCACATTATGCAATGACTGCAGCCTGATCAGAAGGCTTGGGCTGAATGTAGGTGTTGCCCATCAGAATGCAAGAGACTTTGAACCGCTGAGTAAAAGCGAAGACATGGCAAAACAGCATATGCCAACTTTATCCAGACTCGTCTGGCTTTAATGTAGTTGAGCAGGATGGAAAAGCTTTGTCCAGAGCCATTTGGCTTTCGTGGGATTCTTGAAGATTATCATAGCCAGTTTATTTTTAGTGAATAAGTGACTTTGGTGGATGTTGGGCGATGGAGCAGTGCCAGGTATTTAGACCAAAAAAATAGTATTGTGGTTAAAGTTCGATGGCCAGAAAATATAGGGTGGGTAGGTTGGGGGGTTTCTGGCCTAAGCATTTGTAGAATGATCGAACATGAACCACTGTGTGTGTGTGGGTTAGATTATACAATTACATATGTATTCACAAAATGCAAATAAGGAGACGTGCAGGTGTTAAAAAGATTTTGAAAAGCAAGTTCTAAAAGACAGTTGGGTGAAAGCTGTTGCACTGTTAATACAGTTTGTGGCACATTTAGGAATTTTTCACACAATGTGTTGAAAGCATTCTTAAATGTGGTGAAAGTGTTATTTCGTGACTCCCAGGTGTACAGTAGCATCCAGTTGCAAAAAGTGTCAGAATCCTGTTATGGGCTTCGTTTTTTGAAGGTTGAATTTTGTCCACGAAAAATGACCCCATTGTTGTATGATCTTCCTTCCCTTGTCTTTTCCCACTTCCGTAAATTTATGACGGTGCAAACATCTGTACAGGCAATGTTTCGACTCTGCCTTCACATGCTTTTAATTTTAGTGACAATACTTGCATCATGTTAGAAATGTCTTGCCATGCATCCGATGACTGTATGATTGCCATTGCAACAAGATGTATGCAATAATTCTATTATTTATTGAAACTGAGAGCAGAAGGAACTCTGGAAAGGGGATATCAGCCTACGCTGCATGCTTTCAGCAACGGATCTTTGTAACCAGCCAGTTTGGTCACAATTTCTTTCTCAGCTTTGTTCATGAAATTCTAACCTCTCGGAAGAAACCTTTATCAGTTTATGCTAATGTGATAAGAGATTTTATAAAATCACAGCAGCATCACTGAAGCAAGGGAAGAGCAGTGGAAGGCGACAGGCTTGAAATTTGACTATATTATTATCTATGATACAGGAAAGGAACTAGTCTGATCCAAATGAAATTAAAAAGTGACCTGTAAAAATGAGTTGGCTTAATGCTGCTCGTGTTAGAAAATAAACTGCTCCATGATCGCATTGCAAGTTTGAGTGTGGACTCTATTTTTATAAGTTTTCCACAAACCTGTGACTTTTATCAACAGTGTTCACCTCCCCTCTCCAACATGCAATCACTGGTCATTGTAACTATCCTGATCACTCCAACAGGAAGTAGTTAAAACGCTCAACATAACCATATGCAGACGCATGCGACCAAGGGAGCCTACCATACCCAAACACGTAGCAAAGAGAGGGTCAAAAGAAAGGAACTTGGCAGATCCTTTATTCTCTATTATTATTGTAATTATCCTTCATCCAGCTCTTTCATGCTTCTGGCAAAAATGTTTACGTTCTTAATCTTACCCAGCATGCCATGTAACAAGCGTCTGCCATGTTACAGATGACCATTCACCAAACCAGTCTATTGCTGGTAAAGATCCATCACTATACACGTTCATTTAATGAAACGAATCAATTCTGATTTGATAAGCATTTATATGTATCAAAAAAGTTTTAAATGTAGATATTTTATGGGCAACAATAATGTGCAACTTCATAAATGCACAGTGTTTTAAGTTAAAGCACCAACAGTTTTGTAATAAAACTGAAAGCCACCATTCTTCTGACCAATCTGAGCAGCCAATACATGTACTTTATTTTTTAACTGCACCTAAATCCATCAAAAAGTTTTTAAAATGAATCAAAGAAAAGCACAGTCCTCTCTTCTTAGCATGCACCACACCAAAATACATTAACGGTTACATCTGTGCTGCTTCTCTGGTATAGATTTACAATTTGTCCTGTTTGTGTTTCTGGATCTCTCTTCTCTACCCAATATCTGATTAATCTGAACCGTTCTTGGTTCTCTTATGGATTAACACAACAGAGGCAAGCATATAGGTGCAACTCTGCAGTCTGTAGCCAGTCTTTATTTTTAAAAAAATTACGATCACCATGCAGAACTTTAAATATTTCGAAAATGTTCAGAAACAAAATAATAACCCTTCAGTGTATTGGTATTAACATGGACTTCTACAGTTCTACTTCTAGGTAAATGTCCAGGTGCAAGTTTTTAGTCTAGCATCTTTCCAGTTACAGTATCAGAAATTATCAGTTTATGACCCACAACCAACTTTTAGTCATGTCATTTGCTGCTGTCAGTACAATGATATAGCTAAAGCTGACGGTGGTGAAACTTAGCCAGAAATCTAACAAGGATCCAAAAGACGGACAATCCACTAAAATGAGTTTCAACTTCTTACCAGAAAAATAATCGATAATCACAGCCTCAGCAATCTTATTTCCCTTTTTTCCCCTTTGTTTGCATGACACAATGGCATTCAAATCATCAACAGTGCTATTTCAAGATTATTGGGTAAGGTAGAATGGAAAGAGAGGGATTTGGTTTGGTTTGTTGCTTAACGTCCAGCAGCAAACTATGTGCATATCAGGACGGTGTTGCTTAGACAAAGTTTACGTGCTGCCACACGTGGGACTGATGGCGCAACACGGGCCTCAGTCCCACCCAGTCACATTATACTGACACCGGGCCAACCGGTCTGGAAAGAGAAGGAAGGACAACAGCCGGTGTTATACAAAAGTCACTCCACCTTCCTTGTGGGTATACGCAAAAACTTGCAGTCTGTTGCACTGTGCTTTCTGTACGCGAATTGAGTCAGAATGCCTAAGTGGCCCCACCACCGATGTATAAATGTATGGATATCAAATGAAAATAAAACATTTTCAGTGAAGTGTTAACACATAAACTTGGGACTGTAGTTCAGCGCATGACATACATGCACACAAACACACAGCAAAAGGTAAATAAGCATTACAAATAATTACAGCAGATCAAGGCAAATGTAAATACATACGACCATGTAAAAGACCTGGTAAAATTGTTCAGGAAGCTACACCTATTTGTAAATTTCTTGGTTTGCACACTAGATCACAGAAGCACACCAAATTTAATGTGTAGGCTATTATTATTGTAGATATCTCTAGTTTCTTCCATCTAAAATATAAAGCCAAGAAAAATCCAGGCAGCACCAGGTCCCCTGGCTAGTTTACAACACGACCCACCTCTGCTCTTTGAGAGGCTGTTGTAACCAACTATACCAACGTACACCCCAAAAACCCTTTATATGAATGACCACACACAATAATAAGTCTGCAGCAACATACACAGTGGAGAAGAAATATA
>SMGT01007516.1:245775-256017 GCA_004794575.1 Lanistes nyassanus
TGTAGAGCTCTTCATAATCCAGTCTACTACCAGCAGGAAGATGGTTGGTGACAACATGCAGCCCTGTCTCACCCCCGTCCGCACTTCAAAAGGCTCTGTCAATTTTCCTTTATGCACAACCTGGCATGTGGAGTTGTTATAAAGTTGTTTGGTAATGGAGATGACCTTTGGTGGTATTCCATAATGTGCCATTAGTTTCCAGACGACCTCTCTATCTACACTGTCAAAGGCCTTCTCAAAGTCTACAAAGATTGTGTAAAGTGGAGACTGCCATTCCAGTGACTGTTCTATGATGATACGCAATGTTGTAATGTGGTCTGTGCAAGATTTGTCCTGCCTGAAGCCTGCTTGCTCATCTCGCAGTCGTTTGTCTAGGGCCTCCCTCAGTCTCTTAAATGTAATGCAGATTTAGGTGCAGGTAAACATGGTGCCGAAGAGACCTTCCCCTACAATTACCAGTACTAGTGCAAGTGCCAAATTTCAGTCTATAACAAATAGAAACCAAAACTTCCTGAAAGTCTATAACTAATGATTTTAAGGATATTGAAACAAGATTTTTTAAAAAAAGACACAACTATGCATTTTGCGCATGATGCGTCAGACTCTGAGGTGGCTAAGTGTTGCAGAAACACTGCAACATGCTTTGTAAATAAACTGGCTTCAAGTTCAAAGTGCCGAGTACTGAGAGTTCTGAGAAGCTGTTATTATCAGAGGGTACAGAAAGAGGTCACACCAACAGAATCTGATGCTTTTGATGCAGATGACAAGTGACACACATTGCAGGAAATTCTTGTGCAGTCAGCCTTTCAGACTCCATCCATTTTTATACTGTGTCCTCACTTTGAATCTCACCAGTAACTGAATGAGTGCTTCCCTTAGTTGATTGCAAGATAGGAATGTTATATGTGTGAAGGAACTTTCTAGGAAGGTATGTTTTGGCTAGTGGTATAGTTACATTTGAAAATGGAATAATTTGTTTTCTCATAAATGAAGACCCATCCAAACATAAAGCACTTGTAGTTGAAGTGCCATGAAAAGCGTATACACACATACACAAAGTGCACTGTTGTCAATCTGTGTGAAATGCGTTTTTATTAAAATATTTATGGAAAGACACTAAAGATTTCATTATTTTCATCTATAGTCAGTTGTTCTTTTTTCTTGTCTCTGCTATAAGGGACGGTGCTAGGACTGGTTGGCCTTGTGTCAGTATAATGTGACTGGGTAGTACGGAAGCCTGTGTTGCAACAACAGTCCCAGTGTGGCAGCATGTTAATTTGTCCCAAGCAACTGTCTTGATGTGCACCTCATTTGCAACTAGACGTTAAGCAATAAAACCCTAACTTTAAAATGATTCAATGAGCATAAGTTATAAAAATTCTTTTCAATTGCTGTTACAGACCACTTCCCCCCGAAGAGATTGTCGCCGGTGCCTTGAAAAGATTAGGAAGGGTGGGTTACAACGTCTTGTACAATAACTGCGAACATTTTGCCTTCTTTTGTCGCTATGGAATTGGCAAGAGCGACCAGGCAGACTCTTTTCTGACTGGGCTGTCCGTTGTGACGGCCCTTGTGGCCACGGCTGGCATTCTGTTTGGACTTAGCCAGGCATCAAAAACTGAGGATCGCAAGAAAGACAAACAGTCTTCATAACCTGATGTATGTGTGCAGATGTTTGAAAGGGAGAGAGGTTTTTACCAACACAATCTCAGTTACCTATAGCCCTTGATATGAAATGTTCAAATACTTGCAGTTTGTGTCCATGACTGGTTCAGTTTTGTGGTTGTAACTGGGCATTTCCAACAGAACCATTTACATATTTGCAAACCGTCTGATGTGGGCAACACAGAATATTCTGCAAAAGTAATAAGTATGTTTATCAGTACAGAATTTTGTTCAGTCACCAGATTTTCCTCCCTGAGAGTGGGACGGAGGTTTTGTTATCAAGAGGGACCAACATGGCTGGGGAGAGGATTGGTAATTAGTGCATACCCATGCACTTCGCCTGGAGGGGAGGGACGTGCAAAATGATAACAATAGCTTCACATCTGGCACCTGCTTATGGATTTCATTGCCTGGGTTTTGGGGTGGGAGAAGAAGTTATAATTTGACAGAAGGGTCCATAAAAGTTTCTGCTTAAAGTATGGGTCATGGTTTTACAGTTTTGGTGAATGGCTGTGAATTTTTTTAAACAAATTTTATTTGCATTGCATCTTTAGTTATCCGCAGTTTGATCAATAAAATACCTTACCAGCCAACTGTGTCTTGCTGTGTGCATGGTTTTAGGGTTGGGCTTTATTTGTTTTGTTTTATGCTTATATTAGCATTGTGTTTGTGGATTGTAAAAGATGCTTTTCCCATTTTTTTTAAGGGGATACTGCAATTTAAGATTTTGTTAGTAGACATAGTGATGATCCTGGGTTACCCATTGTTGTGGGGGTGTTGTCTTCGCCATAGTCCTGAATGGGAGCGGGCAAATTAAACCTCTAAATCCCACACACACATCCGGCTCTCCCAGACCCCCTCCCAGGCTCCACATTCCCCCCCCCACACACACACACCCTCGCTCCTACAAAGAAGTCCCCCACTCTAAAACTGCAACCGACATACACTCTTTATTCACCAATCACACCAATGGGAATGCCATACATTAAACCAAGAAACAGTCTGCCTAAAACAAAGCGTCACCCAAATACATGCAAAACACAAGAGAAACACACAACAGGGATGAGGACTAGGGTGATGAGGAGGATGATGATGACTTCAGTCCTACAACTACTACATTTAACATTCCACCTATTCTCTGACATACCACATTTTACCCATATTCACCCACACCAGGCTGCCGAATCTCTGCTAGCCTCTCGTAGAGCTGCAGCAGAATAAAAATCTTTTCTGCTATCTTGTCACGATGTGTATCAAGTCTAGGAATTTCGGATGGCCCGGTAATTAATGTTTGAGTTAGGATAGTGCCTACCTTTCAATCTAGCGTGATATATCTACGCCCTGCCTGGTGTTCCCACTCATCCATGGTCTCTCAAAACCCATACTGTCGACTCGCTCTACCTTTTTTTTTTTTTAAATGAGCTATTACAACTCGTTCGCTTTCTGATTGGTCCGCTGCCTATTCCGCTCATTTATGAACTGTTGCGTGTGTGAAGGGTTCGTCACCTTGTATCCAAACTTGACGTGCAACAAGAGCAGTTCTGGGGCCTCTTGGCACCAAAAAAATACCTGGGTTGTTTTCATTGTTTAGCAAAAGAATTGGCATGGTATAATACAGAATTATAGAAGCTGCAGCCTTCAATTGTATGTATAGGAGGAATTGTATAGCATTTTCTGCTCACAGTATAGATAGAATAAACTGTCTTTATAGAATTAGAATGGTATAGTTATAGAATTCTATAGTTAAAGAATGAATTCTGTAAATATCGAATTAATTCTTAAGTTATAAAATTCATTCTCTAGTTAAAGAATGAATTCAATAATTATTGAGTGAATTCTTTAGTTACAGAATTCATTCTATAATTATAGAGTTCATTCTATAGCTATAGAATGCAATTCTTTGTATACCATGAGCATTATACCCATTCCCCTCTTGGCGCCCCATAACTGTGCCACTGTGTGATCGGATACTGGCACAGGACCGATGTTGGCTTGGTTACTAAAGTCCAGGGTAGGAGCGAAGGTGGCACTGGTAGAACTGTTTGGTTGCTGCAGCAAAGGCTTGTCCTCAGTAAAAATCAACCTCTTGCTGCAGCAAGGGTGACGACGTCTGTCCAGCAAAAACAAAAAAGCCTTGAGCGACATGTTCGTATATAGCGGGGAATGTGGCTGTCAGGCCAACAACGAAGCAAGCAGAACAGTGTGTTAATCTTTCCGAGCTCAAGCAGCTGGGGGACTGTAGCAGGCAAGGTGTTAATATGCCCGGCACATGAGCCTGCAGCTAAGTGCGGCACATCTTCATGCCATTTTCTGTAGCAGGGCATTCACACAGGTATTGCATAACCATCCTATATGTCGATAACTGCCTTGGTCACACTACTGTCCGCGTGGATAATGACAGTTTTTCCTTCCCAGGAGTGCCCCCACTTCTCAACCGCTGTCAGCACGGCACATATCTCTTGGTAGCTGATATGTAGGTGTGCACTGGAACTATATCGTGTTCGCGTATGATATGCTGAAGCAACCTGCTTATCAATTACCAAGAGATATGTGCCGTGCTGACAGCGGTTGAGGAGTGGGGACACTGCTGGGAAGGAAAAATGCTGAAGCATATCATACGCGAACACGATGTAGTTCCAGTGACCAGACCAAAAAGCACCTGGACTCGACTTCTCCAGAATTACTGAACAAACTTTTATGATGACCTCGTAAAATGTAGACTTAATTGAGCAATCGTCACCAAAACCTTTACTGCCTAAGGTCAATGGTTTCTACACCAAAGGGTGACGATGCTATGAAATAATGCGAATAACTAGAGAAATCTACCGAGGGAAAAGATTCTCATACTCTGACCTAGGATAATACATCTAGATGTATAGTCCTAGCTCTGACACGTTCACTCAGTCTCACACAGGCAAACCACTTAAAATTTCGTATGAGCAGACGATAACAGTACTGACACAAACCTGTAAAATGCATATTATACATAAAATAATTCAAAAAGCGCATTCTGATGTTCGATATACCTTTAAAACCTTTTATTTAGGCCTAAAACCATGGATTTTGGCGGCTGTTCGGTATTTCGTATACACGGCAGACGATAACTCTACTGGCACAAATTTGTAAAATGTATGTACTCTACTCAAGTGTCGATTTTGGCATATTTTGTATAAAAAAAATTCAGAAAGTGCATTCTGATGCTTGATATACCTTTAAAACCTTTGATTTAGACCTAAAACCATGGATTTCGGTGGCTGTTCGTGGCTGTTCCAGTGTTCGGTATTACAGGGCGGAGGAGCAGACGATAACTGTACTGACACAAATATTTAAGTACCCTGTGCCTTTTCCGCACCTTATTCTAGTTCAAACCAGTTCTGGCCAGCCTAGTTTGGGGCGGAGCTATCAGCCTGTCATGGCTAATGACGTAGCGTTCCCTACCAAAGTGTCGGGAGGGGGAGGAGCGAACAGGCTAAACTAAGAGTGACAGGTGACAACCTAGGAGTGACATGTGACAAATAGTATTTTGTGCTTTTGTCGCTTAATGTGCTTCATGGTGTCTATATTGCACTATGACCAAGAAGTGTTCAAGTCAGATTATTTATTTTGTTACCGAAACAGAACGCAGTTTACATTGATCTAGGACCCTTTAGTGTAAGAAATGTTCTGGTCTGTGTTCTCAAAAGTGTTCTGATAGTTCCAAATATGTGCCAGCAGTAAGTGTTAAGTGAAGTAGGGGCCGGCATGTTTAGAACACACGTAGCAAAAATCTTATATACTATTTAGACAAAGAGCACATCGTTAGCACTTACTTTAACGACTTCTACATGTAATTAGGGCTAAAAATAATGAGAATGTGGGCCGCGGAAAGAATAGTACCCACGGATCGCCCAACAAGCCCAGTTCAGCCTGCCTACCAGCTGCTGGTTGGTTGCGCGCTTGCGGTTGCTGAATGCTAAGAGTTGCAGATGAAGGGTTGCTAACGTGCTGTTGTCCAAGGACAAGGTGAACTGCGTTGTGTCGATTTCCATGCCAAGAAAAGTAAGCTTTGAGTGGGTCCCACCACTTTCTTCCAAGATATCAAGAACCCTAATTTTCTAATTAAGTTTATCGGCGTCATCATCCATGCTTGGCACTCGGCATAGGTGGGTGCTACTATCCTACGGCATCCCTTCCGCAACATATATCTACGCACTGCTTATGCGAGGCGATGAAAGTGTGACGGTGTTTTATTACTGCCAAAGGGCAGTCTGGTGCCCAAAAGAAAACAGGGCTCACTATAGCATCTCTGAATTTCCACTGCAGTCCTGTGGCAACGTAGTCATCTGGTACAGTACGGGACGCTGCCTGAAGATCGACTGGTCATGTATTAGTTTAGTTTTGCCAAGCAGTAGGCATCATGTAGGCTTTGAAATGGGACATGATCTGGCGCCGACTAATCGTTCATGGCCGCGCTTACTGGTCGTCTGCCGTCATGGATGTCTAATTAGTAATACCATCGACGTCTTTGGGAATAGGGGCTATGGCACTGACCACCGCTGATGGTTTACTGGCAAGAACTTAGCGGCCTAGTTTGATCTGATCTAGAAGCACTTCTTTCACCTTCTGTTTGTGGTGCTGGGCAGACCCATGATTCTTTTGTTGCACGGCTTGAATCACACAACCTTGGTCTGTGGTTCAAAATCCACCCCGAATCCCTCTAAAAAAAAATTTACGTATCTCTGCCCTCTGTAAGCTTCTTCCCAAGCGGCTAGTGTTTTCACTGAGGGCCCCCTTAGTTCCTAAAACCCCACAAGCAGACGGGTCCTATGCTAAAATAGGACTGAGTGGGTGGGGCCCTACCTTTGGGGTCCTGTGGTGCCTGCTGCGGTGAGCCAGTGCGTCCTTCTTTGTCCCGGCTGATTGTTGAAGGAGGTCCTTTTCTTCTGCATGTGCATGTTGTGTGCCAAAGCTGCAGAGACGCCGATTAAACTGGAGAAAAATCTCCCGTCCCGATATGCACGTAGTTTGCTACTGGGTGGTGGTGGTTATTTAGAGGGACACCTCGGGGTGATTTCGCACTATGGGGGATGGAGTCCTATTACTAAACTACGCACTGAAAGAACCACCAGAGTGATGGCTGCAGTAAGATGGTCAGCGCGGACAGGCAGCTTAATGTGCGGGGAAATGGCCGAATGGAGTTTGCACAGGAAATAATTCTTGGCCACACCAGGATTCGAAACAGCAACCTTCCATCTGCTAGTCAGTAGCTCTGCCAACTGAGCTAACCAGGCCCCCTTATTCATGAGCTATCTGGACCGCCGAGAAATATTTATCGGCGCTCATGCATGTCGTCTGTTATCTACGCATGCGCACACCATAGCAGCCAAATTCGCTCGCATTATCGTCTCACAGGGCTACCGACAGATATCAGGTGGTCTGAGGGGTTTTATTCGCTACAATATTAAAAGGGGCTGAGAAATACGGGCCACCTTGCGCTGGTGAGTAGAAGAGTTTTATTTTTACAGTATTGATATAATGTCTTGTTAAGCAAAAGGGTCCGAGAAATAAGCCTGCTGGCGACTTCTTTTTTTTTTTTTCGTACCGAGTTCGTGTACTATCGTGCCCTGCGCATGACCGTACTGTGCCCGTCGTCAACTGCTGTGAACAACGTCGGCAGCCATATTGCTCAGTGACCGTAGTTGGTCAGGCATAACACCAACTGATCGAGCTTCCCGAATTTGCACTGGATCTTCCAGTGACCTGTATGTTTAGTTTACTTTAAATATATTTTAGCAAAATTATTTCTACATCCCATAAACATTCTACACCTTGATCATCAAAGGTCGACTTAGTCTAGTTGAAACATTATCGTCTGCCTCTCGTCTCAGTCGAGTAGTGGCTATAATGCGTTCGTTATGTTATCTTCCTAGGTCTTTTAGTCCGTAAGAATTGAATGATATCGCCTAGAGATACGAAATAATTCAAGTCTTTGCTTTAATCACATGGTTCAATAACCGAAATGACGTAGAATTATGTAAAGAAAAGATAAACCATTCCTGCATTTTAAGTTGTTTTAATTACTTCTAATTTCCCCATTATTATTTTTAGTAATAGTAACCCTTTTCTGTTTTTACAAAAAATATGAAGTAAAAACACTCTTCTACTTTAACTGTGTGAGCCTTATTGTCTTTTAACAATAACATTCCAACGCATCTGTTGATAAAGGCGTTTGTGTGTGAAATGGTGCACCAAGTAAAAATGCTATGGATTGTTTTTCTGTTGCATTGTTTGCATGCCATCAGTTTGTGCAACTATCAACTACATAGTACATGTATATCTCATTTCTGTGCATGACATAGGCATACCTAGGTATGTACATGTTATGAACACCCATGCAGTCATATTCACATTTGCATGCAGACCCATACACACACAGTGTTCCATTCAAATGAAAAGGAGTTATTGAGGTATTAACTCTTAACTGAAAAATGTAAACACTTAAAAGTAATGTTGATGATACTATGATTTCCTGCAGCTGCATACATATTGCTATCAGTTACAGAAATTTCTTGAAATTTGACCAAATAATAACTATACGAAAGTGACTAAAAAGTAAAATATTGTTTAAAGATTCACATTTTAATGATAGGATTATATGCATATTTACACTGAACTTAATGCAAGTTAGCACACTTCTGTGGACCATAACTTTTATTTTGGCCATACATCCTGTGTCTTTTGAGCCCCTGCATTTGTTTGCAGTTGACGAACATGATCTTGGGTTTTGCTGACAGTGACAGGCCATCTACAAACACAAGAAAAGAGGAGAAATTCATTAGCTATGCTATATGTACACTGTGCATAATAACATCAATCTAAATTCATTTTATACATGCACTGTCAGTAAGGTTATGTATTACTACAAAATAGAAGTGGCACAAGCCATTGAAATTACCATTTGAAAAAACAAGACTGCATATACATGTATCTGGGATATATCTGGCATATTAACTACTGTGAAAGGTGTCTTCAAAGTCAGACTGCATACCCATCGAGGCGATTCGCTAAAGGAACAGATGAATTCACATACCCTTGAGGGGAGAACATTCCAGAATGTGCAGATTTAGTGCACTCAGTTCAGTCTGGTATATATGTTTCAGTTTTTTGTTTTTAATTTGGGGCGATGGGATGTTTTGATGGGTAGTACACTACACAAATCTGAGACTATTTTCTGCATGTATCACAGGCCTTAAGAGCCTTCTTACAATTTCCTACTTATTTACTGTTGTCGGTTCACAGCAAACAACCATTATGATGGTTACCATAAGACAAACTTTGAAAATGAAGACACTTTGGCACTAGTGAAACTAGGACCAATACTTAAAAGTGATTTTTGTAAAAAAAAAAAAAAAAGAGGACAGACTTGAGTAATGTATAAAGGCCAGCAAAATGCTTCGGAATATCACTAGATTAAAAATATGATTATGTCTAGCCCATTTCTAACAAAATACTGACTGGTAAACCACTAAGATCAGTGTTGTATTGCCCTTATCAGTATGTACAAGATCTGATGCATTTACTATTGGTATAGTCAAAATCAGAACTCAGGGGGATGCATTTATTGCTCTTTAAAAACAGTATGACAACTGGATTCATAGGGAGAACACAGCTACTCCGTAAAGTCACTTGTTGTGGCTAAGGCTAAGAATTTACAGTGCACTGGGAAGATGAGATCTGTAGAATGCAAACAAAGTTTACATCCCCACTTCAAGGGGAATTACCTGAGAAGATGAGCACAGACAAGATACTCTGAACAGTTTTGGGAAGGAAAATTTTTTGTCTCCCCCCTCTCTCCACTTATTATTTATCCATTTTCTTATCCACGTGCTTCACTACATGTTATGAAAAAACAGCAGAAAATCTGTGGGTGGGTGGGGGGGTGTTGAAACCTTCACAGTGGTATATTTAGGGACTGCATGTATTTGCTTTGTTTGCTTTGTCTTTATCATCAGTGGTATATTTAGGCTTACACAAAGCATTGCAATGTGGGATAGTGGAACTGTTACAAAACTGATCTTACTTTACAGTATACAAACTACATGTATACATGTAGATAATAAATAACTGACAGGACTTGACAAATGTTTTGTCATCACCCCACTCTAATACATGTACAAGAAATCTGAAAAGGAGAATGTATTCAGAGCATGTGAAATATTAAAGGCAAATGCTTTACAATAGCGTAGACAAGTTTACTATTCCTGTAAGCAAGGGTAAGCTGTGCAGTAGAGAGGAGCTAAAACCGTTAGGTGAATAATGAAAGGGCAATTAATTACCTTGAAAATAACTTTTGCCTCAAGACCAGAACATGTTCTTTCAAGTGCTAATGTTGTCTTTGCTTTCTCTTATCTGACCTTTCGCTCAGTTGTGGTTTGAGGGGTGGGGTGAGGTGACTGGGGATGGGTGGACTAGTGTAGAAGTGTCACTTTTCTAAATTGGATGAACCTATAGTAGTGTGATGTTTTTGTTCACATCACTCAAAAAGTTTATGAAGTACTACCCTGTGACGCCGATATATTCATGTCCACCACACACACA
>SMGT01007516.1:303329-341181 GCA_004794575.1 Lanistes nyassanus
CTCTACTGACTCTCTGTATACGGCCCTGTCTACCTCTTCTCTACTGACTCTCTGTATACGGCCCTGTCTACCTCTACTCTACTGACTCTCTGTATATGGCCCTGTCTACCTCTTCTCTACTGACTCTCTGTATATGGCCCTGTCTACCTCTTCTCTACTGACTCTCTGTATACGGCCCTGTCTACCTCTACTCTACTGACTCTCTGTATATGGCCCTGTCTACCTCTTCTCTACTGACTCTCTGTATATGGCCCTGTCTACCTCTACTCTAGAAGAGGCAGTCCGTCCTGACCTGCGCCTTCAGTTCTTTCAAAACTTTCACTGTTGGTTTCCTTCTTGTGACCAACACAGAGCTCTTTTCGTCCAACAGAGCCTTCAAGGTCTACCCTTTACACCTCGTGACCACTGTCTTGAGCGTTACAAATACGACCAACGCTCACCAGGTCTTTTCAAAACCGAGTTTACTGGGGATGGGATTGTGGCTTTATGCAGCGAAACCTATTTCTGTTTTGGTCAGCGAGGGACAAAACGTAGTCACAAGGGACTTAGTAAAGCTCAAAACCCACTGTCTAAAAGTGACTTTTCTCTCGTGCTAGAGACTCAAAATAGCAGTGGTGGGGTCAACGCAGGCTTTAGGACAGACGGCAACACCATGTACACCTATCAACAACACAGAAATTCTCTTTCTTTTTTCTGCATTAAACGTAAAGTTCATGCCGATGGTGTCTCTACCTCTCCTCTTATCTTGTAAGGTCTTTCTCTGTGTTATTGAACATAATCTTTTTCTATTACGGCTTCCAATAACAATCTGTGATAATTGTCCGTAGCTGTGATACAATTGGTTGTTTCCATACAACACCCGCCCGACACTATTTTTGTCAAGCGGAAAGCCTCGGCCTCCTCTTGGGCTTGATGGACATCCATTTAAAGGAAAGAATTTGCTCCTTTAAGTGATTACTAACAGAGGCTGATGATTTAATGTTTAAGCTGTATATCTTTTGTCTTCAGGGAGTTACAGTTTCAGAAAATAACTGCCATCGTCAAACTACGAAGCCGTCATAATACAGAATCAGAGAATGAATCTAATCTAATCTTATGGAAAGAGAATCTAAGCCCAGATTCTATTTCATTTGACATCGAAAAACACCAAATTATGCCGCCATTTACATCGAATGACGAGGATGTAGTCTACACATAAACACAAATGCACATAAACGCACGTTTCACTATGCTCTAAATGAAGTTTGTTATTGCTGCTGACCTTTCGAAATACGTCGATGATTCCTTTAGAATGCAGCTTGACGTATTTGATCATGTGACCGGCTTCCAGTTCACTGATTGGGTACAATTCGCTCTTCGTTGTCGTCTGCTACTGGTGGTATCTTAGAACTGTCAGAGATAAGGAGCCTTATCTCTGGAACTGTCATCTTTGTCATCTTTCTTTTTGTAGTAAAGACAGTTATGGGAGTCTCTGGCAAAGCTATACATGTTTCAATAATCAATGTGAAGTTTATTTAAGCACGCTCCAGAGCGGGGAGTAAAAAAACTTGTACTGACAATTTCGGTGAAAACCAAATCTGAAACTTTCTACAGCGTCTTCATCCAGCGTTATCTTCAGATGTTCAAGATCGCCTTTTTTTGTCCATTTTTATTTCGTAGAGTTCTTTGGTATTTACTCAGCAGGGTGCGAACCACCGACCCCCCGCTTCGCAAGTGAATGGCTTAACGACTAGACCGCTGTATCCCAGAGACCACGTACAGGCTTTAAAAGCGTTTAGAGTCCTTGATAAACTTGAGGGAGCGCAAGAGAATTTCGGTATTTAAAGACGCAGACATGTTTGGGTTTCTACTTTTCAGAACTTCTTGCAATCTACACTCCAGCGAGACAGCTCCGCTCCTCTTCTGACGATCGCATTCTCTCAGTACCCCGCATGAGGACAAAAACATACGGACAGGGTATGTTCACCTTCTCGGCATCCACCCAATGGAACTCACTTCCCCACAACATTCGCCACTCCCCATCACTACAGTCTTTCAAACGAAACTTAAAAACGTTTCTTTTCCACAAGTACCTTGACTGACGTCGCGACTGCTTGTCTGCATTAACTTTCAACTTTCTCAGCTTTCTCTGTTCGTCCTCTCTTATGATACTCTGTGTGTGTGTGTGTGTGTGTGTTTTAGTTTGTCGTCTTTCTGCATCAGATGCTGGAGAGTTTCTGTTGGCAAATGCCTGCACATCACGCTTACCAGAACACAACTCCAACTGCTTAATTAAAGTGCTCTGCTTAGTTAAATCTAGATCAAAGAAACATTAAAACTGATGGCATCAAAGTTTTAATAAGAAGTTATATTTTCCATATTTTGCTTGTTGCTACAATTATTATTTTCTTTTGTTTTTTTTTCCTGGCACGTCAGAAACATTCTGGTCAACAGGTGGGACGCAAAGATTTTTAGTGCTGGCGTTACTACATCTAGTTCTGCAGGTATGCACACTTAGATTTCTGAAGATGATTAAATTTTATCTACCCCCCCCTCCAAAAAAGATAACTCTGATCATAAATACTGCTCAATCCATCAAGCAGATCGAGTTGTTTACACAACACGTTTAGTGTAACAAGATTTTGTAAAATATACAGCCTTATATTTTTCAGTGTTTCTTTGGGAATTGGGATGAAAGTACAACGAAACATGCATCTGAATGTACCAGCCATAAGTGCTTTTGTGGTGGGTGGGTGGTTTGGGGTGAGTGAGTGAGTGAGAGAGCGTGAGAGAATGAGTGAGGAAGCAAGAGCTTGCATGCGTGCGTGAGTGAGTGAGTGAGTGAGCATGCATGGAAGGGAGCGAGCGCGAGTGCTTTGCAAAATAAACTATATTTAAAACAAGGGATCTGGACCAAGCTAGAACAGGACAAAGACGCAGACAATAAATCTACTTGTTTGAGGGCACTACCCCTTCATCAGGACGACACAAAAGCGACGAAAAACAAAAACAAAAAAGAAAAAGACTTAGCTGCAGTAGATGTGGCGCGTGGGGTGGATAGCAGAAAAATGAGCAAGGGACGGTGAGTAAGAGGGGTCAAAGAGGGGCAGCCAATCGCAAGGTGGGTAGGAAAGGGTAGAGAAGGGTGGGGTGGAGAGTGGGCGGAGGAGAGAGAGAGAGAGAAAAGCGCGGATAAGGGGGTGTCAGTGTGTGAGAGAGTGGGGAAAGGGTGGGAGGGGAGAGAAAAAGTAAAAGAGAGAGAGAGAAGGAGGGGTGAGGGGGTTAAGGGAAAAGGAGGGAGGGGGAGAGTCAGTGTTTGAGGTTGAGTCCTGTGGGTGCCATGGTGCCAAAATAGGTAATGAAGTAGGACTCCATATTCTTACCGTCAATGGAGTCGTCCTTCATTCTCCAGATACCACAGACCCTCATGTTGTCAGCTGTGTGTGGGGGTGTACTGAAATGACGTGCAACTGGTGTGTTTCTGCGGTGTTTAGTGTCAGCTAGATGTTCTGTGAAGCGGGTGTTGAGTGTGCGTTCTGTCTCACCGATGTAGAACAGGGTGGGACAGAGGGTGCATGTGATGGCGTAGATGATGTTGCTGTTGGTGCAGGTGAAGTGACACTTGATCTTACCAGTATATTATGCCTAAAAAAGAAGTCTACAAAGTTACATGTTTGATGTTTGTTCTTGTCCGTACTGATGAAGGGATACTGGCCAGAAATGTCGACTTCGTCCTTATTTATAACTAGCCAGGGGACCCGGCGACGGCCCGCTTGCTTCCTGCTTCCCTTCCAAACTCCCTCCCTCCCTCCCTCCCTCACTCACTCACTCACTCACTCACTCACTCACTCACTCACTCACTCTCTCTTATATATGACTGTGATCCATTCGGTCGTGGCTTTCATCACAATTCTCAGAGAGGTAGTTCACTTATAGAGTTTCCAAGTTGCCTCATCACACCAAGAATCGATAAAATCGCAGTCCAATAATTTAAAAATCACGTGGCCTGGTCAGCCTTACAAACGTCAAAGGAACTAGTTGTTGTCTATTTGCTGTTAAGTCGGCGTAGCCAGCCACAATGTGTTTTAATTATATTAACGACGACTCAGAAAATGACAATACTGAGCACTCATAAAATAAGCTCATTAATAAGGAATGTTCAGTCAAAGTTGTGTAGCAGTATGACAATGGGACTTCACAGAGGAAACGTGCAAATACACACTGGAGCACACACGTATTTACGACAGAACTGCTTAGAGAAATATAGGTAAAGACTGCATGAACAATGTTTTATTTTTATATAATTATATAGACATATATGTAGTCAATATCCGTAATCAGTTGAAAAGCTGAAAATGCATGTGAGGATTTCGATGTCAGAACTTTTGAAACTGATGAAAACAAAGCCTAAAGTCCAGCAATGAACATCATTACAGTAGGGTCAAGACGAGGACAGAGGCCAGCCCTCTTTGTTAGTTCAAATCTGTCGGTGGATAACACAACTCCTTGTCAAACCATGCTGTTATGTCTGGAATGGTCTGTCGGTAAGAGTCCAGGTTCCACAGCCGTCGACACAGCTCACAGAAAGCCGTGGCCTCGTACTGGTAGTGCATGAAGAACACATCGCCGTTATCTCTGCGCAAAGGGTAGTCTTCGTACAGCACTTCATACTCGTCCTTGGCCTTGAGAATCTTCAGGTACTCTTCGGGGTGTCTGTCCAGGTAGAGCAGGTGGTCGGCCAGGTCTTTGACTGTCTGGAAATCTGCCGTGTTGATGAAGATTTCTGGTGGGGCGTGGAACTGAAGATTTGTTGACACAAAAGACAGCATGGAGACACCAAAATGAGCTGCTTCATGTCTGCCTACAACTCTGCTATAAATGAACACAAAGCTAATTTCTGTCTACAACTCTGCTATAAATGAACATAAAGCTCAGCGCAACAAATTGTCAGAACTGTTCAATCAGGCAGTGCCAGAGAATTTTCTGACTAGCAGTTTCCTTGACTGGCAAGGAACAAATTTCTATCAATTTCACACAAAATATTATTGTCTGTAAGTACCAAACTATGAAGTTTAATATACACCTTGACTTGACCAGGGGGTTAATTTCTGATAGCACTGGACAACAATTTTTACAAAAGTCATGTTATTGAAACGAAATTAGTCATTTCTTATCAATTTTTATGTTCTCAACACGAATATGACAGTCAAAATGCAAAATTGGCTCTAGTTTTTTTGTAATCTGCAATAATTATTGTTTACATCACGAAATGCATGCCAATAGTAATAGGCCTGGGGTTAATACCTGTAAAAAATCAAGTCTTAGATTTCTTTGCCTGTTTCTTGTAACGGTGTTCGGGAGCATCTCTGGGGAGTGTCAACCAGTAGTCAGTCAGCATGGTAGTGGACCATTTTCCCTGGTATCTTTGTTCCATTGTTGCGATATCTTGATGAAAACGTTTCCCATGTTCATCACTAACCATACCACAGTTGTCAGGAAAGAAATCCAGATGGGAATGCAGGAAACGGATCTTTAGAGACAGATTGCAGCCAAGTTTCTGATACTGCATCAGCATGTCTTCTACTAGTTTCTTGTAGTTTTCTCCCCTAACATTCCCGAGAAAGTGTGTAGACAATAGGCGAAAAGCATTCCATGCATGCTTCGCATTACCGTGCAGCAAGTTGTTGAACCGGCCATCTTTGAAGAGCTCTCAAATCTGAGGACCCACAAAAACTCTTTAATCTTTGCCTTTGAGTCGAGTGACTTTTTCAGCAGGTATCGGAAAGCTGGCGAAGTCCGGTCCATGGCTCTCACGAAGTTCTTCATCAAGCCTAGTTTGATGTGAGGGGGTGGTAGGATGATTTTGTGAGCCTCGACCAGAGCTGGGTGCTGGATATTCTTCTCTCCAACTGCTACATTTTGTCTGCGAGTCCATTCCTTCCGAAAGTAGTGCAATTCCGGTCGGCTATCCCACTCACTTAAGAAACACATGCCGGCTCACCCTCGTCCTCGTCACCTGAATCAAGAGAATATTCTGTTGGAGGTTCTGGAATAGGAAGTCCCTCACCATGTGGAACTGGTCTCAATGCAGACGGAATGTTTGGGTAGACTATTCTCGACTTCTTTTGCTTCGTTATTCCGACGGAAAGAGGAGGAACCAAACAGAAGTAACAGTCATTTGTGTGGTTGCTTGGCTCTCTCCACACCATGGGGACTGCAAACTGCATTGATGGTCTTTTGCCATTCAACCACTGTGAAGGCTGTGTTGTACATGTAGCACAGCATATATGCGGGCCCAAGGCTTGTCTTGGTCGAAAATCTTGCATCCGAAGTAAAGATGATACGCCTTCTTCCTTTGAGAAGTGATACTTTTCTTCTGGTTGGCAAATATCACTTCCCCACAAATATAGCGAAAATTGTCCACGGTATTAACGCACTTTCGACTCATTATTGTTTTGTATTGTAACTAAATGTTATTATGCAATGTGATGATCATTCTAGGCTTATTAAAAATGTTGTTACAGTCCTACTCGATAAATTTACACGGTAAAACATAGGAAATGAACTATATGAAATATCTTCAAAACGAGAGCCAATAAAAAGTTTTCGTGGTCATATCCGCGTTCAGCACACCAAGATTGGGAGATTTTTAAGTCAGTAACGTCTTCAGTGTTGACCAGTATAAAAAGTGAAGCACGATCACTGTCGGACATTGAGACATGGAGTGTCCAAAGACCAGTCAACCATCACCTAGCAACCACCAGTCCAGAAAACCACAGTCACAGACCACCTCTGGCTTCCGCCTTAGTGCAAAATTATCTCAAACTGGAGGCGCTTTCTGCTCAAGCTCAGAAACAACACGCTGTTGCTCCACGTATGTGTAATTGTACACGAAAAGGAGACGAGTTCATAATTCGCATAAAGGCAAGTTTGGGAAGTTTTTTCCTGTTTAAGCCATGCAAACATTTTCCCTCAGAGAAAATACTGTTGGACATATTGTTACTGAAACCTACAATAGTAAATTTAATGATGAAAGCAAACCAGCAAGGCAGAAAGCATGGGAAAAGATTCACCTTGTAGTCGTTACTTCCCCTTGCGACTAAGACTGTGTCCAGGTTAAGGTAGCGGAAGAATTTCTCCGAAATGTAGTCCTTACAGAAGGAGTTTTCGAAAGCCAGGTAGAACTTGTAGTCCTTGCTAAACGTCTGGAAGCACACGTCGTCTTGTTGTCTTGGACACTGATGTAGTGCGCTCTCTCCGAAGAGGTCCAGTGGGATGTACTTCTGCAGTAGAGAGACATACTGCTTCCGTTTGCTTTGGTCTATAACGCTGCTCACTAGCCAGGCGGCAAACTTGGTTTTCTTGGCTAGAATCTCGGTGTAGTTCCGATTTACTGGATGTTTTCGCTTCACAACCAGACCATGGAGGCTAAGGATGTCGGCGTCTAGTCTGAAAAATGACATGGGCTGACCTCAGAACCCTTTTGTCTTCCGCTTGAGCGCAATATTTGGGCGCGTGGTATCAGGTTACAGTCTGAGTACCGCCATTGATCCGTGGCTGTGACGCGCTGTTCAATCTTATAGCGTGCTGTATTAGGCTCACTCTGTTTAAACGTCTCTATATTCTTCTAGGACAGTTGCAGACACTAGCAACTAAAATCCTTTGATTCTACTCGATGCACTCCTTCTTTAGATAGTAAACTCAACAAACATCTGAGTAGATTAGATCAGTTTGTAGGCAGATTTCTCATCTTTATCTGTTCACCGTAGCGAGTGAAACTGCATCCTAACAAAATTATCTTATTTCCTTCTCGCCCTGCTAAACTGTCTTAACACCAACAGGAAGAGCAAAGCGCACTCTATCCGTTGCATATCGTCATGTCTTTGGATATACATACCTTGATTTTTTTATTGTATTAACTGCAGACGAAACAAACACAAATTTTGTATACGCCGCACTTACACCGACCAGCTGCTGCTGCCGCCTGGCGATGCCCCGTCGCGGCCCGCACCACCCTATAAAAGCGGGGTGCAGACCGAACAAAAAGAAGTAGGGTGATTACCGTGAAGAAGGAGGAGAGCCGAAGAGGGGAACCATGTAAGGGGCAGAGTAGTAGGGTGAAGTAGGGACAGAGCAGTAGGGTGAAGTAGGGGCAGAGCAGTAGGGTGAAGTAGGGGCAGAGCAGTAGGGTGAAATAGGGACAGAGCAGTAGGGTGCAGAGGGGCAGAGCAGTGGGGTGAAGTAAGGGCAGAGCAGTAGGGTGAAGTAGGGGCAGAGAAGAGGAAAACCAAAGTGGAACGATTGGCAGGGGCAGTCCCCCAGAGAGAAGAGCATGAAAAAGCGCAGAAAAACTGGAGCCAATCAAAATACAGTCTTACGTAAAATATGCTAATCTCGTAGGGTCACCACTGAAAACCTTGCAGTTTCCTGGAAGATCTTTACTGCCTATACCCCACCCCACCCCACCCATTTCCCAACTCCCACCTATCCCCTACTCCTAGCCCCCACCCTAACCCCACCCCTTACCCTTCCCCTAAGCCCCCCTCCTCCCGAAACATCTCCCTCTCCCTCCCTTCCCCCCGCCCCTGGAAAGACCTTCGAAATATAGCTCGCCATTTGATTGGCTCCGCTTTTTACACATCCTAAATAGAGCTCGTCATTTGATTGGTTCCAGTTGTTCTGCGCTTTTACGTGGTGAGAAACCCAGCCGTCAGTTCTTTTGCGCGCTTTTTTTCCTGGATCATCAGAAACTGAAATGTGCGTTAAGTCTCAAAAGAATATTTAGTTTATAAAACGAGCTTTCTAAAATATATTTTCGGGACCGAAAAACTATAATAATCTTTTAAGATATTAAAAAAAACAATAAAAAACAATAGCACTTACGAACGTTCGAACCTGTATAAATACCTGGGTGTTTATGTACAACTATCGACAGTTTCTTCTGCTATAGCTACACACACATCGAAACCCATGCACAGCGGCACATTTTTAAATTTCAGTGCACGGGGTATTTAACCACAGCCCTCAGTCGATAAATAGTGGATAAATAAAATTACTCCATCACGTCACATCCTGATCACGCTTAGCAGACGGTTTTATATATAAATATATTTGGATCGAGAGTTTTAAGTTCATATAAGTGGAACAGTCGGGTGCATACCTGTAGTGCATTGTCCAGTTAAAGGCTGACCTCCAGGGGACAAGGCGGTAGGTGGAAGAACATGCCCAGCCAGGCCTGGGTGGCTCCAAGTTGTGAAACACAAACACCTGGAAATCGACAGAAGAGAAAAAACCCACAACCTTGTGTTCTAATATAAAAACATGAAAGAGATTTTTTGTTTTGTTTTGTTGGTTTTTTGTGTTTTGTTTTGGTGTACGTTTTGTGGTTTATTTTGCGTTTGTTGTTGGTGTTTTGCTTTTGGGTTTTGTTTTTGTGTATGTTTTGTGTTTATTTTGTCTTTTGTTAGCTTTTGTGTATGTTTTGTTTTGTTTCCTCTTTTGCCTAGAAAGTGGTTCCTGAACGCCTCTGTCTCCACTGGGATACACAAAATAAGTCAGTGACCCTCAAAGGCTTTCGGACTCAAAACCTTATGTTGGATTCTGGAAAATAACTTTACGGTGGTAAAGGAAGGCAGGACAACGATGAAGAAACGCAAGCAGGAACATCAGTATCAGTGCCTCTGGGTGACTTTCGTGCTTGTGCAGTCTAGCCGTGGTTTATCTGTCTGAAAGGAACCCTCTCACAACCGAAAATGTGGTGACCGGAAGTGCGGATGTGGGCAGAGTGCGGTAAGAGGCTAGTACAAATTTGCAAACACCTGTACACACAGCTGCTCAAGCGCCCTACTCGCCACATCTCCTTTGTCCTTCTCTCTATTCCTCCCTGTCTCTCTAGCCTGAAAGCGTGAGCGGTCATGATTATCATGGATCGTGTGGTCTCGTCTGTATTACATTTAATGTCCGTGTCTGTTGGTCGGTCGGTCTGCCCTCTTTACATCCGCCCCGCCTTTCTTTCGTTTCTTCCTTTTCCTTTTTTCCTTCCTTCCTTTTTCTTTCGTTCATTTTATTTCACTCGTTTTCTTTATTTTTCCTTTTCTTTCTTTCTTTCAAGAAAGCAAAGTTTACCTATTCAAAACGATGTCAACCACAAATGCGTGACATAAAATTCAAATGTGAAGTAGGACAAAACAAGTTTTCACTTCAATTTGTAGTGTTCCTCAATAAAAGCTAGGTTAACAAGTTGTCGTATGGCCTGTGGATGTTACATGTCAGCTCAAGTGTACAAAAATGAGAAGTTGCCACACAGACCAGAACACAGTGGCTGCAATAACTGAAGATGGAATCGATAAATACTCTCTGAATATATTTCAAATTATCTGTCTTTCTTTATTTTGCTGTTTTCTGCTGCTGTTTTTTGTTTCTACACCCTTATCATTGATTACCTGGTCTGGGTGCGATCGCTTTGGTGGTTCCTTTTCTGTCATAAGTTCACCTGCCCACAACAGCGCTGCACTCTGATCTTGAAATGCAGTGTTGGAACTCAAGCGACAAGGCATTTCCGGACACACGCGCAGGCGCACTGGTTCCGGAAGTGATGGAACATGGCGCGGTTTCTTGACCCAGGTGATAATTTTAGGTGGCTTGCCCTTCACATCAGCGCGCTGAAGAAATTCACTGGTGTCAAACTCCCAGCGGATGCTGTGATTGGGATGAAATGGGCTCCTTGGAATCGGCTTATTGTAGTAATTCTTGGACCTAATGAAGGGAAGTCTTCAAAATTTTAGGGGAATACATCACAGACTTAAAAGAGAAGAGGAGACATTATAAGTAATTATGGCTTGTGTTTTGAGAATAGCAACAAAAAAAGAAATAAGTCAACTTTCTGGGGCATTAACCCTTTCTCATGACAGACTACACAACATGAATAGGTATAATCAAAAACATTACCAGAACGATGGACAGAAAAAAATCTGCTACTCGGAGTGAAAACAGTAACAAGAACAGATTGTCTGCACCAAATTAGAGTAAAAACAGATACCCTCGACAGCCCGTGCTTTGAAGCATCTCCTTAATTAAAAATTTTAGTATAGAAAAGTATTTGCTGGGGTATGTTCTCGTTAGGCCGATAGAATATTTGGTCACGTTCTTCCTGGGATGAAGCTCAAGCAAAAGCTACAACCCTGCTTAAACCCTATGCCAATATTGTTCAAAAACAGGGGATGAGGTGCACTTTCTCTGGTATTGAGCAATGTACCAAATTTTTTGTGAGAAAAAATACATAGACATATTTTCATACGCAAAACACCACCATTTTACACTTTCCTGTCAGCAGAAAATATAGATCCATTCGTGTTTATATCTTATGCTACTCAGAAGAGAAGTGTTTGCATGAATTTGTACTGTTCACGTAACAATTATGTTGTATGTATTATTCCGCTCTGATCACCGTGAGTGCTAACCCTTGAGCCAGTGACCTCATAATAAATATATTGTCCTTTTTCCTCTTTCTTCCCCTCTCTCTCCCCCACTCTCTCCCCCCGTCTCTCTTGACCGTTCCGGTGGTAAACATCGTAAACTTTTGACCACTGGGGTGCTTGTCAGTAGGTTATCAGAACTCCAATGTTTGTACATGTATTTTATTAGTGCTATCAAAAGCAAACTCACTCACAGCTGTGGCCAGCTGTCCGATGTTTGTACATGTATTTTATTAGTGCTATCAAAAGCAAACTCACTCACAGCTGTGGCCAGTTGTCCGATGTTTGTATCTCATTCGACGCGTCGTGTTTTCCTTCTTCAAATTGTGTCGTGTTTAGCGGCACCATGTATCCCAAAATGCCATGACTTTTCTGGTGCCTTTGCCAGATGGGGAGCTCAGGGAACAAGTCAAAGGATGGTTGTGCGAAATATGTCAAAGGCAGATCACTAGAGTTGGTGACACTGACACAGGGATAACCCGGGAAACTCCCGATCCCTACAGCAGCGTCCGGCTGTGGGTTGTCGGAAAGTGTCGGATCATAACGGCTGGCTACAGAGACCCAGCCGAGGGCAACGCAGATGACGGTTACGATCCAGACAATAGCAACGCGAAAACAGAGCCTCATCGCCGCTGGGGACAATGCAGCAGCAACCAGAGAGCGATTCTGCAAAACAAAAAACAGTTGTTTTTTCACGCCATTAACAACAAGCCATGTGTGTCTAAGATTAATGTCTGATCTCATCAAACAAGAAGGGAACAGTACACAGCAGTAACTCACCTACATGAGTTCTTGAGAAAATCTGGTGTTGTTGTAATGATAGGGGTTACAACTATTAAAATCAATGGATTACAATGACTTAACAAAGAACAAGAGGATTGTAAATCATAAACACCAGCTTATAATCCAGTTTAATTTAATGACATAGTTGAGACTGAAACAGAGAGACAGACAGATAAACACGAAGACAGTCAACACCACAGAGACACGGTGACAGAGAGTATTAATAAATAACTAGTAATGTTGACTTAAACCATGATCTACTTTTGGTTCGTTTTAATGTCAGTCAAGCAGCTCAAGTTATAAGTACCAGCGATATAGCAGACTTAAACGTATTGTATTCAGCGTACAGGTGTTTAGCCATTAATAACTGACTGGGGTGAGCATGTACGTTCTTTATAATCAGCATACAATAAGCATAGGTTATATCACAATACAACACGATAGTTAACATCCATAGAACACAAATGATGTTAACATACACACAAACTCCATCACTTATATATATATATATAAGTTATATAACATTATTGTTTAAATCACACTCTTCTGTTTTAAATTAATACTTGTGCATACTGCCTGGCTACTTTGCATGAAGACGTATTTAATTAAAGGCAGGGAGCAGCTTACTAAATTTCTTATTTCTGTTGCCTGTTAGATCTTGCAAGACCCTGTGATATGCTTGCACAGTTACATGAAAACGAAAAATAGATGAATTAAACTTGTTTTTTTTTTTGAAAGTAAAATATTTTGGGCAGCAAAATAAAAGGTGTACCTCTCGACAAAGCAGCATCACAGGTAATACCTGAATCTTTACAGTGTCTAAATTTATGATATTTTAAGGTGCTGACTCCATGTCTGGATCTAACAAGAGCGTGTCTCAGTCCCATGTAATATAAACATGTGTCTAAAGTGAAGACTGTGAACAATTGCTTTTAAACATTGATAAAAGCAGTCACTAGCGTATTTTGATTCCTGCCGTTCTTGCTGCTAGCTCTATTAAATTTTCTCAAAAACCCACATTATCCTTTTCCTAGCCCCTGCTGTTGTCACACAAAAACAAAGCCATATTTGTACAAAATCATTGTAAATAGAAGACCCAGGACATTTTTTCTGGACAGTAGTTAAACAACATTTAATAGACATTTCTTGGCACTACTTTCTGTGAAACGAATTACTCTAAGCCAATATTTTATTGATCTAACAGTTAATAAATAATGGATGCCTTACACGTTCTCCACGTCGGTTGAATCTGGCATATTACTGCATATCTGGCTTATTTATATATTTTTTTGGTTCACCAAGGCATTTTAAAGTAATAACTTCTATTACTAACTTTACATATGCGTCGTCTTTTAACAAAGTTTTGTTAAATTTCCAGAATACCCTATTTTTTAATGTTTTCGACCTATTTGAAGACAGATCGTTATGGGGGAAATGGCCGGATCTATAGGATGATTCAATCTTCGCTGAAGTAACCGATGACGTCTGTATTTAGATCTCTAGCCCGCGCATTTGGGCAAAACAGCGCATAAAGTGCTTCATAATTTTAACATTCTTTGCAATCCGTAAAGTGTTTTTCAATATGGGTAGCTCATGTTGTGCTGGTGGGTGTACCAATCGACAAACAAAGGAAAGTTGCAAGTCTTTTCATAGGTAAGTATTTGTAATATTCACGTGAAATTTAATGAGCGTAGAATTGAATCGTGTTTCTCGTCATTACTAAAAGTGAATAAGTATGACTTTATAAGTTTATTGCCCACTTAGTACTACTGCTGCTACTAAGGCTACTATTAATTACTGCAATATATTTCATTTATGGTAAGATATGATCATATTCCTATGAAAAGTTCGTTATTTCCGATTTAACATGCCAACACTAGTACTGCAGTAGTACAATACAGTGAATACTAAAATAGCCAGGTAGGTTAGTATCTCGAACACAGAAATTGCTTGACAGGAAAGATCTGTGTACAGCAAACTATATTAGCCTAGCAGGTATTAAGTCTTATTGGTTACTCCATCAATGGTGTAAAATAATGAAGTTAATAGTTATGGCCCAGTTTTCACAGTCACACAGTAGGGTTGAGTCATAAGCATGCTAATGCTTCAGTTGCTTGTTTACTTCTCTCAGGATTCCATCTGATCCACCACGAAGGGCATTACGGTTAAGAGCCATAAACAGAGTGGACACATCCAGTAATCTGGTCTGATCATCTTGTGCCAGAAGATTTTACAACCTCCATGGGACCTTAACGATTTTGAAGGAGACCGCAGTACCATCTATTTTTTTCATGAAGGCAGCACCACAGGTAGGCCTATTGATTTTAGTGCGATTTGTTGTCAATAAAGGTACTGATTCAGTAATTTATTATTATTATAAGAAAACATGCACAGAAATAGTTCAGCCACTTAAATCAGCTTTGTTTAATTATCATTGCAATGCACTAACAAGAAAACCAAGGTACCATGGCATGAAAGTTAATTGAGTTTGTGTTTTAGTTTGTTTCACCTTAAATTATATCAGCCAGCAACAAAATGTAGTTAAAATGGGGAGATTGCTTTGACTGGCTTGAGGTACAAAGTGTATTTTTTTTTCACACCAGTGCCTTTTACGAAACAAATATTAATTTAAGGCCAAGTGTCAAAGTACACATGGATAAGTTAACGTTTGCTGTTTAAATAGCATTTCAATGTAGAAATAAATGTAATTTTTTCATTGTTACTTTGGGAATTGGGATGAAAGTACAATGAAACATACAACTGAATGTGCCAGCCATAAGTGCTTTTGCTTAGGTGAGTGGTGGGTGGGTGGTTTTGAGTGAGAGTGAGAGTGAGAGTGAGAGAGCAAGAGCGTGCATGTATGAGTGAGTGACTGAGTGAGCATGCAGGGAAGCGAGGGAGTGTGAGTTGTTAGTCTGTTTATGCAAACTTGAATAAAAGAAATTCATCTCCTTTAAACACTTCACTCTCTGCGGAAGCTAGATTCTGCTATCTACTTTATATGGATTTTATTATTATAATAATATAAAGGACGGGAGGGACAGCTCAGTTGTACGATATTCGGCTTCCGGACAAGGGCCCTTTGCAGGGGAGTAATCAAGCAATGTTCTCATGCAGTATTGAGAGCAATAAACATGGGAAGGCGTATGTTCGTATTTGGGGGCCTAAAAGTCGTACAAATATGTCTAAATGGCGTAAAATTATCAGATATGTGACATGCATCGAAATATCACGGGTTTTCGGGAGCGAACGTTATTTCTGAAATTCGCACCAAAGGCAGGTTTATTGGCTGTTCATTTATTTCCTCACAACCTATTTCCTGAAAATTACACAAACGACGAGATTCTCGATGCCATGAAGGTAAGGACTTGCGATTGATTGATTGATTGATTGATTCATTCATTCATTCATTCATTGATCAAACGGTCGATCATGCTTGATCGTGAAAGTGCACGCGAGGTTTCTTAAAATGCAATGACGTGCGCAGTATTTGGTATTCTGTTGGACACCTCCATTGTATAAGCATTTTGTAACAACCCAACGTTTTGCTTTGAAAAATAAAAACCAATGCTTTCAAATGGCACTTTGGCAAGCGCAGTTACAAAATGCGCTCCTGTGCAGCTGTTCTCTCTCGTATTAATAACTAAGCTAAAAAAAATTGGCTTCATTCTTCTTTTGAGTCAACACTGAAGACCCGTCTCCGTTCTGCACTCTTTACGACAGTGTTCAAGGGACAGAATTCTTGCGGACTAGGAATATAAGAGTTACCTACTTTTAACCCGCCTTTATTCACAACCTGTTCACAACCATGACAGCGAAAACCGTGCCACTAACACCAACCTGCAATGTACCTGAAGTACAGTTTTATTCGATCTTGCAGCTCGTGCTCCTATTTCTTTCAAATAAATTCTTTAGTTTCTCTGCGTGATTTTTCTTATGTTTGTTTTTTTTCTCTAGGTTTCTTCCTCATATCTACCTGTCTGATATTTTCATGTCCTGAAAATTACATGTTTAATGATTGCTCTTGTCAGTACTGATGAAGGGATACTGCCCAGAAATGTCGACTTCGTCTTTATTTATAACTAGCCAGGGGACGCGGCGGCGCCCGGATTTTTCTTACCCCGCCCACCCCTACCCCTTTACTAACCCCTACCCCTTTATNNNCCCCCCCCCCCCCCCCCACAAAAAACCCCGTACCCATTCCCTAATCTTTATCCTCGCCTGCCGTTTCCTTGTTGTCAACCGAGGCAAGGGAAAGTATTCTTCGTAGAAAAGGAACTGAATGTGTGGTGATCTCCCTTGCGTGGTGATCCCTATGTACATACCTTGTTAAGGGCGTCGTCACATTTATTATTTCTTTTTTGTTTAGGACTAGGTACAGGGTCGTAAAATGGCCTTTGACCATCTTCGGGTGAGAAGAAACCTGCTTGCCGAATTTGGTGGGGATTGGTTCTGGCGTGTGAATTTGTATATCTTACAAATCCACGCATTCGGCTGTATACATTCCATACTTAGTTCAGCCTCGTACCACATGTTCATACACAAAGCGAATGAGCCTTACAACCACTCTTGTGATCGGTTGCGCAGATACGAACGCGCATGCAAGCCACCCCAGGTATTTAGGTAAATGCTTCCACGATATCCTTCGTGAAGATCTCTACAATGTAACTCTTGCTTCTCTTACCCTCTCACTTCCATCTTGTCATGTCTGTCGACTTTTCAGAGACAACTTTGTGCTCACGCACGCATACGCACGTGTAAACAAGAAAAGAACAACTATCATAGTGCGCAACCCACGAGGCGCTTGCTTCCTCCTTCCCTCCCACACAGTCTCCCTCCTTCCCGCCCACCCACCTTCCATTGTCCACTCACTCACTCACTCACTCACTCACTCACTCACTCACTCACTCACTCACTCACTCACTCACTCACTCACTCACTCACTCACTCAGCACAGTACACTACAGTACATGTAGGCTTTAGGGATGCTCTGACCAAATTTAGGCTAGGCATTACCAGTCTGAATTGTCATAAAAAATGTTTATATGTACATCATACTATGGAATGTCCATATTGCCATTCTGATGAGACAGATCTGCATTTTTTATTTGTTTGTCCGCGTGATGACGCCTTGTGGAAGCAGTACATCTCTATGAAGTTTTATCGATATCCTTCCATGTCTCGATTCTCTGTACTCATGGCCGATAGCAGTCCAAGACTTACACGAAGCCTGGCTATTGTTTCCTGTATAAGGCGTATGTGTGCGTGTGCGTGCGCGAGTATTCTTGTTTCTTGATAGGCATGTATCGCTTTAGTTGATAACTGTGTATGGTATTGTCACCCCCTTGATATGGACCGAAGGCCTAACGAATAAAATCGTTCGTTCGTTCGTTCGTTCGTTCGTTCGTTCGTTCGTTCGTTCGTTCGTTCGTTCGTTCGTTCGTTCGTTCGTTCGTTCGTTCGTTCGTTCGTTCGTTCGCTCGCTCGCTCACTCACTCTTATTATTATATAACTCTGCCTCACTCGGTCGTGCCTTTCATCACAATTCTCAGAGAGGTAGTTCACTTATAGATTTTCCAAGTTGCCTCATCACACCAAGACTCGATAAAATCGCAGTCCGATAATTTAAAAATCACGTTGCCTGGCCAGCCTTCGAAAGGTTGTTGTCTATTCGTTGTTAAGTCGGCCAGCCACAATGTGTTTTAATTATATTAACGACGACTCAAAAAATGACAATAAATACTGAGCGCTGATAAAATAAGCTCATTAATAAGGAGTGTTCAGTCAAAAGTTGTGTAGCAGCATGACAATGCGACTTAACAGAGGAAGCTAGCATGTACACCCACTGGAGCACACACGTAATTACGACAGAACTGCTTGGAGAAATATAGAGAGAGACTGTATGAACAATGTTTTATGTTTAATAAATATATAGACATATATGTAGTCAATTGAAAGGCTGAAACTGCACGTGATGATTTCGAACTTTTGAGACTGATGAAAAGAAAGCTTGAAGTCCAGCAATGAACGTCATTATGGTAGGGTCAAGACGAGGACAGAGGCCAGCCCTCTTTGTTAGTTCAAATCTGTCGGTGGATAGCACAACTCCTTGTCAAACCATGCTGTTATGTCTGGAATGGTCTGTCGGTAAGAGTCCAGGTTCCACAGCCGTCGACACAGCTCACAGAAAGCCGTGGCCTCGTACTGGTAGTGCATGAAGAACACATCGCCGTTATCTTTGCGCAAAGGGTAGTCTTCGTACAGCACTTCATACTCGTCCTTGGCCTTGAGAATCTTCAGGTACTCTTCGGGGTGTTTGTCCAGGTAGAGCAGGTAGTCGGCCAGGTCCTTGACTGTCTTGAAATCTGCCGTGTTGATGAAGATTTCTGGTGGAGCGTGGAACTGAAAAGTTGTTGACACAAAAGACAGCATGGTAAAATGACCCGCCTCATTTCTACAACTCTGCTATAAATGAACATAAAATTTAGCACAACAAATTGTCAGAATTGTTCTATTAAGCAGTGCCAGAGAATTTTCTGACTAGCAGTTTCCTTGACTGGCAAGGAACGAAATTCTACCAATTTCTTACAAAATATTACTCTCTATAAGTACCAGATTATAGAATTTAATATAGACTTTGACCTGAAAAGGGTGAGTTTCTGATAGTGAAGCACGATCACTGCCTGACATTGCGACATGGAGTGTCCAAAGACCACAAGATGGACTGTCCAAAGACTACAAGCAGTCCACCATCACCTAGCGACCACCAGTCCAGAAAACCACAGCCACAGACTACCTCCGGCTTCCGCCATAGTGCAAAATTATCGCAAACTGGAAACGCTTTCTGCTCAAGCTCAGAAACAACACGCTGTTGCTCCACGTATGTGTAATTTTACACGAAAAGGAGACGAGTTCATAATTCGCATAAAGGCAAGTTTGGGAAGTTTTGCCCTGTTTAAGCCATGCAAACATTTTCCCTCAGAGGAAATACTGTTGGACATATTGTTACTGAAACCTACAATAGTAAATTAATTTTATTAATTTAATGATGAAAGCAAACCAGAAAAGCAGAAAGCATGGGAAAAGATTCACCTTGTAGTCGTTACTTCCCCTTGCGACTAAGACTGTGTCCAGGTTAAGGTAGCGGAAGAATTTCTCCGAAATGTAGTCCTTACAGAAGGAGTTTTCGAAAGCCAGGTAGAACTTGTAGTCCTTGCTAAACGTCTGGAAGCACACGTCGTCTTGTTGTCTTGGACACTGATGTAGTGCGCTCTCTCCGAAGAGGTCCAGTGGGATGTACTTCTGCAGTAGAGAGACATACTGCTTCCGTTTGCTTTGGTCTATAACGCTGCTCACTAGCCAGGCGGCAAACTTGGTTTTCTTGGCCAGAATCTCGGTGTAGTTCCGATTTCGATTTACTGGATGTTTCCGCTTCACAACCAGACCATGGAGGCTAAGGATGTCGGCGTCTAGTCTGGAACATTACATGGGCTGACATCAGAACACTTTTGTGTTCCGTTTGAGGGCAACATTTGTTACAAAAACTTGTCCTTGTCCTGCCTTGTCTTGCCTTGTCTTGACTGACTTTGTCTTGTCTTTTCTTCCTTCCTGCTTTTCTTTCTTTTTCTTCCTTTTTGTTTGCTTCTTTCTATTGCCTTCTGTATTCTCGATGGCCCCTAGTTGTTAACAAGAAACTGCCGTGCGTGTCTAACGTCCACTTTAAAGTAACATACGATCTGCCCAACCTATTACTAGGGGTATAAAACCGTATGTGATTACTTTATATTCTTCTTTTGTACGTCTTTTTCCTGGATCATCTTTATCAGAAACTGAAATGTGCGTTTAATCTGGAAAGAATATTTAGTTTATGAAATGAACTTTCTAAAACATTTTTTCGGGACTGAAAAATTACAATAATCTTTTAGGATATTAAACAAAAAACAATAAAAAATGAATTGCACTTACTAATGTTCGAACCTTTATGAATAACTGGGTGTTTACGTACAGCTATCGACAGTTTCTTCTGCTACAGCCATAAATACATTCACACATTGAACTCATGCACAGCGACACATTTTAAACTTCAGTGCACGGGGAGTTTAACCGACCACAGCCGTCAGTTGATAACTTACTTTGTAGTGGATAAATAAAATTACTCCATCACGTCACATCCTGATCACGCTTAGCAGACGGTTATATATATATATATAAATGGATAAGGAGTTTTAAGTTCATATAATTGGAACAGTCGGGAGCATACCTGTAGTGCATAGTCCAGTTAAAGGCTGACCTCCAGGGGTGAAGGCGGTAGGTGGAAGAACATGCCCAGAGGGGCCTGGGTGGCTCCAAGTTATGAAATACAAACACCTGGAAATCGACAGAAGAGAAAGAAACCCACATCGTTGTGTTCTAATATAAAAGAATGAAAGAGATTTTTTGTTTTGTTTTGTGGGGTTCTTTGTTTTGTCTTTGCGTACGTTTTGTTAGAGTTTTCGTCTTTTGTTTTGTTATTGTGTATGTTGGTCGCTTTTTGTGTTTTGTTTTGTATTTTGTTTTGTTTTAGCATATGTATTGTGTTTTATTTTGTCTTTTGTTTGTTTTTGTGTATGTTTTGTTTTGTTTTGTTTCCTCTTTTGCCTAAACAGTGGTTCCTGAACGCCTCTGTCTCCACTGGGAAACACAAATAAGTCAGTGACCCTCAAAGGCTGTCGGGCTCAAAACGTTATGTTGGATTCTGGAAAATAACTTTACGGTGGTAAAGGAAGGCAGGACAACGATGAAGAAACGCAAGCAGGAATATCAGTATCAGTGCCTCTGGGGGGATTATCTTGCTTGTGCAGTCTAGCCGTAGTTTATCTCCATGAAAAGAACCCTCTCACAACCGAAAATGTGGTGACCGGAAGTGCGGATGTGGGCAGAGTGCGGTAAGAGGCTAGTACAAATTTGCAAACACCTGTACACACAGCTGCTCAAGCGCCCCCCTCTTCACATCACCTTTGTCCTTCTCTCTTCCTCCCTGTCCTCCCTGTCTCTCTAGCCTGAAAGCGTGAGCGGTCATGATTATCATGGATCGTGTGGTCTCGTCTGTATTACATTTAATGTCCGTGTCTGTCGGTCGGTCTGCCCTCTTTCCGTCCGCCCGGCCATTCTTTCGTTTCTTTCTTTTTCTTTTATTTCTTTCGTTCATGTTATTTCTTTCGTTTTCTTTACTTTGTTGTTTATTCTTCTTTTTTCTTACGTTCATTTTATTTATTTATTTATTTTCCTTTTCTTTCTTTCAAGAGATCACAGTCTACCTATTCAAAACGATGTCAACCACAAATGCGTGACATAAAATTCAAATGTGAATTAGGACAAAAACAAGGCTACATCAGGCACCCTAGCTCCCAGAACGCGTCAAAAAAGAGCCCGAAACAAGTTTTCGTTTCAATTTGAAGTGTTCCTCAATAAAAGCTAGGTTAACAAGTTGTCGTATGCCCTTTGGACCAGAACAAGGTGGCTGCAATAACTGAAGATGGAATCGATAAATACTCTCTGAATATATTTCAAATTATTATTATTTTGCTGAAGAATTATTTTGCTGGTTTCTGCTTCTGTTTTTTGTTTCTACACCCTTATCATTGATTACCTGGTCTGGGTGCGATCGCTTCGGTGGTTCCTTTTCTTTCATATGTTCACCTGCCCACAAAAGCGCTGCACTCTGATCTTGAAATGAAGTGTTGGAAGTCAAGCGACAAGGCATTTCCGGACACACGCGCAGGCGCACTGGTTCCGGAAGTGGTGGAACATGGCGCGGTTTCTTGACCCAGGTGATAATTTTAGGTGGCTTGCTCTTCACATCAGCGCGCTGAAGAAACTCACTGGTGTCAAACTCCCAGCGGATACTGTGGTTGGGATGAAATGGGCTCCTTGGAATCGGCTTATTGTAGTAATTCTTGGACCTAATGAAGGGAAGTCTTCAAAATATTAGTGGAATGCATCAGAGACTTTTTTCCGCAGATCCCTGCCTCCCACCCCAACCCCCACACACGCTCTCCATTCAACATTCTCCACTCATCTCAGTATGGTATGTACTCTCTGAGACACAGTATGATCTGCTCACCGTCATTATAGTGATATGTACTTAGCATAAAGACTTAGTATATAAATAGTATGCCTTTGTGTACAATTTCTTCTCAAGTTAAAAACAATGGTCTGCAATATACTCGTGAAATAAATATTTAAAAGAAACTAGAAATAAGAGAAGTCCAGACATTTTTCTTATAAATAATTAGATAGTAACAGACAAAAGAAAATAAAGTAATAAAATACAGAAAAGGAGAAATTGTGGAAACGAAACGAAACGAAATTTTTATTCCAACGAGGCCAGGGCCCCTTCTGGAAGGGGGAAGTTTACACAACGTGAATAAATACATTGACAAAGTGGATACAATTTTATACACCAACAAATATACCCGAATGGCAAACTTCTTTTATGAGCTTAAATGTTCCAAAAGCTTCTGAGCTTTGTAGAGAAATACGGCAAAATTACAAACGACAGTTTTGTTAATAGCAGCTAGCAAAAGAGCAAGCTTAAACCTTGATGGGAATCTAGTGAATTTAACAGGGATAAGGTCTTTTCTCAGAGGTTCTAGAGTCGGGCAACACAAAACAAAATGCACCTCGTCTTCGACACCTGTATGACACAAGCGACAAACATTCATAGCGCCGTTGGTCGTATATCTGTTTCTGTGCTCTAAAATTCCATAAATACCAAGTCTATTTTTTACCAATGCATTCATAACATGTCTATTCATACTCATGTGCAAATATGCTGCTGATTCAAATGTTGTTTTAAATACACAATACGATGGAAACCTGTCACTTGCGTGCATGTGTTCATCCCAACGTTGCCAATGTAAATCAATCATTCTTTGTTTAAAGCAAGACAGAAATGTTCTAATGCATCCAACGCCTTGGTTTAACCAGACACAATAAAAACCATACTCGCAGAGATATTTTCTGACATGGGTTGCTCAGGTAGTTTTGCCTTTACTGTCAAACATGAATAGCATTTTGTAAGCTTTATAGGGCAATCGATGGCCCTCCATTCTAGTGAGCTTCAACCAGTACCTAAGGCAACGTATATACGAGTTCAAATAAATAGGATAGCGTCCACATTCGCCATATACAAGATCGTTTGGTGTCCTCCTGTCAACCCCCAGGAATTTTTTCAAAGCAAACAAGTGAATCTTTTCTATAGCAAAACCATATTTCAATTCCCACACTTCTGCACCATACTGCACAATGGGCTGAATTTGAGTGTCAAAGAGTTTCATAAAAACAGAGAGTGATAGCTTCTGATATTTCTATAGCTTTCCAAAAATGCAGAGAAGTCCATGCTTGGCTCTGGACACAAGGTCATTACAAGCAAAGCTGAAACTTAGTTTTGTTGAAAAAAAACACACCAAGATACTTATAAACATTTACCACTTCCATAGAGAAATTGTGGAAGAAAGTGAATAAAGAAAGATGGAAGGAAGACGTAGAGAGGCACTGATGGACAGTCCACCTGGCGCGCTTTTCTAAAAAAAAAAACGTTTGAATAGTCCACTTAGGTGGCATGCATTGCCTGAAAATACTTGGATAGTCCACTTAGCGTGTATTTCCCGAATACGTTTGGATAGTTTACTTACTTGGCGTGTATTGCCAGAAAATTTATTAAAATTAAGCGGATTCGCCAATCAGTCATAGGCTGCCTATGTGACCTTCAAGAACAATAACGTGCAGTGTCAACTTAAAAACGTGGCTTGTGTGTTGAGAATAGTAAGAAAAAACAAAATGAGTGAAGGTAATTGCTAAAACACACAAAGTCGACTTTCTGGGGCATTAACCCTTTCTCATGACAGACTACACAGCATGACAGGTATAAACCAGTAGGATGGACAGAAAAAATATGAGAACAAATGCCTGCTACTCGGAATGAAAACAGTAACAAGAGCAGATTGTCTGCACCAAGTTAGAACAAAAACATGCACCCTCGACGTTTCGGGGCATCGTCACTTGGTCAGGACAAGAAAGACAATAAGGAAACACAAAACAAATCAGCAAACTAACTACAAGCCCGTGCTTTGAAGCATATTCTTCATTTAAATCTTTAGTATAGAAAAGTATTTGCTGGGATATGTTCTTGTACTCTTCCGAAGACGATTTATTTGTCTTCGGTACCCGTGCTAAACCCGACTCTCAAACGAGTGACGTCACGCCGACGTCTTTACCTTCAATAAGATCGACCTACGATCACAATGGATAACCTTAAGTATTATACAAATAACTAGTCCGGTTGGACAAACCACAAATCAACAAGTTTGATGTATACTTTCTTCTAAGCCAGATTGAATACCGACGTTCAAGACAACTATCTTTGAGTTACGATCGTGTCCTACTTTCCTACACTGTACCTAAACTCACTTTCACGATGTGGGATAGGAATGCCGCAGACGCCACGTTTCTCAGCTCCAGTCTCAGCAACGGTCCGATGCCCGAGTTCCTTTCCCGACTGACAAAAGTCACCCCTGTGCAGCAGCCTGCTGGTTCTCTGTGTCCACGTCGTGGTAACGGTCGTACTCTTCTGCAGTAACTACCCCAGAACTGTTGGGTGTATTCGGCGTTCGTAGTGGTGGTGGTGGTTATTTAGAGGGACAGTGCTTCCACCTCGCGGTGATTTAGCACTATGGGGGATGGAGTCCTATTACTAAACTATGCACTGAAAGAACCACCAGACTGATGGCTGCAGTAAGGTGGTCAGCGCGGACAGGCAGTTTAATGTGCGGGGAAATGGCCGAATGGAGTTTGCACAATGTTTAACTCCAGGAAATAATCCTTGGCCACACCAGGATTTGAACCAGCAACCTTCTATCTGCTAGTCCGAAGCTCTACCAACTAAGCTAACCAGGCCCACTGGCGTTCGTAGATGGCGGTCGGCTGCCTTTATAGCCCTGAACTCGGACTTGCCAGAACGCGCGAGTAGGCTGACGGGTCAACCAGGGGAGGGGGCGAGTTACCCTCGGCTCTCGCCCGACCACCTCCCTAACTCCACCGCGCTCTCTCCCGATTGGCTAGGGCAGCGAGCTGCCAAAACCATAACATTGGGGCCACCCAGGGAAGGGAGGGGGCGGGTTGTCTTATCCCCTCTTTCTCCTGATTGGTTAGGGCAACGAGCCGCCAAAAATCATAACAGGTATGACTCGGCCAGGATGCGATCCACCGACCTAACGCCTCGGAAGCAGACGCCTTAACCACTAGAGCACCCAATGGTCAAGAGAGAGAGAGGGAGAGAAAGAGGGTGAGAGAGAGAGGGGAGAAAGAGGAAAAAGGACAATAGTTATTAAGAAGTCACTGGCTCAAACCTAAGCACTCACGGTGGTCAGAGCGGAATAATACATACAACATAATTGTTACATGAACAATACAAATTCCTGCAAACACTTCTCTTCTTAGTAGCATAAGATATAAACACGAATATTGCTTTTATTGGACCTATATTTTCTGCTGATAGGAAAGTGTAAAATGGTGGTGTTTTTGAGAATAAAATTAATATAGCTCTATATATTTTTTCTCATAAAAAATTTGGTATGTTGTTCAATACCACAGAAAGTGCACCTCCTCCCCAGTTTTTGAACAATATTGGCATAGCCTTTAAGCAAGGTTGTAGCTTTTGGGTAAGTTTTAACAAATAATTCCAGGAAGAACGTGACCAATTTCCTTGTGTTCACCGATGTAAATTATCGGTATTGTGATTGATCAATACTCCGGTAAATAACGTGTGCGTGTATCGTCGCTGGGATGAATAAATGAGGGTGCGGATGGTTGATCTACATATTTTGGTAGATGTATATTGGAGCATTATGCATTGTGTAGCGGAATATTCTATGTTGTAACTAAAATAAATAGAATAGTATATTATCGCTGCCCGCTTTTATTAAGTTGTGCACGTGACAAGTGAAGGGGTGGGGCTTGAGCCGGTATGGAAATTGACGGAATTAGGCAGCGATCGCATTGTTAGTTTCCCCCTTCTTAACACATATTTATGCTGTTGTAACTCTAGTTAACGAGCAGGCTAGTGAAACACATAAACGCAATACCCCCAGGCATACGACAGAGTATTACCACAACAATGCCTAAGGCTTAAATATTGGCAATCTAGTATCCTTCCTGCCCTGCCAGACGCCTGGCACTATACGGAACAGTTACCAGGATTGGTTGGCCCGGTGTCAGTATATGTGACTGGGTGGGACTGAGGCCCGTCTTCCGATAAGAGCCCCACGCGCGTCAGGGCGTGATAACTTGCCTAAGCAACACGATCCTGGTATGCACCCAGGCAGGATGTTAAGCAGCAACAAATCAAAATCCCTTTGTATTTCGTCTATCCTGCTCCCACCACACTATCAGATTTGTAAATTTATCAAGTAGCCAGTATATATTCCATCGACCAGCGTCTCTTAACCCTTCACAACGACAAGGGCAACACCGTAAACTTTTGACCTCTGGAGTGCTTGTCAGTAGGTTATCAGCACTTCCATGTTTGTACATCTATTTTATTAGTGCTATCAAAAGCAAACACACTCACAACTGTGGCCAGTTGTCCCATGTTTGTTCATGTATTTTATTATTACTATCAAACGCACTCACAGCTGTGGCCAGCTGTCCGATGTTTGTACATGTATTTTATTAGTGCTATCAAAAGCAAACGCACTCACAGCTGTGGCCAGTTGTCCGATGTTTGTATCTCATTCGACGCGTTGTGTGTTTCTTCTTCAAATTGTGTCGTGTTTAGCGGCACCATGTATCCCAGAATGCCCTGACTTTTCTGGTACCTTTGCCAGATGGGGAGCTGAGGGAACAAGTCAAAGGATGGTGGTGCGAAATATGTCAAAGGCAGATCACTAGAGTTGGTGACACTGACACAGGGATAACCCGGGAAACTCCTGATCCCTACAGCAGCGTCCGGCTGTGGGTTGTCGGAAAGTGTCGGACCATAACGGCTGGCTACAGAGACCCAGCTGAGGGCAACGCAGATGACGGTTACGATCCACACCAGAGCAACGCGAAGATACAGCCTCATGGCTGCTGAGGAGAATGCAGAAGCAATGAGAGAGCGATTCTGCAAAAGAGAAAACAGGTGTTTTTTTCACGCCATTAACAACAAGCCATGTGTGTCTAAGATTAATGTCTGATCTCATCAAACAAGAAGGGAACAGTACACAGCAGTAACTCACCTACATGAGTTCTTGAGAAAATCTGGTGTTACTGTGGTGATAGGTGTTACAACTATGAATATCAATGGATTACAATGACACAACAACCTTTTTGTATGTGTAAATCTACGTACACGCACGCACGCGCGTACACACACGCAGAAAGGAAGAAAGAGGATGGCGGAAATACAAGACAAACGGAGTGAACGAAACTTCCACTTCTTATAAAGGTATGGGTGGGGCATGAAGTTTGCTAGTTATGAGGATATATCTCCGGTCAGAAGGAAGATCATCAGCTAAAGATGAATTTTTTGAATATGGTAGCCAGTATTGCGAAAAATTGTCTGTTTTACAACTCGTTTTGTGGTAATATTTTTCTATCCGGCATCTTGCTTGTACTTCCTTCATGAAACCAACAAAACTGATGCTTCTAGTTAAACATCTACATCGATAAACTTACAATTTGGCCATAAGAAAAATCAAACTAAAAGTCATATCTGTTGTACAGTCACTGTCAATATCAAATATAATTAGTTGTTTCCTGAGTTCTAATTTATCACAGTGAGCACACTTCTCCTTCAGTCTTGTTAAAAAAACATGTTCCAGACGTTTTGTACAATACTGCAGTCAAAAAATAAATGTTCAATTGTCTCTTCAGATAGTGAGCAGAAAAAGAATAGGTTCGGGTCCCTTGGTCAATACGAACCATTAGTGAATTGGTAACTATGATGTGGTGGCTAATTCGGTATTATTGGAACCATCTAAGTTTCGTATCTGGATTGGTAATAAAGGGGTGGAGAAAAATGTCTTTCCATCTAAGGTCTGTAAAACTCTTCTCCCATTTTTTAACGCATGTTGGAGGAGTAGGAAGTAGGAGGAAGCCATCATTACGCGAAGGTGGAAACGTTATCACTGAATTACTTTACAATTTATAATCATCTCACTGCACGCTATGGTCCGATCCCCCATCCACCTACAATTTCCCCAGAAAATCACAGACTCAATAATACAGTGAGAGAAAGAAGAATATTATTTATAGTTAGCGAATATTTACAGAATAAAATATCTAGGCTCATCAGGGTATGACTACCACTTTTTTTCCTTTTGGGCTTGACTAACGACAAACAGTTCCTTCCATTACCTGCCCTTTTAGGCACAAGATCAAGACGCACATACCTGATTCAACTGCACACACAATATGCCCACGCGTAGTACACAACATTCGTCACCTGGTTGTTTGCGTGTTCTGTCTGCCTCCTACCTCCCCACGGGGCAATCACCACGAGGTTAGCCACGTAACTAGAAAATCTACAACCAATGGAGTTGACCAAAAAATGGACTTGACGAAAAGATGGAGTTGACAAAAACATGGACGACCAAAGACCCAACTAAGAGCCCCATGGTTTGTCTCAAACAGTGGTAATTTTTAAAATACAAGTTTTGGGTGATTGGAATGACTTTGTGTCCCCATGCGTAGATATCCCACACTACGGACTTCACTTTTTTTCTTATCAGTTAAATAATACTGCTCTTTCTTGAAAACCAAATTACACAAATGGGGTTGACGGATTTCACAAAAAGAGCTGGCCGGGTCTGACAAAAATGCCCCGATCTTGACAGATCTGTGTATGTCATGCTCATTACCAATAGAGCGTTAAGCAATGAGTGAGTTATCTTGCTGCACCTGCGCTGCAGTTGTTTGCAGAGGCGTCAAGGCGCCATCAGAGGCGGCGCTAGAAGCACTCGCGACCTAGGACCGACCTTGACCTCGCGTGGCCAGAGCATAGGTCTCGCGATTGGTGTGCTAGCGCAAACACTGATTATGTCTAGACCAGATCAACTTTTTGCGACTTGGCGGATGAATTTAGTTTTTTTCATTGTTCATAAAATGTTTGCATAGACAAAAGGCATCCCAGTACTACACTACGGAATTTGACTTTGCAGAAGGATTTTAAACGGAGCCTGTATATCACCATTTCCAGATTACCGGAGAATATAGCTTGACAAACTCATAAGGACGACATTAGGCCTGAAGCGCGGGGCCGCATGTGGTCGCGCCACTTGCCACCACCAGACGTTGCTTTCGGTCGCCATGACATTGTGTCAGCTCCACGTAAAGCTGTTATCAATTTTTTTCCTTATCGGCATCAGGGTTACTCCTTGGTCGCACACCGTAAGCTCGCGGGTTATTGAGCGGGAAGAGGGTTGATGTCCATGAGGTTCCCCTGGGAAAATTTAGAGGCCGCATTTATATATATATATTTTTCAATCAGCGTACATATGATTCTGATCCAAGAATAAGCACAGACAGGCAAAACAGTCACAGCTACGTACAACATATCAAGCGGCATCTCGTTCGAGTGTCGTCATAAAGCTAACAGCAAAACTTCCTGTGCACCATCATCCTCTCTCTCTCTCTCTCTCTGTGTACTACGCTTTTTAAGGAAACCGGCCTGTTCCTCTCCACGTTATTGTCCACCCTCTAGGTGATGCGTTGGTTAAAGACAGAAGTGTCGAATTTACTGCAAGTATTCAAAAGGGAGATAGCTCTATAGCTCCCGGCAACGGACGGGTCTCCATTATTGTATAGTGGCTGTGTGACAGTGATCATTCCTCTGGAAACCATTGTCAAACAAACAGTTACATAAATTTCAAAACACGGCAAGATCCACTCCATGCTATGTTTTTAAAACTCTCCAATAATCCTGTCGGTACCAGAAGCCATCCGAGTTTTCAACGATTTAAGGGCTAAAATAAAAAGAAACAAGTGACAGCCGCTTGAAGATAAGCCTAAGTAAACAAATAACGGGACTGAGGCCGAGGGTGTATCTGCGTGTGCATGCCAGTTTGAAAGTTTTAGGTATGACTTCACAGGGGTGCGAACCACCGACCTCCTTTGAAGCAGACGCCTTAACCACTAGATCACCGAAGCGTTCTGGCAAGGTCTGGAAAGGGGAGAAAGTGAAGGATAAAGAAAAGGAAAAACAACCAAAAAACGAAGGAAGATACAACGAAGATAATTAAAAGAAAGAAAGCTCCCACATTTAAGAGATTATTCCGACGTTCAAATTGTATTTTAATACCCATATCCCTTGTAGAGACAGCCGATCGCCACTAATACATGAGGGAGGAAAAATCTCGCGCTGTCAGAAGCTGGCCGCAACTTAATCTTCACCGAGAAGCATATTTTTTGTTAGACAGTGCTTGTTTGTTCCCAAGCCTCCTCGTTATCACATCTTTGGACAACATTTTTTCCTTACATGCACGCACGGACACGACGCGCATACACGCGCACATGCACGCACACGCACGAACGCCCACACGCACACACATACGCACACATTCACAGGACGGGCAGGTTTCGAATTTACACCTCATCACTCGGTATCCAACCCATGCAGTGACCCAGCCTTTTAAAGGGATGGAGCTGCTGTTATCAAACCTGAGCTTAAAGGCAATTTCAAAGAACGTTTTTTTTTTCAGGATGTCATCCTTAAAAAGCCTACATGCGTGTGCTCCCTGAGAACAGCTTAAATGTGAGCCTTGAATAGCGTGTCTCTGAGTGAATAATATATTTACTCACAGCTTTCCTAAATCTTCTGATCATAATTGTGTGCACTCTGGGACACCTCGGGTTCGCAAAAAATACCTCATCTCTACTCCGTTTGGAAGCTCTCAAACATGCACACACGCTCCCATACCAGTTCATTCAAGTCGAACCGCCTGTATCTGAAAATTTTAATGAAAAAAATACAAGGTTACTATTGTCACTTGTGTCATATTTCTGGGAACCTGGCCAGGTGTCGAAGTGTGCATAAATAGCCAGGTCTGGCGAAGTTTAACGCTCATTCATCAGGTTAAAAAAACACGTTTAGGCATACAAAGGAATACAAAGTGACGCCATTCATAGACAACCCTCGGCAAAACTGCGTGATCTTTCTTAAAAGTGTCGCTATATAATATAAAACATGCGCTATTGAAAAAATAAGCAATATGTTTGACTTGTATACCATATTGCTGGGAGTGCCAAAACTTGGGCGAATGACATTGTGCATCGTCAGTAGTGCCGCAGATGCTAGTATCGTAGTGCCAGCGTCAAAGCTCTATTTACCTATCTGCATTATTTTCTGAGCGTTTTCATAAAAGTGATTTCATGTTTTCTTTTGATGCAGAATTCCTCCGAAGAGGTCGTGGCAGGTTCCTATGGTCCTTAAACGAGGTGTCGATACCATGTGCGTTTTATAGGAAGCAAAGTTTTGTTTTCGCTGTTATTACATCTACAACGAATACTGTAGTAACCGGTGTCTCGAGTAACCTGCGGAGAAAATGTTTTATTTCACAAGTAGCTTTTCCGACCACGTTATGGAACTGAAGAGCGCGCCATCAGCACCTAAATATTTTTGGCATTTTGAGTCGGCACCACAATAAAGAAGAGAATGAAAAACACGTGTGTACCTAGCATAATGGTCAAGATATGGATGAGACTTTCATTTGTGAATTACCTACAAATTCTTCTGCGCAATGACCGGTCTTTTGCAACACATAACCGAACCCTTTCTTAAAGTAATAGTCCAGGATACTGGGGGAGAGGATGGCCGAGTTACAAGAGGACTTGATCCATGGGTCAGGGAAGGTGACAGCGAGGGAGAAATGGACCCCGCTCTCGCCATGTTGTCCCACAGAAAAATGGGATCTCATACGCCCCCACTCTTCCTCCAACCTAACACAGGTCACGATAAAACCTTTACCTTTGTCCAAGACACTGATGTTTTAATGTCTGATTTATTTGCATTTCTTTAAGAAATTAAAACTTTGCATAAATACTCACTAACTGTTACAAAGCATTATAAATATAACACCGTAGCTAGGTTTAAAGTTGTCTTAAATCGGTGTGTGTGTGTGTGTGTGCGCGCACGCGCACGCGTGTGTGCGTGCGTGAGTGGGTGCGTTCGTATGGTTGTGTACATACGTTCGCGGGCGCGCGTGTTCTCCAGGATTGCCTTTTTCATGCGCGCCAGTCGTTTTCTGAAATGTTCAAAGATATGTACTTTCCTTTCTTGACTACGAGTAAACCCAGATGAACAGACTTAAAGGAAAGCTTAACCTTAGAAGTAACCTGTCTTGAATTAATGAATATTGATGTTGTGAGTCTTTTTAACCCTAAATTTCAAGCTACAAAAGAACTATTTACTTACAACCCAGCTCTTAAAATGCCGCTCGTCGGCCTTACGTGGAAGCCGCCATGTTGCCTTGATGAGTGACGTCAGTAACCCGGGCAGGGAGAAAGCTACTGCAGCCCGCAGCCGACAGCGCTCAAAGCAGCATCGTCACAAATATCGGGCAGACGCTTTTACAGCTGAACGCGGCACCGCGCTGACACCATACTATACTTGAGCCGGCCAAATACATTTAAACTTTATAAACTCTTTTCTTGTAAAAGCAAGTGTACTGACCAAAGCAGTGAATTTTGTTAAAATACTTCTTAGTCGAGTTATTAATGAATAGATGAATAGGTGCCCATGTTTTTGCGTGTGGGTACGTCTGCGTGCGTGATTGAGCGTGTTATTTGTGTGTTTATTAATCATTGAGTTTATTTATCAATATATGTATATTCTAATGTCATGTGAACTACGATTGACATGTGTTCTTTGACATTATTTTTTCTTCTGAATACCCCCCTAAGGGTAAAAGAATAAAGAAACTTGACTTGTTAGTGACATCGCTCTCAGCTGTAATCGTCTGTTCTCACTCTCAGGCTCAGCTTCTGTCCAGTCTTGCCTTACTGCAATGCCTTTTTCACTGGCCCACTTTGTATTGATAATTGTCGGAATGGCTCCTTTCTTTAACTTTTTCTTAAAAGTCTTGAAGCCAAGCGAAGCATCACATCATTTTCGTTGGTGCCTTCAAAGCACTGATCCCTCGTAAAATGGTCCTCGCACACGAGGTGCGATTTGTGCCATTTATACTCTTTCGCATGACGAGCCAACTTGGCGTTCTTTAAATTTTCAAGCCACTTTTTACATAGGGCATAGCAATCTTTTGATTTTGCTGGATTCGGAATCCCAAAAAAGCTTTTGTGGCTTCCGTCTACATTAAACGATTCGCAGTTCGTTGAAACAGCCGAACGCTTTGCACTGTGGCGTGTTGAATGCTTCTGGGGAACTGACGTCACCAAACTAGACGACAGCAGCGATATTTTGCTTCCCTTCGCGAGAGAGTACCACAACACGGCGACGTCCGTGTGCCATTATTTACCGAAATTAAAACGTGGATTGTATGGAAATAGTACCGATGCAGTTTGAAATTTATGGTTGACAAGACTCACAATATCAATATCTATGAATTCATCTCAAGGTGCATCTAAGGTTAAGCTTTCCTTTAACAGGGACGTTATTTTGTCTGGTATAGTCAGAAATAGTTGGAAACTGAAATTTGTTTTCAGCGTTAAAAACCATTTGTTATATATAGTGAGTGCAACAGGACTTCGATTGTACGAACAACGGTCAGCTAAGTGTCAAACCAGCGTCTTTCGAAAGTCTGAAGTTTATCGCTATCGTTACGTGATTAATCGCAGGTTGCTTTTAATGTATATTGTCACAGCCGACAGAGCTATAAGCCCAGTGACAACATGTTGCAGCAACAGAGTACAGAAACATTTTGTTCACTTTGAGAATTGCCTTTCTTAACAGGGAGAAATGTGCGTCCTAGGTTCGCTGAACCTGGCCGCGTACAGTACACGTGTGTTATAAACTGTTAGGTCCAGCAAACTGATAAACACATCCTTCCGGTCAAGAATAGCCTTTAAGGTACAGTTCTTCATACAGACGCGACACACTTTAATTCCTGATGTCACAGGGACCGCTGCATGTTGGGACAAGGGCTTAGTTGCTGACTCGGCAAAAAAAGCCCTTTCTCATTAAAAAGGAAACGACTACTGCATCATGCAGAACTGAACGTTTTGTTTATAAAGTCGAAACGAGCAAAAAACTGAAACAACAAAGAAATTTCTTCTTTTTACCTTGCGAGTTCCTTGGGACATTGTCGATTTCATTCACCCTAACCTGTTGCCACCACGAGAAGGAGACCTTTGAACAGGTGCAAATAACCTGTGCATGACGTGAAGGAGACAGGCAAGCCTTCTACTGGATTAGCCAATCAAAGGTGTTGTTACAACTGGGAAGTACAATCAGCCGTAGGCAGTTTCATAGTTTAACTTTCAATGCTATATGATCCCCTGTGTAACTTCTCAGGTGGTCGGGGTCAGTAGAGAGATCAGTTTACAGACAGTGCTTCCACCTCCTTAGTCGGCCAGGGCCACAGCTGCTCTCAGTGCTCTGTGACGATTCCCGAAAATATATAGATTTTTTTTGTTTGTTTTTGTTTTCCTTAACTATTCTTTCCAGCCTGTGCATCCACTGCTACATCTGTAGCACCTTAAACTCAAATAAATTTCTAAGAGCCATTTATTAAAACTGTGCTTCCAGTCGATGACAGTAATGTAAAAGAGCTATTTTTAGTATTTAGAATTAATCTAACACCATCACAGTTCATCGTCACAATCTCCCTCTAATCTCAATACAAACTAAAGATATTTATGTCGGGCCATTTGCTATCTAGATTATGAGTTCCATTATATCTTGCCAGATCTTGTTGAAGGGTTCTAGGAGGATTTTAGACTTAGGACAAAGTTGTTGTCGCCGATGAGACAGGAAGTGACTGATTGTGGATCAGCGGCGAAATCCGTAGACGTATTATAGAAACGTGCAGCTGCCCAGCAACAGTACGCAGATAGGTTAATTGCTAGGTTGCCATGGTTGTGGGTGTATAGGCCAACCTGTGTTGGAGTTGTGGAGACGGAACCACAGGGAATGAGTAGCAAAAGAGTGTTTATGGTTAACCTTGTGTCAGGGAAAGAATAGATATGGTCCCGTATGAATGTAAGCAGTCCTCAATTTATTCCTGAATGGCGGATTTTTTTTTTGTCTATGAAAACGCTCTTTCGGCAAACCTGGAATAAGTTGTTTCCTCCTGGGACTGCCAAATAACTTATTACCGAATAAAGAGGGGGGAAATGAGCTATTCGGTTTTTGTATGTGGGAAATTCAATGACCTGTCGTTGCGACTATTCTTGAATAAGTAAGCTATTCGGGTTTCTTGCACTCCGGCCCGGGAGTAATAATTATGTTAACGCAATGAGCAGTGTAAATGACATGTTTATTGATAGTGTACTAATTCCAGCATGAGAATTTATACTTCCTTCATTCTTTTGATAAAATTCATATTTATCTTTCATGAGTTTTTGTTCTTCGTCACATGTTTAACTGGAGTAATCTAACAGGTGGGGCTCAGATCTGAAATGGGAATTATTTGCTCTGAGTAATCTGGTACAAAATGAGTAAATCGTTCCACTGCATGTAGTGCAGCTGTGGCTGATTGAGAGTTTGATTGAAAAGAAGTCCCGGGTGAGTGGGTCGACTTTAGTCAGCGCCAGAGAATTAGGTGGAGGATTGTGCGAAAGGTTGGGAGGTCGAGAAGACGGGTAACTCTGCGATAAGGCGGCGAATGTGGGTTGAGTGGAGAACCGCGGAAGCTGCATCGATCTCGATCCTCGCTCAAACTCGCATTGATATCATCATTACATTTTATCATCCCCCTAGTTCACGACCTACTCGACTGCCTGGCAGAGGATTTTTCTGAGTCCTTTCTAAGCTTTCGTTGGCAGCTTGTAGATTACGAATAATCGTTCCCGCTGTTTATAACACAAGTCTAGTACTGTAGTTGTCCTGCTGGACTGACAGTGTATTGCGTGGTTACCAAGACACTGAGTACTCTATGGTTCCGTCACTCCAGTGATTGCAGACTGCGTGGAAGTGAGAGTGCATACGTATTAGGGCTTCCGGGACGGTTAACGCAACGCGGGACATTGCCACGTACAAGATTTACAAAATCCTTAACGGAAAATCTACGACGTGCATAAAAGAGGTGGGGGACGGGTGCTGGGGAAAAGGAATATAGGGGAAATCCCAGCAACCAGTCGTAGGTGAACATGCACAGAGAATATGTTACCAAACTCTGGTGAACATGGGCAGAGAATATGTGCGAACTAAAGCGAACAATCGAATAGAAAACAAAGACTCGCGATGCGCACTTAGCGGCAATTCTGAGAGCTTGTGAGGAATCTTGTTCATGGTTTTTATCATCTGTCCATCCATTGTCGACGCGAAGTTTCACGCGATTGGATTCTTCGTGTGACGATAAAATTTTCGTCATTGCGTGTGAGAAATTAGTTCCATCTATTTCTGTTTCATCTAGTTCCATCTAGTCTGCTTAGTTAACCCCTGGATGCACTTCGTGTCTATTCTGGGTAAGTAAACATGCCGTTGCTAGGTACGAGTGTTTATTTACTAAGCGATAACCAAGTTCACACCATGGCAACTCTCACTGAATGTGCATAGTTTAATGTGCGGGGAAGTGGGCGAATGGAGTTTGCACAATGTTTAATTCCAGGAAATAAACCTTGGCCACACCAGGATTCGAACCAGCAACCTTCCATCTGCTAGTCCGCAGCTCTACCAACTGAGCTAACCAGGCCCCATCCGCATAAGGGTATCAAGGGTATCGCTATAAACGTTAAGGGCCACTACACCTTAATGTCTGTAGATAATAAAGACCGGATGCCGCCGGCTTTACGTTTCTATCTGCGTGCCACTTATAACCCGATAAGGAGCTCAAGGATATCTACACCAGACCCACTTTTCCAATTTATGTTTCAAATACTGGACGAAAACACGGGACAAAGTTATGAGCATAGATGGCGCGATCCTCCCACCGTTAACTCGATTTTGATTAACTCTAGCCCACTGAAATTTACTCTGGTCCAGGTTCTTTGCGTGACTGTAGCAGTCAGAACAACGACAACAACAACAACAACAAATCGATACCCGACCAGATCGTACTTTTAACAGTTAAATGGCCTGGGATGAGTTTTAGAAGCCTGCACTGGCTTGCATAACCCTTCATAGCTGCGTACGCAAGTGTTCGTAAGGCCCGTTCGCCATTTTTTTACGTGCGGGTTTACGTGCCAACCGGAGATAAACACCCTCGTGCAAGCAGCCCCAGGGGCGAAGGAACCACTATCTGTCTTCTTTCCTGTTTTGTCTTAATGCAGGAGCTGAGTAATTCATAGTTAACAATAGGTGCTCTGGGATGGATTGGTAGCTGTGGCCAGACGTGATCAGGGATGGCCCCATCTTTAAGGGGGGGGGGGTGTTGGGAGTTTCAGGCGTCTAGTTGCCCTAACCAATCAGGGGGTAGAACAAACTGTTACGGGCGACCCGATTGGCTCGCCAAAACAGCTGGAGAACGCGGTGTAGGGGGGAA
>SMGT01007516.1:342487-368618 GCA_004794575.1 Lanistes nyassanus
AGTATTCATGTGAACGATCAATCTCTGAGCCTCTGCTCTCTCAGCGTCTTGTTTGTATTCCCTAGCGTTCGCTTGTGGAGCTCTGTAACGTTTTTGTCGTGTTCTACACCTGGATGTGCGCCAGCGCACTTACAGCGAAGTAGAGTGCGACAGGTAGAAGTCTACAAACGTGACTAACTCACACCAGATGTACACGTTTTTTCAGCAAAAAGCCGACCGTGTACAAAATACCCACACTTAATTAACTCACAAAAGATAACAAGTAACTAATGAAAATGACGACGATAAATGTTGACGTGAATGTTCTGAGTCAATGAAATGTCATGAAAATGTCTACATGATCACCAATGCCAGAGTCACAACGCAGTACACATGACTAAGCTCTCGCGCCGGTAGGCACAGTCTGCGTGTGTCCTCGGACTGATGACGCTGTGATCGATGATCGGATGTGAAGTGAAGTGAAGTGATGTCTGTTGAGTGGTGATGCAGCGGCGTTGCGAATGATGCGGCGATGGGGATGCTGACGTGGCGGGCGATGTAGCGAAGACGACGGCGAATGGAGAACAAGAGGACTAGCGAACTGGCTATAAAAAAATGCTTCTCAAGCAAAATTTCCCACAAATTAATTTCATCAGGATTTTGTATTTTATGGCCTTTAACCCCAAAAAATGAGATGTAGCGTCAGAACGGCGACAGATCACTCCCGTGCGGTCTGAATCAGTTTTTTGAAGCCATGGACAGATAGACCATTCCTTCGCTTTAAACTATTTGAATGGTTTTGAATTTGGACATCAAACACGAAGTTGGTTGAAATGATCAATGATCTGTAAAACGACATCACGAATTATTTTTATCATCCAAAACTCGTGTCTCCAGAAATGCAACGGCTTCTTGCTCTCCGTTTCGATATGACTGGAATGGGTAATAAAAAGGGGGCGCGGGAGCAGAGAGAGAGAGAGAGAGGAAAAATGACACAAAACGGCAACAGAACAGAAGACGTTCAAAAACGTTGACGCTGGCTCTTGCCATGAGCCAGGCTGACTTGCTTCGACAGTCTAGAATGTTAAGCCGTCCTAGTTTCATCTCTTAGCACCCCGCCGCCACCTCCAGACCAGACGCCTTCAGAACCGATTAAGAAAGGAATTAAGAAAAGACATTAATAAATGCCTGGCCGCCATGTCCTGAAACACGTCCCGTGTAATTTGATTAAGTTTATTAGACTTATTTGTAGTGCTATGACAGAATCTTGTATAATCAGGGTCAGCTGTGTGTGTGTGTGTGTGTGCGCGCGCGTGTGCGTGTGTGGGTGGGTGTGGGTCTGGGTGTGTGACAGAATCATCACATTATTGTATTATTGTATTTATGTAGAAATCTGTTTTCCAAATGCCCCCAAGTGTAATGAAATAAACTTTGACTTAACTTGCCACCCAGCTTTTCCCGCCAGTTTCCCCATGCAGGCGAGTGTCCTCTTGATATCGACTCTATCACAAAGTGGGAGCTGCCACATGTAAAACCAGCATGGTTTGTTTAGTTGTTGGAACTAGGTGACTCGTGGACTGTAGAGTAGCCTTGCCAGCACATAAAAGTAAATATAGTTCTCACCTAGGGAACGGTACATGAACTGGGGCAGCTGCCGCAAAGGAGGGTCAGGCCACATATTTCAACTTTTTCGGTGCCGTGACTTGGAGGGCGGTCAAACATCTGGAACACAATTACGCGAGAGTTATAGTGATGTTGAGGTCAGCGTACCAAGAGGACCCTCATAGCAGACAGACTTCCACTACCTGGATGAGGAAGATCGGCTGACAGCAGAAACGAGAAGCGTTGGAAGAGGGGTCGACGCCCATCGTCAGAAGACAACAGAGGCAGCTGGTGGCTTATTGACATGTCGGGGAGGAGCTTAGCAGCCGAAACAAATTGGCCAGCCAGATGCACTTAGAAGGAAGGAAATTAGGCTTGGGAAAATTGAAAACCGTTAGCATGGACAGAAAGACCATCGCCAGCATAGACAAACTTAGGTATGGTGCCGCCCGACTGCAAGGGCAGATGGAAGGAGTGGGGAGGGGAGGTCATACAGAAGAACCCCGCTGCTCGTGACGTAGGCGTTGTATACAAGCCTGTGTGACTCTGGGCGTGCAGACACGCAGGTCACAAAGTGTGACTCAAACAGCTGTTCGATTTATTCAAATAGGAAGGTAGGAAGAAAGACGTCAAATTTTTTTGAGCCTGTTAGAGAGAAGTCATTGATTCTTGTTGCAAAGGGATGGATGGAGAGGACAGAGGGCCCTGTGTAAATATGTTATTCCTAGTGGAAAAGTAACCTGCTTTTGCATGACTCATGTAATCCATTTTAAGCTCTATTTGAAAAGTTTTCTTCGATATAGGAAACTGCATATATTCGCAGTTACGGGTAACTAAGGGTGGACAAAGCCAGGAAAGTATCTGTACTTGTAGAAAACAACACAGGTAAGACAGATCGTCTGAAAAGGGGATGTGTAGTCTGCAATGATTTCCAAGCACTTGACGTCAGTTAATCCCGATGTAAGTAGGTTAATCCTGATGTAAATAGGCTGCGTTACAATGTGGAATCTCGAATGATAGGGGAGGTAACTACTTCACAGGTTAAATGGTCAGTTGAAGTGGATCTCGGTCTGAACAAAGGTTTATAAGATAGGTGCAGGAAAGTTTGCCCAATAAATTAACCGCTTTTCAGTAGACAGGATAAAGTAAGGCATAATCGATGAAGGGATTCCTGCAATTAGAAGGGAACTTCTGTGTCTAACTGCTTATGTCAACTGTTCTCTAGAAGGGTTATCTTTGTGTGAACATGTAGTTGTTCTTGTAGGTCACCGGTGCGACAGTAGAAGGAAGGGTGCATGGGAAGAGGATGGTGACGGGTGGCGGAGGAGTAGAGAGCGAAAGGAACGGTAACGTCACAATTCAACTTTTCAGCCAGTGCAAACCGTTCAATCCTGCCACGACCAGCCAGTTTTATGACACGTGTCACCTAGCCTCTCTCCTCCCTCGCAACCCACTCCCCCTCCATGCAATCCCCACCCCAAACCACCCCACCTATTAAAAGCCTGGACACTACTGTGAGGACGCATGGTAACCGCGGGGGGGGGGGGGCGCAAAACTTCGGAGACAACGCCGGTCCTGTGGCCACACCTGTGTGCACTCGGACTGAGACGGCTCAGGCACTCAAGCCTTTCCAGAGGAATGGCGCCTTTATAAACTGTCATCGAGATACTTGAAAGGTAACCACGATTATTCAAACTGGTGCAGTTGCACTAGCTTGATGCGAACCGTTGGCAGCACAAAATTTGTACTGTTCATTGATTATCGTGCAGAGACAGTGTATCTGCAGGATTCCTTTCCTGACATTAGTCATCCTTGTTAAGCCGACTGTTTTATTGACCGATTGTATTCCTATCCTCGCCGGTCCTTTCCATCGCCTTATTTCTTTAAAATATTTAAAATCGTGACTCCATGTCTTTACGCTTGTAATTTCCTCTAGTTTTGTGTGTGTGTTTTGCTGCATAACGAACTTCCGCATAGTAGGTGCATATCAGGACCATTCTGACAGGTTTCAAGCCATCTTACACAACGTCTTCTTTAATCTTGCTATATCTTCTAACATTCTTATTCTCCTTTCGTCATAGTTTTTGTTTTCACTTCAAAGTACGAGAGCTGCATGTGAGAACACTCTGTACCCTAATTCCTACGACCCCCAAACATATTTATCGGATCTCTCCCTATCCCTTCTTCGCTCATTATTCACTGATAAGCGATGGCTCACAAAAGTGGTTGAATGTTTTCCTCTGGGGCAGAAAAATCAGATAAACATCAAAGTATCCTAATCGTCTTATTTTCACTAAACCGGAAAATGGCATGCATAATTCGAAATGCGATGACTATTTCCACTAGCTAGTCAACACGCACACAACGCACGTTTTTATCACATGCAGACAATGCACGTTTTTGTCACATGCAGACAATGCACGTTTTCGTGCTAATATTGATTATGATATCTTCAGTTAATCAGTTTGTCGTTTTCATTCAAACTGGATACTAAAAGCAATATATCTCCGTAGGCACAGTACACTGCAAGCGGTTGTCCTGCTGCATATAATGAGACTGACTTGAGTGGTGTTGTAACTATTGGTACACATCTTGCAGTTTATTAGTGCATAAGCCAGACGTTTAACCAAGTGAACTTTATTATCAGAGAGGGGGGTGTTTCGGGAGGAGGGAGGGGGGTTGCAACATTTGCAGTGGTGATCCTAAGAGATTAGCATATTTTATGTAATACTGTATCTGAGTGGCTCCAGTGAATTCGAGGTTTATCAATCTCGTGGCGGCTGAAGACCAGGCGAGCGGACGCCATTACTGGTTAAATGAAAAAAAAGGTCATACTGTTGTGTCTCAGCAGCTGTCACTATCGCTGTTTCGCAGGACATGAAGCGCTTCACTCTCCTCGCCATTGCACGCAAGCAGACGACCCTAGCTTGAACAATCATGACGTCACAGGCTAATTTCCGCCTAGGACAGGAAGTTTGGTGAAGTTTTGGGCGTGCAGGCGAAAATGTCCATGCTCATAGTCAAATAGTCCTTTAATATCACTCATAGAAAGAGATGGTGGTCTATGCAAATTTGTTACTCTTGCGACTTTTTTTCTGTCCCTTTCTGCTTTCTCGATCTATTTGTCTTTTCTCTTGTTTTTGTTTCGCAATGTGTGATTTTATTCCTTTCTACTATTGCTTAGATGTTCTATGAATAAATGTATACTACTACCTAGAAGATGCTCTATGGATGAACTTACTATATGACGTATGAATTGTAGGGGGGGTAACTGAAAACAAGATGATGTAGTATATTTCTTCAAGCAAAAGAAATAATTATGCGGTGTATTGCTTACACGATACACACTTTATACGGTGTCCAGAACACCCAATTCAATGAAAATGGGGATGCACAATATGTTTTAATTCATTTCCCTCAAACACCAATATTTTATCAATGGCAGTAAATAATTTGAAAATAAATATCGGATTATTCTATAGAATGATCTCAGAAGAAAATACAACATAGGCTATGCAGAGCTGATTGACCCTAAAGAAAAATCTATGCAGTTTTTACTGCATAGATTTTTCTTTTTTTTCCACAGAGGTAAAGCAGGAAGATCTATTCATTCAGCTACACATTTAGGAAAAGCTGTTTCAAAGCCATTTTAAGGACTTTGACAGATGGAGCCACACGGTTCCCCGGATGTAGAGGCTGCTTACCTCAACACGCCATGCTCGGGCGTTAGTGACGTATGTTAGGAAATGCTAATGAGCTGTCCGAGGTTCCCTATATACCACCTGGTTTCTGCGCATAACTTAACCCACACCAGTTTAAGCGACGGATGATTAACCCTGATTCCGTGCTTATCAGAGAGGACAACAGTACGATGAGTGTTTCGGACATTTAAATTCTTTCCAAATCGCCAAGTAAAAGGACATTTGTAATGTCATAACCTCACTTTCTGTCGCTTTGATTGTATAAATAGAATGCCCTACGAAGGGTGTTTAATATTAAATAATTAATTAATTATTGCTGGTGTGTTATGTATGTACATCGTTGACAAATCTTTTCTTGTGCCCAACAGCTCATCAATGGGAAAATTAGCCAGGACTTTGTAAGCGCTTTCAACAAGATCAAGCAGTAGTTTTATGCGAACTTAGCAAATAACCAAGAATGACCGTTGGTTTTCGAAACAACGGTAGTGACAAGGCTATCTGTCACACCCAACATTTACCATAAGCAAGGTTGGTTATAGGTTGTTTAACGTCTCGCCGCAAACTGGGTGCATATCAGGACGATATCACACGCAAATCCTTACCCTTGCAAACAAATTCATCAACGATACTGTCAGAGAAAACTTTCTACCCTATTCGTACCTCATTATGACCCAAAACGAGCCATGTCTTTCTGTTATGGAGCAAGTGCTAGGCGTGAGAATGACTATAGGCGTGCTAGGCGTGAGAATGACTATAGGCGTGCTAGGCGTGAGAATGACCGAACGCGTGCGAGGGGTGAGTGATATTCAAGGTATGAGGCAGGTTGAAAAAGGGGAGTTGCGAGCCAGAGGGAGGAAAGAAAAAGGAAGAGAGAACAGGGCGCGAGATTATGTTGAGACAGTTAAGGTGCTGGAAAGTTGTACAATTTACGGATATGCACTTGTGGAGCGCTCAAAAGGGCGCTAGAAAATATATGAGAGAGAAAACATTGGTGTTTGTGAAATCACAGAGGATATAAATGTGTCTGTAGAGGAGTGAACGTATTGCCGATTCTATACAGAATGTGGCAACGGAAGCATTTGGATTTCTCCGCCCCACTCGATGGTTATTCCAAACGGACACACGAAGTTGGGGTGCATATAGACCTATCCGTTTGGTAACGGGTGCGTTCACAGATATTCTGGAATAAGCTACGAGGCTAGAGCCGAGCGAGAGAGGCGGCTCGGTGGAGCTGAAAGGCGGACGCGAGCCCTGTGGCTGCCGGGCGACCCTTGGGGCGGCAGGGCAGGCTCGGGACAGTTGGCCAGCCCACGAGTCCCCAGCGCACAGAGAAGAAACGAGAAAACCCGCCACCGTCGCCAACCGCCGCCCAACAACCACAGGCCCAACCTGACAACAACCTTGTTGCCAGCAGACCGGTCATCGCCGCCACGACAACACAACACCAACACCCCCCCTCCCCGTAACACTTTCTAAGAATTGAAATGTCATTTAGACAAGAAAACAACATGATTTAATGACAAATAATGACGTATACAGTTGCCAAAATATAAGAGAAAATGAAGGCAGTGATGTGTAATTAATAAAGAACAAATGAGGACCGAGCGCTTAAATTATCTAAGGATAACTCCAACAAAGGTACTGGCAGCGCTCAACATAGCCGTATGCAGACGCATGTGCCCAAGGGAACTTACCGTACCAAAACACGTAGCAAAGAGAGGGCCGAAAGAAAAGAACTTGGCAAATCCAAGTTCGGCCCTCTCTTTGCTACGTGTTTGGGTACGATAAGCTCCCTTGGGCACATGTGTCTGCATACGGCTATGTTAAGCGCTGCCACTACCTTTGTTGGAGTTATCCTTATGACAGTGATGTGATTGAAACCTACCCTGCGTCGTCAGTCTGTACAAACAGCAGCACAGTCTCTTGCGGATATAAACAGATTTCTGATTCGCCTCCTTCTGGCGCTGCTCCGCACCAAAGCGAATCGATGATGTTTTTCGTCAAACTGACAACCGTTAGATGGCTTCATGCTGCTGGGTTGACAACAGGCTCCACCTAGAGGAAATGTTCGTATAAGCAGTCCTCTGGCCATTACGATACAGCCAGCTTGGACTCAAACATTTCTTTTATGACCACTCGCGATTTTTTTTTGCCCGTGATTGGCCAAGACAAAATTCCTGTTCCCAAGCCGTTCGACGTCACTTCTATACAGGGCAATTAAACTGTCTCCGCTAACACAACGGCTCTTCGGATGAATCGATTTTTTTTCTTGTTTTCAGCACTCTTTGACATTTAATGACACTGTGCTAGAATAGGACGATGTCTCCTACCCAGTACTTCATGAACAAGAGAATTTTTTCTCCCTTCTGTTTTTTTAAATGCACATCTAATTTTCCTGTTTGCCATAACTGCTCTCAACCTCTTCTCCTATTATTCTTCTACGTGAGGTAGATACACCACCCCCACCCACCCAACTTCCGTTACTCCGTTCCCTACCCGTCATTCCTTGGCAAGGAGACAACAGAAGGATGTCCGTGTTTTGGAATGCGATTTTACTCTCATCCTTTTGTTATGTCCCACGACCTTAACAGATGTCACGCGCTCTCGGTTTTAAACATTAAAATCGGGGAGGGAAACACTCACCCCAGTCGGTAGAAGTTCACAGCAGTAAGAATCCTAGCCTACAGACATGTGGCTTCCAGATTCTGTCGGCCCTTTGGTGTGTTGTCCTTCTGTCATCCGTATCTCCTTTCGCTCAATGTTTATACCTTCTGTGTGCCGTGTGCCGTGTGCCGTGTCGATCATATCTATAAGGTGCGATTTGTGAATTTAACCTTGGGCCAGTTCCCTCCCTTGCCCATGCATACTGCCCGTATGGGTTGACTGATCACGCTATAGTCGCAAGTATTTGGTATTGTACTATCTGCGACAGTCACAGATATTTGTACTCTACTATGTGTAATATAAATCGGCACATGCTTTAAATTTGTAGAGGTTTCTAGGCACCACAGGTCTCTTGTTTGGACGCAAAATGTTTTGCTAAATGTTTATTTTTTTATTCTCAGTTTTGCCTCGTTTCAATTTTCCCGTCTGCCTAACTACCACTTAATTCGTGCTGACCCATAATTTGAAACTTGCTCCATGATTTTCAGCTGTGTTTTCTGGTCGTCGACAATTTTCTTTTCGATGCCTCCCTTTTAGATGTCGTCTGTCGTCTTTCATAATTCTGATTTGTTAACGTCGTTTAGAATATCGCTTTTTAAAAAAATCGAACAACGCACTTGTATAAGCGATAGTTTTTCATTAACATGTTTAGATAATGTTGCAAAAATAACAACAGCACGGCACCACAATTTTACAAGTGCTTCTTGTAAAATTCATCAAGGAGGTCAGTTATATTTGTACTCTCTTATATTTGTACTGTCCAGTTCATGTGACTCCAAAAAATGTGCTACCAAGAAGGGACTTTACTGCAAGGAAAAATCTGCTGTCAACACTGTCTACTTAACATTGCTGTCCGCAGATAACGGGAATGACGAAGGGTGTAGAGAAGGGCGGTCGTTTATCGATGTTAACTGATGTCAACATTTTAACGAAACAAGAACGCAAAGAACTTACTAGATTTCCAGAGCCGGTTTGTATAAGCGTTCTGATCTCTTGTTCATGCGTAAAGGTTTGCTTAAAATACAAGTGGCCAAGGGACCTTACGACCACTGTTATGACCAGAAGAGCAGCTGCGAACGCCCATGCAAGCCACCCCAGGGCCACAAGCTTGATAAAGAGGCAGTGAAATAGGCAAGTGTGTGTGTTTGGGGGGGGGGGGTTAATAAAGGGAGGGAATTACAATAATAACCTTGTGCGGAATCGCCTCTCTTTACCCTTCTGAGTTCGAGATAACTACATGAATGAACGAAAGAAAGAACTAACGAGCAAACAGACGAACGACAGCGTCTGGTAGCAACATTTAATCACACTGTCTCAGATTCATTTTTTTTTAAATTTCCATCTTTCTGCTTTAGATACACATAGGGGCTTATATAATTATTTTGATCTGTGTTGCGCATTCTGTTTTGGAGACCCCTCTACATCTCGAAATTGTCTTTAAATATTACATTACAGCAAGAACAACAAGCAACTGTTTCAGAAAAATTGACGAACTTGAACGGAGAATGGTTCATTATGATAGTCTTGAAAAAAAAACCCAGCTGTACCTCTTTAGAACAATCTATTACAGCACTGAAACAGATCAAGATGCGATGTTTAGTGGCCAAAGTGAGTCTGCATGTAGCCTTGTTGGTCTACATTTACGGCAGTTTTTCGTACTAAATGTTCCTTGCAATCTACATTTTATACTAGTTCATTCTTACGCCTGGACTGAGGGGTTACGCCACAGCCGTGAAACTGATCCTTGGTCTTAAAAGTTTGTATGGCCCTTTCGCCCCGTGCACTGTACTTTACCTGCACCTTTACGAATGGACAAAAAAACTCGCAGGGCTGGGTTGCATTTATAAACGTTCTTATTTTCACTTCCGGTCATAACAGTGGTCGTTTCGCTCTGGGGATTTTGAAATTTTAGTTGCTCTTTAAAAAATGACAAGGAGATGCGAACCCTGGCCTATGGACCCAACCTGGATGATACATAAGGTTGGATTATCTGTGGAGCGGCATCTTTAATATCAATGCAATTTTAATCCAGTCTGTCCAAAAATACCCCAAACAATCAAGAAGCTGGAGGGAACGGAAATATACTCAACCACTGTTGTGACTGGGAGGGAAGATTACAGCGATCCGCCAGCCCCGGTCTGCAAGTACATAAGCGCCCGAGAATTTATGGCAGATTCTACCTCATATCTAATTAATACAACCTCCAGGTGCAAGGGTACAGTTCAAACTCTGTGAATGTTGAGCTGTTAGATTATCTTGAAATTAGAATTAGATGCAAAACATTGACAGAGCTGTGCTCTCTCTCTCTCTCTCTTTCTCTTTCTTTTCTCGTGCGCGCGTAATATAGTTCTAGAGGGGAATAAAATATTTTGGATAGACTGAGAGGCCGGAATGGACAAACCGTTTCAGCAACTGCTAAGGCACGGAAGTCCTGCTGCTTCAGTAGAAGACACTGTAAATAGAACGATGTGCTACTGTAAGTTTCTAAGTCCTTAAACTGTAAGTCTGGCATGTAAACTGTAAGTCTGGCATGTAGGTCTGTGCACTTTCTTTCAAAGGTGCAGCGCTAGTAAAAGAAAACTCCAGGGATATTTTTACTGGCCTGCTTTTCGCCCAGCGGTGGAAAAGATAAGAGTGCATGCACTCTGGCCACCAAAATTGAGGAGCTACAAAGGATCTCGCTGTAAAATATTCATCAGCCAAACTTTTGCCCTGCAGCACGCGAGAGATCCATTGAAGCGCTTCACCTGCTGGAAGCTCATATAGCGTGCTTTGTAATACTGGGGGCTGTTGTACTTATTTTTAGCTCTGTCCCCCACCCAAACCCTCCCCAGATCCGTACATAAGGAATCTCCCAGCCAGACGTCATAGAATCTGCTGTGACGTCAGACTTTCAAAATCGCATCATAACTGTAAAAAAAAATCCATCATCATCATGCACCCAGCTCTAGTCTGATGGTGGAGAAAGCTGAATATTAATTTATTCAAAAAAATATTATCGACAATAATAAGCAAATTAAAAAATATTTCTTTCTCCTGAATGAAGAATTAATATTGGTTGTCGAGCGGTTCCTGACGTCAGCGTTCCAAACAGCGTCACGGTGTTCTCTATAGCAACCATACACACTACAGCATGATGCTGAACAACACCAAAGTTAGGAAATATAGTTTAAAATAAAATGTATGAATCGTGTCTAAGTACACTAGTTTCTAAACGCTAGATTAGGCGCTGTTAGAATCTAACCTTAATAGTCTTGCATAGTTTTAAGCACCATGGATACGTGCTTTCTTGGTTACCTGGTCGAGAAATAAAGTTTCACCTGGAAATGGTATTGACAAGGTTACTTTGTGAACTGCTTCTATGCGAGTTTATCGAAAAACTATTCCTGGCCACTAAAGCACTTAGTTTAGGCTATTTATGTAGCCTGAACGAAGAATTAATATTTTGTTGTCAAGAAGATGCGATGCGTAACTTTTTAGCGGGCTGCTTGGACACAATATGTCGCTAGAAAGCAACACGGTGATTACGCAATACCTTAGGCTTTGGCAGTTTGAAACTGGTCATTCGTCTTTGGGCTGTCCTAGGGGTAGAAAGTCAGTTCCCACTAGTCTATCCAGAGACCGTTCTTTGAACTGACCGTCGAAGATTGCCTTCGAGTGAGACATAATTATGGCAAAACCATCCAGGAAGAGAAAAATGCAGCTGCTGGCAAGTCCTCCGCGGGTCGCCAAAAATCCGTTACCAGCATGCGGCTGACGAAAAGAATCGTGATGAAGGCCCTGCAAGACCCGGGCAATACCCGCGGCTCTACTATGAGGACCATCATGGCCAAGCTTACGCGCGAAGCAGAAGACAAGACCATTACTCGTCAGCAGGTGCAGACAGCCATTCAACGCCTCGCGAACGCGGGGCTAGTGAAGGAAGTGAAGGAAGAGCTCTACTCCATTTCCAGAACTTTCGATCCGACCAGCCTCGCCACTTCCACACACTCCAGTGCAGCATCCCCAGGAAGCAGCATCCCACTCATCGAGAACCGCCGCAGCACGAGCCCTGCTGTCGCCGTTGCAGCTAAAGAACATGAAAAAGCGCAGAATAACCGGAACCAATCAAAATACAGTATCACGTAAAATATGCTAATCTCGTAGGGTCACCAATGAAAACCTTGCAGTTTCCTGGAAGATCTTTACTGCCTTGACAACAAATCTTGTTACACGATGCAGTCGGAAGATGTAATTCGGCATGATGGAGTTTGTTGATATGAAAGAAGACTTTTGAGAGGTTTTCTTTTGCTTGGGATGCACTGAACATTGTCCTCGAGTGAAATCCAATGGCGATATGATCCGTGTATACCTCTATAAACAGTCCTGGATAAAACTTGTTTTTTGATAATCATTTACACGAAACCAAAAATAGTGGGACTTTTTTGTTTTACAAGAGAAATCTACAAATAAAGGAGTCTCCTTTAATCTGTTTCAGTCTAATGTGTTATTTTGTTCCAAATAAATGAGTTTAATCTGGTTTTGAAATAAATTTAAATTATTTTTATTTAACTTTTGAAAATTTGATCGAATCAGTTGATGTTGGGTTTTTTGTTGTTGGGTTTGGGTGGAATGTGCTTATACCTGGAGGTGATTTCGCACTTTGGGTGGGAGAGAATATCGTGGGAGCTGAACCGATGGTGGTAAGGTGATTTCTGGTCTGTCACTCTTTCTTCTGGCATTCTGCTACTGCTGCTGCTAGTGGTGGTGGTGGTGGTGGTGGTTGTGGTGGTGGTACTGGCTTGTTTCGTCCGCGGTAGGGAGTCCTGTGTGTCGATTCAACTTGGGTTTTTCTTTAGTTGGGGTTTTTTTTCGTTTTTAAAAATTGGATTTTAATTTAACTCCACTGCTGTGGACATGTTAAATGAATTTTTCCTGGCTATTTTTTTTCTCTTCTTCTGAAATGGACATATTCATGACGATGGTGGTTGGTTTTGGTTTTTTGTTGTTGTTGTTGTTGTTGTTGTTGAGAGTTTAGCCAGTCTTCTCCATCATTTCCTTTGATGCTTAATTACGTGGAAAGGTGCCCAGAGGATATTTATTTTAATTTCCATGCTACGCAGCCTATTTGAAAAGGTTTGGATACTGTGTCTATTCTTTCATATAAGTGGTTTTAAAGGGCCCGTAGTGCCGAAAAGCAATCGGAGACAACTAAAATGTGAGTTTTCTGTTTTCTTCTGTTATCAGTCTGAGTGCAGTACATAGTGCTCCGAGTTCTGCTGTGAATATAGATGCGTGGCTAGGAAGCTCTGTTATAATGCTTGTGTCTTTGGGTGCGTAAACTCTTTTAAGTTGTGAAGATGGTCGGGTCATACGGACCATCTTATCCGCGCAGGTGTATATCTGAGAATTGTCTTTGTTAGTGACGTCCCGAAAATTCGACCTCCTCGGCTGACCAAGTTCTCTTTCTTGTTACCTTTGTTAGTGATGTTGACTTTATGTTTCCGTTTGTCTAATGTTCCCGCCCCAAACGGTATCTTTTTATCACTTCTCAAATAACAAACGTTTACCATAAATTTTAGGATGATACATAAAACTGAAACGAGCGTCCCGGCACAGGTATGAACCGGACGCATAAAAGGGAGGCTACTCCGTATATAGCTATTATTGAAATTCCCTCCCCTTATAATTTAAATTAATAGGGTTTTTTTGCCACCACACACATATCACTTACTCCGTCTTTTATTAGGATCTTGTGGCTCTGTACTTTAGAAGCTTTATCTTTTCTGTTATAAGTTCTTATACGTTATAAGTTCGACAATAAGTCCTTAACCTCTGACCCGTGAATGTTGACAAGACGTGACGTCACCACAGGGAGAGGTGTCGAGTATTGGCGCAATTTCTCTCTATATCGTGTAAGCGCGTGCATCGCCTTTGTGTGAAAGAGCTCTGTCTTGGGTTGCCCATATTATATGATTCCCTTTCGAAAATATCTCGCAGGCCTATGCACTCGTAACAGCCGCTGCACCCAAATGTACTTGCTGTTCTCGACAGCCCGCAGATTTTAGATCGGTTCATCATTCGGCAGATCTATTATTTGCTCCCTTGCGACTGTGCATCGCTTAACTGTATCTAGAAGCAGGTCATCTTTCTGTGACCGCCCCATCGTAGAAGATATTCCAAAGGACTGTTTAGGACACGTTCAACGAAATCAACAAGTAAAAATTAGCTTAGAAACTAAAAAAAAAAGTTGTTAAGCCCTTATAAAGAAAGGGCGGGCAGATCTTTTTTGAGGATCTGCCAAGTTCCTTTCTTTCGGCCCTCTCTTTGCTACGTGTTTAGGTACGGTAAGCTCCCTTTAGGGCACAGGCGTCTGCATACGGCTATGTGTGAGCGCTGCCAGTACCTTTGTTGGAGTTATCTTTCAAAAAAAGTTGTGTTATCAAATATGCGAACTATACAACTCTAAAAATAACAGTTGTCAAATAGCAGGAATGAAAATAATTATAATCTGAGCAGCTCAAAAGATTTGAAAGACTAGTTCAAGTTGCACTTTGACAGCCAGGTTACAGACCAGAGTAGTTTGCAAGAACACAACATCCCACACCATACAGTTGAATGCACCTTATTGCGTGCTACAACAGTGAACGTCAGTGCGCCTTTCTGTACACCACAAGACGCAAACGTGTGCACCCAAGACGCAACTGTGTGCAAATCAGACAGAAGCAGGTGACACAAGCAAAACTGAATGGGTGAAAAATCGCGATGCACATGAAAACCACGTGTAATGACGGTAATGTGAACACAGTCCAGCCCTTATTGAGGGATGTGTGTATTTATGGAAGCAGTGGAAAGTTGTAATCATGCGACTAGACGATTAGGATCCGGGTATGTGAGGCTATTCTGTGTTAATGTCGTCCCGCAGTGTGACCCGTGCAGACACTGGTTCATCGTGGTGCTTGGCTGGCCTTGGCTGTCATCTGGCTTGGACACGTCAGCAGTGGGTCAGAGTCCTCTCTACCGATGGGTCCCGCTGTACAAGAAACCGGGTCTCAAGGGGATAGGGTAAGCCTTATGATGCTAATGAGAGCGAAAGTGAACGTTACTGCGCAAAAGAATGGAAAGACCAGTGCACCCGCTACGTGACGCAAATACCACAAACTGGTAGTCACACTGAAGCTGAAGTGTAACACATTTATTCCAACCATCAACAGACTTGGAGAGGTTTTTTTTCGTTACAAGAGCAAGATTCCCCACCAGACGCTATCCTCCAGAATAATTTTTAAAAAAGGCCAGACCACACAGGGCTCAGATTGTCACCACCTTCCTGCAGCAGCAGCAAATGACTCACAAGATCTAGCCAGCAAATTCACCAGACCTTAACCAGATCGAGCACCTGTGGGATGTCGCGTGGCTTTGTATACGTGGGTTGTGTCCTCCGTGGCATGGAATCTTGTTCAAACGAAAATAGACATTTCAAACCTGTTGTTAGTCGATGGATTAATGAATAAGGTAGATTTCGTAGATTTTTCTGTCTGCGCTTTTCTGTATCATCATATAGATATAACATCCGTATAATTCAGCAGAAAACAGACGAGAAATTGACTAGACAGTTTTAACCTGCAGTTCTCATTTTGGACACATTTGTTATTTCCTTTGTTACAATCTTATTACAGTGTCACAATTCACGACCGAGGCGTGGAAGGAGTCTTCACGATTAAAAAAAACCCAACCAAATAAAGTGTTTTCCCTAAAAAAAATCTGTATACTCAATACCAGTTCAACCAGGACAATTTTTCACTAATGGAAATCCTTGGCTTTCAAGTTTTCAGTTTGATAATTTCTTTGAATATAACAATAAAGTTCACAATAGCTTCGTAGTCTTAGAACAAAGGACTGGACAAGAGAGGGTGAGCGAAACCTGCAGCTGTCACTCCAACACTGCGCTAACCCTGGGATACGAACCCTGGAGAGCGGAGGTGGGGAGGTAGTTATGCAGGTAACTCTTTGGCCCCGTAGGGACCCGCAGGGCTAGCAACCCCAGAGGCCGCATAGAGGCCGCATAGATTTAACGTTTAAAAAAAATTACCGCTTAAAAACTACCACACTCACAGCAATATATTTTACATATTTAGAAAGATCTATTCTTCGGCAACACAATTGAAACAATACTTTTTAGTTGAAAATATTAAATACTACTTACTATTTGGTCCCAAATACAGTCACTTTTTGCACACAAAACAATACACAACAAATTAAACCCGTAGATCCAGTGTGAACGACGGAAGTAGACCTGAAGGGTCACTACACTAAACCTCGTTTGGCAAGCCGAAACTGTTTCCGAAACTCATTTAGACAGTGCAGGGGAAACAACCGACGATAGAGCTTCACAATAATATAAGGTTTACCTCCCTTACACCGTTAAATGCGTCGCTGCAAAGTTTTGAATTCGTCGTAAGTTTGTCGACACCGCGTCCTCTAAGCTCATTTACGCCGCCGCCGGTTAACCGGCGGTATAGGGGCCAAAGAGGTAATACGGGTAGGGCCTAGCTATCTTTCTCTGTTCATCGTCTCTTATGATACTTTTCCACCCATCTGTGACTGAAGGACGATCTGTTTCCCAACCTGTTGGTCAGTGGTGCGTTCATCTCTCCCTCTGTGTGTGTTCGTTGTTTTCACTAGCGTGTCTGTGTCCATCGTCCGCGCGAAGTGTACATGAAATGTGTTCTCGCGCGTTAAAAATCCACATTTTATTTATTTATTTATTTATCTCACAGTAGCTCTTCTCAAAGACTCCAGTTTTTTTTAAAGTACTCATTCCCAATGTTGGCAAAGAACTGAAGTTCAGACAAGTGGTCATCGCATAATGATTAGGTGAGCTATCGGGGAAACAGTGCATGCATGTTTAAGCTGAAAACGACAAATTCGTTATTCAAGATGTCTGGTCGGGAAGATGGCGTGGACGCCTTCAGTTTCTCAAACTCCAGAAGGAATGTAGACTTTAGGTTTTCACGCATTTCCGTGTTTTTGTCCATGTCAGCTTGGGCCTGAAACGGAAAGGTGAGCTGCAGATCTTCAGAGATCATAGCAAAACAGTACACGTGTTTTGAATCTGCCGTCGGCCCCTGCCGTGCAGGACTGCATCATTCAGGGGTCTGCACGCGCCCAGATGGTTTCTCTGTTGTTTCACTCTGGCCTTCAGAGTTTCACCCAGTTGTTTCATTGGCCGTCTTCTTTGGCAGCAGTATGTTGTCATGTCCGCTAAGTTTTTTACTCACGAATCTTGAAATGCTGGGTGTCTAGAAGGTTGAATGCCGGATTCTCCTTCACCAGTAGGTCCAGTACAGCAGAGTCTACTTCCTGCTTCGACCCCCGTGTTCTGCCCAGTTTCAAGCGTTCTCAGATGGTGGCTGCCCTGGGCTTACATTGAATTGTCTTTTTCTTTTTTGAGTTTCAAGCTTTCATCAAAAGATGCTTCTTTTAAAACAAACATAAACGAAATAAGCACTAATGAAACATACCTTGGATGTAGAGGCAAGCGACCTTTACTGTCCTCTGCGGTAGTGCTACACAAAATGGACACATTAGCTATTGGTTTTTAACGTTAATTGTTGATTTGTGTATGTATTCCAACTGTTTCGCAGTATGAGGCCTAACTGTTCATGGATAGTTGATTGTTTTAGTAGCGTGTTGCAAAAATGACGATTGTATATAACTGAAGTTCTTCTGCTTTTTCTTCGCTGAACATCGCTTTTGAGGCCATTTCCTCGTACATCTGAAACCATTTCCTCGAACACTTAAAGCTGCTTTCTCATACAGAGACTTTTTTCTCATATGTCTAAACTTGTTTTCTCATACACCTGAAACCTTTTTCTTGTGCGTCTAAAACTGTTTTCTCAAAGTATCAAACAGTTTCCTCAACCATTACTCTCTCAATTAGATCTGTTTAAGAGTGACGAGGAGCGAAAAAGGATGGTTCTGACAAGTTTAAGTGTACGGAACACAAAACGTGTAATCAATCAATAGCTTTCATTGGCTTTTGTCAATTTTTTCAGGGTTGCAGCAAGAGAAAAAAGATAAGACTGCTTCTATTATTAGTCATCCCGACAGCGTTTCTTCTGATACTGAATGATGACCAGATGAGAACGGTAGTAGCTAGGCCGTTAACCTACAGCCGGCAGCTTGTTCTGGGTGAGCTTTTATGGAACCGCAGTAGTCCGTCTTGTTTATTTGTGTCTCTATTTCTTTAGTGATGTCTGTGTGCTGGATTGTGTTTGTGTATGTACTTGCGTGCATGCGTGTGTCTGTCTGTCTAAATCAATAAATAAAGGCGTTATTCTGCTACAATATCGAGGTGTTGTTTTGAATTTCTAGGCAGCTTGAGCCTTCTTAAAGAAAATACAGCTGATACACTGAGGACACTGTATCTCAGACGATGGGCGGGTAAGAAAACTCTCTTTACCTGTCTTTTCAAATTGCTTTATCTATATATTCTGGTTATGAGTATTCATATCAGAAAGTGAACAAAAAATGTTTAACAACCAGTTGCCGCAGCACACATTCAGTCAGCATGTTTTTTTCCTTTTTCAAGTGAAGCCAGATGTGTGTGCAACCACGACGACAGACTCTGTAATACTGTGTGCGCGCGTGCATGCGTGTGCGGGTGCGAGCATGTGTTTGTGGGTATTACGTGCATGCGTGCGTGTGACCATAAAATAGTATTGACTTCACAATTTCTTTACTGTTAAAATTTTTCTGTTTACTTTCTTTACATTTTGCCCTCCAGCTCTGAAATTCCTGGATGAAAACTACGCGAATTGGACCTGTCAGGTGAAAGGTGAATAAAGCATTAGAAGTGGCTCTACATCCACAGGTAGACAGTCTACATATTGTGGAGGAGGGTCTTGTCTGTGAAGTTAAATGCATCCTGCAAACAGCCAGATGAAAAACAATAGTTGTGCATCCGGATAGCCAATATGATATGGTAACTGCTACAGTTCGCGTACATTTTTACTTTCCGTAACCATCCGTAGGCACCAAACGTATAACAATAAGAAGTGACTATTTCTCAAACGGTGTTTATCAGTCTTTGCAATGCTAGAAGGCGTATCAGCTACGAGTCTGAGTTGAAATTCACAGCCAGTGTTCTTTCCCGTGATAGAAATACAATGTACGGCGTTTTGCCAGCCTGTTACGTTGATCAAGTTGAAAGCTTGACGCAGATTACATCATACTCACCTTTAACGGAATCTTTTCTCCGGCTAATAATAATAAGAAAATGGATCGCCTTTGCAATTCTCTGTATTTCACTTCTGTTCCTATTTTTCCCTATATTTTGTTTCACCTCAATTTTTATTGAGTCGCCATTGATTTTTCATTGTAGTTCACGATAACATAATTTTTCNNCTCCCCCCCCCCCCCCCCCCCCAAAAAAAAAAATCTGCGTTTTTGGAAATTTACTCATTTTGACTGTTTTATTACACCCCTGGGGAATTTTTTTTTAAAAGTATCGGAAATTAAGGGGATTAAAGAGATAGAATGCGCCATTTCTTGCGTTAGCATGCTTTGCAATGTTACGATTTCACTACAAACAATGGTACCTTTGACCACAGTTATTTTAAAGAACCAAATTGACAATTCTAAGCAGCTTTAATTATGACTGTTTTTTTTTTTCAGATCCGGGTCCTTGTGTGAACGCTACATGTAACGCAACATTTCCGTCTCTTCATTCCCGACTGCAACATGTGTTTGACACTCAGTACAATATAAGGGACGGCGACCTTAAGGTGCTGAAGTCCCTGGAAGCTCAGGTACCGCCTGCAGATCTGGTCTTTGTCACGGCAGCTTCAGAGAACCATTTTGAAGAGAGTCAGGGCGTCATCAAGGACTTGCATGAAAAAGTCTTTCCCTGGCTGGAGAGAAATACCAACTTTACGTACACCTTTATCTTCTACGATTTGGGACTTACCGAAAATACCGCAACAAGGGTGAAGACTATTTCTTTCTCATTTTCTTCCCATGTTTTTCTCTGTCCACCCGCCGACCCATGTGAAGAGAGGGCAAACAAAATCATAAAAGTGTGTATGTGTAGTATCGAGCCTCTCCTGAAGAAGAGATAATGGCCCTGCCTTGCCTTTTCGTCTTTTCTCGATTGTGTCATAGCTTGGCTCGGGGTCTTTTTTGTTACCATTTAAATGTACGCAAACGGAGGATTAAAATTATTTTAACACGTTTCCTTTCTTTTAAAACACTTTCTTTTCTGTTTTTTTTTTGTTTTGTTTTGTTTGTTCACAGATGCGAAAGTACTGCCGGTGCTACGTGTTGCGGTTTCCGTTCCAGTCCCTGGCTCCTCTGTTTGGTCACCTGAAAACGTACAAGTGGAAGCCGTTAATTGTGAAGGCAGGTTTAGTGGACTGTATGGCAGGGTCTGTTTGTAAGAGAGTTCCCATCTCCCACATCTCCCACATCTCTCACATCTCTCCACAACGTCAACATATATTAGTGGCGTGCTTTAACATACAGAGGAACTTTACTTTGGGAACGATCTCATGACAGGAATGAAATACAACTCTGCCCTGGACTAGTTCTATTGTGACTGTTGTATTTGTACTCCCCCCTCTCTATGCATATATATCTGAACTCGCTCTATGTATTTTTTCGTATGTTTACATACAGGCACACATAGAGCGCTCAAAGCTACTGATATATATGGACGCCTCAGTTCGCTTTGTGACGGGCAACATACAGGGCTTGATACACCGCGCAATGGATGATGGGTTTGTCATTTTTCGGGACGAATGGATGCTGCCAGGTCACGTGATGCCGCCCATGTTGGAGTACTTCCGGGTGGAGCCTTGCCTGCTGGGACCTTTCTATGAGATGGCGGCGAACTTCTTCATGGTCAAGAACGAACTGCTGATGAACAAAGTCCTCATCGACCCCTGGACGTCCTGTGCGTTCGCCCCACGATGCATCTACCCCGGGGACAACTGGCTCAGCCTGTTGCCTTGTTCTAAGAAAAACGGCGGCTACTCTCGCTGCCACAGGTTTGACCAGGCTGGCCTTGGCGTGCTCCTAGTCATGCTGTTTGACCTGAAGTCAACTCAGCTGGTACAACGCGATGGTAACATTCAAATAAGATGGGAAAACAGAATAAAATACTTTCCAGAACAGTGACCATCTTTCACGGCACTGTGAGAAACAAATACATGTGGTACCTCAACCCCTGCTTGGTTAATTGCTACCTGTGCCGTGATACTGCAGCCTACGAAGACGTAAAATAACGACTACGGTTGAGGAATCAGTTTTAAACACAGAGTCAATAAAAGTCATTGGAAATTTTTAAAATCTTTCTTCCATCAGTCTCCTACTTATTTTTCTGAACGAAATGCGCATGCTAATTAACCAAACTCCAGCACCGTTTACAACTATCATCGTCTTATTCAAGTCCGAGAAGCTCATAGACCAATGAATGTGTACAACAGCAAATGCTGTCTACCTTCCTAAGATCACATTAACTCTCGACAGAAACGAACTGTATAATTATGATTACCTACAGCTTGGGAAAGATTGATTGGACAGATTTACCCCTGTATGTTGCAGGCGAACAAAAGTATCCGAGATAGGGGTTGCTACTGGAGAGTTGACAGGCAGTCCATAAGTGCCAGAGGGTGAACCGGGTGGGGCGAATGACCTAAGTTCACCATAAGCGTAATCAGCATCACTCGGAATTTCACCAATTATCGCTATAGCATTATCTGCAGTAACACTTTGGGGCGGGTTGGAGCGTGTAGGTCCCGGTGGAGCTGTAGCAGGTTTCGGTGGGGTTAACTTATTTGCATCAACTGTTTAAATTGGAGTTGGAGCTTCTACAAAGGTAGCAGGTGTTCGAGTGAACTGCATGCAAACAGGCGAGTCAGGCGTTAGGAGGCTGGCAGAGGTTGATTGTGTAGAACTGGTAGCCGAATTTTCTGGGCCCCACTAGATGTTAATGTCACAGACAAGGCTAGCGATTCCAAACCTCTCAAAATCAACACAGTCAGTGCCGAGTTTAAACAGATCATCCGGATTGTCTATGCGGATGGGACGCTCAGGATCTCCACCGACCCCAGCAGGCTGTTTCCTCGTGCACATTATGTGGTCATCGTGGAGCCACACTTTGGCAGCTTTTCCAGATTCCTTTATATATGGCACCATTCTAGAGCGCAGTGAGGTCAGGTCGTCGTTAATAAATATTTTGCTGTATTCTTGTTTAGTTTTCAGGTGCTTTTTGTAGTCATTACTTTCAATTTACTTTTCCTGGAGACAAACTTGACCAACACAGCTCTGCTCACTGCACCTCTACGCTTCCGTCCTGTCCTGTGCACGACAGAGATTTCTTCCGCTGATACACCAGCGTTTACAGCACTGAACATCTGGATCACCTTTTCCTCCAGCCGTTCAGCTGTCTCATCTGGTTCTTCGGGTAAACCGTTGATACGGACTGTCTCCCTGCGTGTGTATTGCTCCAGTTTGTCGTTCTCATATTTTAGTAAGATTAAATTTCTTTGCAGCTCTGGCGTATTGGTACCGCACCCCTGACTTCTTGGAATGCGTTTAACAATCTTCCTAAATACCTCCCCAATTGCCACGGCCACTGAAGTCACTACAACAGGTATCACTTGTGAAACGAGGACCTTCATGACTTTGTCTGTCGCAGTATCAGGGACGTCAACTTTCCCGCTCACACAGCTTTGAGTTAGCGCCTGGTTTACTCTGCATAGTATTGTCTGTTGCATTTCTTCACTATCCACAAGATCATCATCGCCAGCACCACTGCAGTCGATACCTTCCGTTTCACCAGCAACTGGACTGCACACGTCAGTTTGTCTTTTTATTTTCACCAACCAGTGAAGCCGGGGAGTTCACCAGCGTTCTCTTTGCACGGCGGGGGTTTGACTGCATGCTTGAGCAGTAAGACAAATCTGTATTTTGTTAGATTTAGTCTATAAAGAATATACAAAAGCGCTGCACAACTTACTTTAAAATGCTCAGCACAAAAAGTTCAATCGCTCTGTGCAGAAGTCGAAGCAGAGAATATTACACATATTTTGTAGATATGGAGAAAACACAGGACCGCGAGAGAACTGACAACCCGGCAGGTGAGCACACGCTCATGCATTCATGTGAAAAAGCACTTTCCAGTAGGAATCTGCGGAACAGTGTTTATCCTTGCAGTGCGTGGAACTGCGAACTCCACCTCCTTCAAAGTAACACCTGTTGGCTGAAACTGTCACATTTCTGTTCACGACGGGCCGGTCTTGCGGCCATTTTGACGCTAACTTTCATCATCGGGAGTTTTCAGTCATGGAAAGAAAAATCACCGAGACAGAAAAAAATGTGAGGGATGTTGTTAAAGACGCATTTTCGTTAGTTGTTATGCCTTTTATACGTCTAGATTTCGACTTTGATCTTAAACTTTGCGTAGTCCTCTTCTCCGTGTTTATAAATGAGTTGCCAGTTGGTGTTGTTAGAAATGGAAAGCATGATGTGACGTTTTGATAGATGTGGAAGCTTCTTCTTCTTTGATTAGCAAATGATGGGATTCTTCTCGCTTAAACTCGTTACATTTCAGGGAAATTGTGTGTATTGTGGCGATGTTACTGTAGCCGGAGCTGCGCGCGTGGGTGCGTAAGAACTCACTCCGCTGAAAAATAAAAAAATCGTCGCAGTCCAGTGCACTCCAGCCCCTTTCCTTTCTGTGAGGAATGAGAGGAAGGGTTCGCGAACTCTACCCCTATTAAAAGTAGCTCAGGGCCTCAAGCTGCAAAGACTGTCAACACTACATTCACTGGCCGCCCTCACCTAACACAAATACCCTGTTTTCAACGGATCTCCGATTTGGCTGCGGTTAGGTGCGAGCACAATCGTTCCTCTCATAGCAATGCTAATCTGGTATGCCACCATTAAATAACTTTAAGCCCAATCCTCGTCACAGTTTTGGTATACATTTGACACAACACAGGGAAACGTACACTGCACGCTAGAAGCTACTGTGTCAAAAAGACACACATACACTTATTTACATTCTTAATTGGAAGAGAATGAAATAATATAAACAATATTGCTACGACAATTTGCAGAATGATGGTAACTACCAAAGTACAAAGTATCTTGTTCAACAACCCCTTTTTTACCTAAGAACTCTGTATGGAAAAGTTGGCAGTGAAACGTTTCCTGATTATCTGCCCCTGCTCGGGCTAATGGAGGAAAGTTTAGCCGGTTCCTGGTGGTCAGGCTGATGTCCACAATGGGGACAGGCGAACCGAAGATTTGCGGTAGAGGGGAAGATTACTGTGTTGTTTGTTCGTAAAGAGACCTATTACTAAAATGCGCTGAAAGAAACACCAGAGTGTGGGAGAGGCAGTTCAATTTTCGGAGGATATACGTGTACTTTGCGCAATCTTTAACTCCAGGATATAATCCTTGGCCACTCCGGGTTCGGAAACAGGGACTATCCACACGCTAGTCCTCAGAGCTATCCAGGGTTAGGTTGTGTCGAGCCCTCGCATCTGCAGTTCCGGTCATAAGAGCAGCGGTGAGGCCAGTCCGCCCAGGACATGCGAACCGTCATGCAACCCAGCTCTGGCCAACCCAGCATCCTTTATATCCTTTTCAGAGCAGCGGTCTATACCCACTGTCTGGCGTGCAGTTTCCAGTGACTCGTGCTGAAGGTGTGGGGACAGGAGGTGGGGTAAGGATATAGTACGCTGGTCGGGTGACCATCTGCAGTAGCACCGTGGCGTTCCTGCTGCATTACGAAATATAGGATTTATGATGCGCCATGCAGTCTTTAGTTTCTTTAGAGCAAACCGTAAATGGCATTTGTCTTTTTTATATAATTTTATTGGGTTTTTTTTTATTTGACTTCTCTAGTCACTTCCACAGTGTAGTTTGAAAACTCAGCTAAGATCAAACTGGTAAACCTCTACTTACTGAAAAAAATTCATACTTTAAGTTGTCAAGTTGTGCATTTCAGATTTTGCATTTAGATATGTTTATTATATTGACGTAACCCTCCACCCATGCTGACCTTTAGCACAGCTAAAACTAGTTTCCTGCGTTTTATTGTTTGTTTAATGTACAACGATATTGTATGCAGGATTTTCATAGTATTTACACGTGATATAATATTAACATTTCAACACTTTCACGCATATGCCGAAGCAGGTTCGTACCATACACACACAGTCACATTGAAGTTCGAGGCGCTGTACAGGTGGAGTTATAGGATAGGTAGGTAGGTAATTTTTGATATAAGCTTCCGCACTACTGGGGGGTGGGGGATGGGGTCCTGTCACTAATCTGTGCACTGAAGGAACCACTAGACTGACACCAACAGTAAGATGGTCAGTGGGATGAGAGTTTAATGTTCGGGGAAAAGACCAAGTAGAGTCTGCACAATGTTTGACTCCAGAAAATAATTCATGACCACGCCTAGATTCGAACCAGCAAAATCCACGCGCTAGTCCGCACCTCCAGCTACAGAGCTATCCAGGCCGCTGAAAGGAGTCAAAAGCCAGTTGCGGCAAAAAGAGCTTTTGATTGGCATACGGAATATCAAGCTGACCCTCGCGCCTTCCTCACGCTGTGCGATCAGGTTTCCAAGCACCCTTTTTAGTGTTCACAGTGTGGGGACAAGAACAGGACATATTTTCTTGCGGGAAAGCTTCAGGTAATGAAAAACATACTTTTTTATTTTTTCGCTTTGACGAAGTATTTTATCAACGTATGACTTTCCTAATGCGAATAATGATCAGATAAGGACACACTTTTATCTGTGCCAAAAGATCTCGATACTAAATTAGTACTGGCTTTAACTGGTGCCGATGTCAAGCAAAGGAATAATTTGTTTATTTTAAATAAATCCAAGTAGTCAATTAGTTAAAGTATGAATGTTTTCAGTAAATAGAGGTCCCACGGCTTGATCTCAGTTTTCACACTGACACTATGGAAATGACTAGACAAGACAAAATGAAAAAAAAAGTACAATTATATAAAAAAAAGACAAATACCGTTTAACGATCTTGCAGAATCCACGGACGCCTCATAACAGGTAGATATAAAATGTGGACTAGATTTGAATCACTTCTCAAGCACCCATGTGAAGGTAGAGAATATCATACTATGACGAATTTGTGTGTGTGTGTGTGTGTGCGCGGGGGGGG
>SMGT01007517.1:0-58508 GCA_004794575.1 Lanistes nyassanus
GTCTGCGGTTTGGTGTCCTGCACTGGTGGTGGCTATGTGTGGTCCCGCTGGCTGGCCTTTCTCCTGGCGCACTGATGATGGCTTGAGTAGCTGGAGTGGTGGACTTTTCGCTGGTCAGACCTACTGCCGCTTCATCCCTACATTCTTTTATCTCTACCGCTAAGGTGCTTTGTGTTATATTAATTTGCTTTGATATAGTCTGTTTTTATTTGTAGTGTTGCGCGCGAACCTCTGTCCTATAGCTTATTTGCTGTTTTTAGCTGGTTAATTCCCCTTTTAATTTTGTGTTTTTTAGATATATCATCTGGGTGGGCATTAACTACCTGCATTGTCAGCTCCATTACGTATTTTCTTATATTTTTTGGAGGGCTAAGAGATTTTAGGTTTACTACTAGAGTAAGATTTTGCATAGCATTTTTTAGTTTTTTAGTTTTTTTTAGTCTCTTTCCTGACTGTTTAGGCTACAGTCTAGCAGGACATGTGGTGTACTAAGTCTATCTCCACAACTACAGGTTACTGGGTCTTTACGGTTAAGGTGGTATTCTCCATTTAGTCTCATTCTGGCTATCCTACTTTGGTTGGATCTGTTGGAATAGAACAATACTAGTTCGTTACCTGGTAGTTCTTCTAATTGTCTCCTGGTGCCTTTGGCTTCCGTTTTATACTTTTCTTCCCACTGTATTTTAGTTGCTGGTTTGAGGGCTATTTTTCTCTCCTCTGCTGAAAGGGGTACGTTTATTTGGATAACGTTAGTGGTTGGGTTGTCTTTTATTGCCATTTTAGCTAGCCGATCTGCTCCCTCGTTTCCTTTTATTCCTACGTGTGATGGCACCCAGATAAAGTTGATTTGGATTCCTATATTATGGAGTCTATTTAACAAGATTAGAATTTCATACATTATATCCATTCTTTGGGAAGACTGGTTTTGAAGAGCCTGAAGTGCTGACAGGGAGTCAGAGACACCTAGGAAGGATTTTTCTGCTGTAGCTTTTCTAGTTTGTAGTGCTATCAACCTTAGGGCAGTGCGTATTGCTTTGATCTCTGCTGTAAATATTGATGTGTGGTTTGGTAGCTCAGCTGCAATATTGGTGATCTTTGGTGCATAGACTCCTATTCCTGTGAAGTGGAATGTTGGGTCATGTGACCCATCTGTATATATTTGGGAGTGGTCTTTGTAGGTAGTGTTAAGTTTTTGCCAGAATTTAATGAGTATTTTTGAAAACTGAGCTCTGTGGTGGGTGTAGAGTCTTTGGTTTCCATGGCAACAGAAAAAACCTTGTTTAGGACAGAATGAATTTATGCATTCATTAGGAGCAGAGCTCTTGCTCTACCCCTGGTCATAAATTTTTTTCTCATGTGTATTGTAAGGTTACCACTATGTGTCATAGGTATTGCCTCATAGAATTTAATCAAGCATAAATTATTCCATATCAGAAGGGTGGGCAGACTTACTTAAAATCAAACTATTTTCAGTTGCAGAAAGGCTTATTGTTTCAAATAAAGTTTGAACATTTTTGTCAAAAAAACATAATAAATTTAAAACCGTATATTTACGGCTCGGTAGTTTAAGTACTTATTATAAAATCTTTTAAAATTCACAGAAGTTTACCATAAAGGGAAATAACTATGACAAATAAATGCTCTGTGGAGTCGATTCAAATCTATACTGGATCCAAAACAAAAACAAAAAAACCGGAAGATGAAAAAGAATTTTAAATTAATAAAGAACAAATGAGGACCGAGCGCTATAAAGACTAAGGTCGTTTAAAAGAAAGGGGCCGCAGATCTTTTTTGAAGATCTGCCACGTTCCTTACTTTCGACTCTCTCTTTGCTACGTGTCTGGGTACGGTAAGCTCCCTTGGTCACATACGTTAGCATACGGATGTGTTGAGCGCTGCCAGTACTTTGTTGGAGTTATCAAGAAATTTAAAAATAATTTGAGGTTTCAGTTCATAAGATTTCTTATCCTATGCATTTTTGTTTTTTTGTAAATCGATGCCTGGTCCACTGAAGCGAGCAAGTGCAGAAACGGCACCTCGTTTTCTCCCTTACTGCCTCAAAATGTTTTGCATTGAATATATAGCACCTGAACTGACCTGAAGTCTCATTGCGATAAAATTAAATCAGAGATCCCATGGTAGAATTTTTTAAAAAATCACACAGTCGGAATGTCAAATCAAGAGGAAACATGTCCGCCCAACCTTTAATTACAACATGAATCGAAGTGTGTACCGGGAGATTATATTACAGCTCATTTGGATCTGTCTTGAGCCGTTGGATAGACGATTAAATTGCTTTATCTGTACATACACGCAAACGGGCGGGCAAACAGTGAGACTTACAGACACAGTACTTGTCGTGTGTACTACACACGACACATTCTTCGGTATCCCGGGCTACGTCCAGTACTATAGCTAGTATAATCATGTAAGGAACGGAAATTCATTATCAGGACCCATAGGAACAGGACAATTGTTTTCACATCAACGAGTTTGCTCAGCGTCCTTTGTATGAGGATAAGTGGGCACACCACAGTCATCTCTACGTGGTCTTCGTGTTCCGATCTCCGTCAGGAACAATTACTAAGATGGCGGGAAAAGCCACGCATTGAATGTGCTGTCGTTATCCTGTTTCTGGGACAAAAGTAAATACATCGTTCGTCTCTCCGACAAACGATTTAGGGAAGTTTCAATGGCTCTGGGTGAAATCTTGTCACTTTAATTGCACCGACCCTACTTCCCCAAGGTAGGCAGGCAGGTAAGTAATTTTAGAGGGACGTACGGTACGTGCTTCCACCTAGCGGTGATTTCGAACTTGGAGGATGGGGGTCGTATTACTAAGCTATGCACTGAAAGAACCATCAGACTGATACCTGCATAATAAGATGGCCAGTGAGGAGAGGCAGCTTAATGTTCGAGGAGGTATCCAAACGGAGTCTGCACAATGTTTAACTCTAGAAAATATTTATAAACCACTGCTGGATTCGAACCAGTAACATCCCACCCGATAGTCCGCAGCTATCCCGTCCCCCGTCAAAGCCTGTTTCAAACGCAGGCAGACATTGGACACTCTGAGAATACTATAATATGGGAATGCGTGAAACACAAAAACGCAAGCGCATCCGGTCACCAGTGCTTCGGTACTGTCGGCAGGAGCAGGAGCACAACTAGGCCATCTTAAAAAAAAAAGTTTGAGTCGATGCAGAAAAAAAAGGAAACCGGTCGCAGATCGAATCCTGAAGCTGTTCGGAAGTCACGTCCGAATGAGGAGAAAAGTTGCTCGTCAAGAAATCTGCAGTTTACACAAGCTTTGATGGAGAAATTGCAGTTGGAGACATATCGACCTGAAGAATTTGCTTGAAAATCATGTACATAGGATAAGGTTTGCGTGCTTGAGAATGCCAGGTCACTTCAGGAAGCTGTGAAGAGAGCGCGAGAGTTTGGGGGGGGGAGGGTAGCAGGGAGGAGAGAGAGAGAGAGATATGCCAAGAACAGACAAAGAATTTTTTAATAACCCAAGTAACACAAAGTATTTTTTAGTATGAATCTCTTCAATATCTTAATATCTCTCTTCTGTTTCTGAACTATACAAGAGAATAGGTTTAACTTTTGCATGAACTATTTTGAATGGCACTTCGGACTGCTAGAGCTGGTATCTCAATTAAAATTTCTTCTCACCAAAAGCTTTAGAGGCCTTAACGCAAAGGTTATTTACACATTTAGACCAATTTAAAATAGCAGGAAATTATGGCGCCAAGCTAATTATAGCATGACACAACCTGTATTTGTCCACTTCAATGGCCGCTTTTCGTGTCTCCTAGTGAAACCTCCATCTTTGAGACCATAACTTTTGTCTTGTCTACATCAACAGCAAGTCCTTATTTCTTATCATACTTTCTAAACACATCCGGCCAGGAGGGGGTGGGGAGGAAGAAAGAATACGGGCACGTACGTGCCTCTTTCAGTCTGCCTGCTCTTCTGTCTTCGTGTACATCTGTACACCTGTGTGCATCTTTGAGCAAGTGTACATATGTGCCTGTGTGTTTGTATGTGCGTGTTTCTGTGTGTACGTGTTTGTGTATGTTGTGATTTTTGCGGCTCGTGGCGTCTAGCCCTCGACGCGAAGGTAACCCGCCCCCCCCCCACCTCTTCCCGGTTGACCCCGTCACCGTGAACAGGTGGCCGGGCGGGAGGTGGGGGTAGGCCACCCTCTCGGCGGAACCCACCACCCCGAACGGGTGGGCCGCCCATTTGTGACCTGGTAAAGCCGCGCCCGGGATATAAAGGCAGTCGGCAGCAGACCCCACATGGCCAGGGGGCAGGTTAGCTCAGTTGGTAGAGCTGCCGACTAGCAGATGGAAGGTTGCTGGTTCGAATCCTGGTGTGGCCAAAGGATTATTTCCTGGAGTTAAACATTGTGCAGACTCCATTCGGCCATCTCCCCGAACATTAAACTGCCTGTCCGCACTGACCATCTTACTGCAGCCATCAGTCTGGTGGTTCTTTCAGTGCATAGTTTAGTAATAGGACCCCATCCCCTCCATAGTGCGAAATCACCGCAAGGTGGAAGCACTGTCCCTCTAAATAACCACCACCACCACCACCCCACATGGCCTGGATAGCTTGCTTGGGGCCTGGATAGCTCAGTTTGTAAAGCTGCGGACTAGCAGGTGGAAGGTTGCTGGTTCGAATCCTGGTGTGGCCAAGGATTACTGCCTGGAGTTGTGCAAACTCCATTCGGCCATCTCCCCACACATTAAACTGCCTGTTCGCACTGGCCATCTTACTGCAGCTTACTAACAAAAAAAATCAGGCAGTGATCACACTGTTAGTTTCCCCGTTCTTGGCACGTATTTATGTTGTTGTTGTTGTTGTTCTGGTTAAGGAGCAGAATATCCAGAGTAACTCAAAAGCAATACCCATAGACGCACGACAGAGCAATATCACAACAGTGTATGTTTTGTGTGTGTGTTTGTGTGTGTGTCTCTCTCTCTGTGCGTGTGAAGATCGTATCAAGTGTCACAGTAAATAAAGCACCAATCGTTTTGGATTTATTTCAAAGTTACAATATCTTGCATTTTTAACTTAAACGTAGGTTGCATTTAAAATCTTGATTAAGTAATATACCTAATACCAAAGTCCTGATAGTGATAAGTAACTATTAAGTTCGATTCTATTTTCGGCTATTGCTAACGATGTATACATTTTCTCTCTCTCTCTCTCTCAATTCCTTATTCTTCTTAGTCTTCTTTATATCTACTCTAGCAGACCAATGCTATGGATTATGAAGAGCTGTACACAAAATGCCAACACAGGAATCCGCTGGTCCTCCACTAAAATCCTGGAGGACCTAGACTTTGCAGATGACGTCAGCCTCCTGTCGCACAGACAACAAGATGCGCAGCAGAAACTCACACGTCTATCAGAGGAAGCAGCAAAAACTGGCCTCAAGATCAACACCAACAAAACAAAAACCATGAGGATTAACAATCAGCCGCAAGACCAAATCCAGCTGCAAGGAGTTGACATCAAGGACGTGGACAAGTTTGTCTACCTGGGCAGCGTAGTAAGCAAGGATGGAGGAGCAGATGAGGACATCAGGAGCCGCACCAACAAAGCCAGGCATGCCTTCAACACCTTACGTCCCATCTGGAACTCCACAGCCCTTTCACAACAAACCAAAATCCGTATTTTTAACACCAACGTGAAAGCAGTCTTGCTTTATGGTTCGGACACCTGGAGACTGACCATGACAACCACATCAACCGCTGCCTCCGAAACATCCTGCACATCAGATGGCCGGAGAAAACTTCCAACATCAGCCTATGGAAGAGATCAAAACAGATCCCCATCGACCGAGAAATTAGAAGAAAGTGGGGCTGGATAGGCCACACCCTCAGAAAGAACTCTGACAACATCAAAAGGCAAGCCCTTGACTGGAACCCACAAGGGAGAAGAACAGTTGACCGGCCAAGACAGACATGGAGGAGGTGCATGGAGGATGAAATGAAGGCATCCAGATGGACATGGGCTCAGCTGAAGAAGACCGCCGCGAACCGAGTCCGCTGGAGGAGTGTCGTTGAGGCCCTATGTTCCCCGGTGGAGCAAACGGACTAAAAAGACTAAAGAGAGAGACCAATGTTAAAAATGGCAAAGGTATCGGAATTTCTGTCTCCGACCACTTCACGTACAGAAAATAACTGATTTTGAGATCGACGAATTCCTCAATTATCGTCGAGTAAAATAAAGAGGAAATGCGTTTTTTTTTTCTCCAGCTGCTATTTAGGAAGCTTAATATAAACTGTAATAGAAAATTGGGGGAAGGTGAAAAAAAAAGAGATAAAAGCTGCACTCCGACTCTTTCCTGCATAGTTTCTGACTTTAACGCCATTATTATCGTCAGCACGGTCCACTGGGTTATGGAAGAGGTGATATATCAAATGTTAAGGACAGGAAATCGTTTTATGATGGCCCTATCCACCCCCAGCTTCGCTGTCCAGGAAAAGTCAACAAGACATCCGTCTGTAAAACGCTGTCTTTAATCTGCTGCGAGCTGGCTTGCCTAAAGAGTAAACACACTGGAGTTCACGTCAAGCCTCTAACCATTTCTAGTCAACCAGTGATCAGTTCTTGTCCAATTCAGCAGATAACTGCTTTGCAGTCGTGGACTGCATTCAACAAAGTTATAACATCTGTAAGGGGAATCTAACCCAGGCAAGGATGATGTGTTCCCTTTCCACGTGTATAATGTGCGTGTAAAAACAGGCAGAGTGACGCTACGACCTCCTATGCAACCGGGCCCTAGGCAAAATATCTCCGTTTGGCCATTGCCGATATGCAGGAAACCAAGGAATTAACGTGAAGTGCTGCGTCGAAATCAATGAACAGAAAATATGGGAAGACGTCGTTATGGTAAGGTCTTTCGCGTGAATCATCCTGCTGGTGATACAAGTTTTCTGTATTGCCACATACATGGGCTGTTTGAATACTGTGAATGATTCTATTTCTTCTCAGCCACGATACCATGCTAGGTAAATTCGCAAACTGCTTTCAATGAAAGCAGAAGGTCCGGATGCTTTTTCATCTGGGTTACAGATGGATGGTGATAGCGTGCTTCCTTTTTGTTGATGAAAAATATCTGGACTTCGGTCTATCGCTCAATACTTCGACGATAAAATGGGCCAGCTCTTTGCATATAAATATTTTCAAGATGCCAGGGGAATGATCTACCATAGCATGTCAAAGTTAAAGGTACTGGAGGCAGCTTCAGCATAATGGATTACAATCGATCAACACAAGGACATTCTGCTAGAAAATTCTTTCGGTCCATGTTTTCTGGAAGGAGAACAGAGGAGAATAAAAACCCGGCGGCAGAGCAGTAGCGCGCCACACACGCACTGTAAGACCACACGCTGAACATATTCAACAGACCGGAAATTACTTTTGTTCGAGTAAGAACACCTTGCTTTCTGGATGAAGGGATCTGGTGATGAAGTCAGTCTGAACTAGAGAAGGCATGCAACCGTGAACGACAATCACGATGCACCCAGCTATGCCTATTGCATATATACGCATGCATACTCACAACAGTAAGAATAACTTTAACTACACTCGCTCGCTCGCTGGCACGCACGCAAGCACGAAAACTCTGAAAAAAAGAATACAGAGAAATTGCAAACGCGAAGAGCATTTGTAAATACTGGAGAAAGACATTAACTTTTAAAATTGTACAAAAAGAATAGACAAAGTTCTTAGGGTAAATTCTATTGACGAGAATAAAGCCACGACAAAACACCACGCAAGAGAACCAGTTACGCGTGTTTTCACAGATGCTTAAAACTTCCACGGTTGCCATGTTTTAAAAAATGTTAGCCAAATCATCCAGAAACTTACAGAGCAATTGCCTTCTTGTGCTTTATTCTATACTTACAAAGACACTTGTTATTTCCCCTCTAAGAGGAGAAAGTAAATGTCTGACAAAGCTGGCCTACAGTCGAGAATGTCAAACATACTGCATGCTACTGTCCCTTTTCTTCAGTAGCGCACTGAATGGCCATAAAGTGTTTGTTCTAAGGTCCTGAGAACCAACGTGCAGTGCAGCATGCTTCTGGGCAACACTGACTTGGACAGCAGAATGGCCAGGTAAACGTTTGCGGAATGAACAAACAGTCGTTACGATGCAGACATTATCAGTAATTGCCGTAGGCTGATGAACAATACCAGCTAAACAGCAACGTGGACAAGATGATGAAAAGGCTGAGGATGACGCGGGTGAGGATGAAGATTGTAGCAACACCAGTAGCAACAAGAAATAATGGAGGACGTTAAACCTTTAAAGCACTGTTCGTTGGTAAAAACCAGCCACACTATGACTAGGAAAATCATTAAGTTAATCAAAACGTATTTAATCGGGTTTGTTCCGCCAAGCATGTGCATTTTTGTTGTTGGAAATCATAGTATGCAAAGAGTAACAAAAACAAGTAGAGCACTAACGACAGTGCTAACGATTTGTTTATGGTTTACCTGACGCGACCTTGCTCTGTTCTACACTGTAGGCACAGTAAAGTGAGCTTTAAAACGGTCGTAATCACTGACTGTGTAAGCAGCAGACAGGAGGGGGGGGGTATTTGTTGCTTAACGTCCAGCCGCAAACTTTACACTTAGACAAAGCTTATGTGCTGCCACACGTGGGACTGATGGCGCAACACGGGCCTCAGTCCCACCCAGTCACATTATACTGACACTGGGCCAGCCAGTCCTAGTTCTGTTCCCTGTAGGGCCAGGCGTCTGGCAGGGCAGCTACTAGATTGTCAATTTTGAAGTCTTAGGAATGACTCGGCCGGGATGCGAACCACCGACCTCCCGCCTCGAAAGCGGACGCCTTAACCACTAGACCACCAAAGCAGTGTCAGCAGAGAGAAGAAAACAAAATGATGGGAACAATCTGCTAATATTTCTTGTGCTTTTCTTTCTTTCTTTCTTTCTTTCTTTCTTTCTTTCTTTCTTTCTTTCTTTCTTTCTTTCTTTCTTTCTTATTAATTCCTTTGTAACGAATGTCGAGCAGTAGAGGGCGATGCGCTTGATGTCTCTCCGCGCACCAACATTTTTGACATTTTGAAAATCGGCTACATTGAGCTGCCAGGGGCAGTTTTTTTTTTTTTTGTAGGAAACCATTGAAACTTGTCGGTTGACTGGCTCCCAATAAAATTTCAAGTCAATCACGAGCTCCAACGATTTCTTTACCCAGCGACGCGCCATTCCGTGTGAACGTATAAAAAGGTGTATATAACTGATTGCAACAAATTTTTTTTTATATAAAAGTCAAGTTACTGAAATAAAATTAGTCATTTCTTATCAATTTTTAATGTGCTCAACACGAATATGACAGTCAAAATGCTAAACTGGCTCTAGTTTGTTTGTTTGTTTGTTTGTTTTTGTAAGCTGCAATAATTATTGTTTACGTCATGACATGCATGCCAATAGTAACAGGCCTATGGTTAATACCCGTAAAAAATCAAGTCATAGACTACTTCTTAGATTTCATTGCCCGTCTCTTGTGCAGCTGTTCATGGGCATCTCTGGGGAGTGTCCAGCAGTAGTCAGCCAGCATGGTAATGAACCATTTTCCCTGGTATATTTGTTCCATTGTTGCGATATCTTGATGAAAACGTTCGCCATGTTCATCACTAACCATACCACAGTTGTCAGGAAAGAAATCCAGATGGGAATGAAGGAAGTGGATCTCTAGAGACATATTGCAGCCAAGTTTCTGATACTGCATCAGCATGTCTTCTACTAGTTCCTTGTAGTTTTCTGCCCTAACATTCCCGAGAAAGTTTGTAGACACTAACCGAAAAGCATTCCATGTTTGTTTCACATCACCCTGCAGCAAGTTGTTGAAGGGGTGGTGGCAGGATTTTGTGAGCCTCGACCAGAGCTGCTACATTTTGTCTGTGAGTTCATTCCTTCCGCAAGTAGTGCAATTCCCTTGCTCGGCTATCCCGCTCACATAAGAAAGGGGTGTATTTTTTATATCCCTGCTGCAGTCCCATTAAAGGGGCAACTACCTTCAAATCACCACAGAGATGCCAGCTGTACTTATTATACTCAATGGAATTCAGCAGCTGCTTTAAATTATCGTATGTTTCTTTCATGTGGACAGCATGCGCCACTGGAATAGATGGAAGACGAATTCCATTGTGCAAAAGCACAGCCTTAAGACTCAGTTTCGAAGAGTCTATAAATAATCTCCATTCTTGTGGGTCATGAGTGATTTCTAAGGCATTCATGAGGCCCTTTCTGAAGAAAGGCTACAACTGGCGGTGGCGCTTTCGATATGAAGTAATTGTGACATCTTCTTCTAGAAGATTCCATTGTTGGAGTCTTGAACCTAGCAATTCTGCCTTGTGCTTGGATAAGTCCAAATCATGAACCAGGTCATTTAGTTCTTCCTGTGTTATTCTGTGTGAGGTTGACGATGCACCACACTGAAAATCTGGATCACTGCATGCTGACGGACCAGGAGAAGAACAGGTCGGCTCACCCTCGTCCTCATCAGCTGAATCAAGAGAATATTCTACACGAGCTTCTGGAATAGGAAGTCGCGCACCATGTGGAACTGTTTTCAATGCAGACGGAATGTTTGGGTAGACTATTCTCGACTTCTTTTGCTTCGTTATTCCGCCGGAAAGGGGAGGAACCAAGCAGAAGTAACAGTCATTTGTGTGGTTTCCTGGCTCCTTCCACACTATGGGGACTGCAAACGGAATTGATGGTCTTTTGCGATTCAACCACTGTGAAAGCTGTGTTGTACGTGTAGCACAGCATATATGCGGGGCCCAGGGCTTGTCTTGGTCGCCAATCTTGCATCCGAAGTAAAGAGGATATGCCTTCTTCACTTGAGGAGTGATACTTCTCCTCTGGTTGGCAAATGTCACTTCCCCACAAATATAGCAAACATTGTCCACGGTATTAACGCACTTTCGAGGCATTAGTGTTCTGTACTGTAACTAAATGGATAAAATAATAACAGTTTTATGTAACAATAACTTAAACTGTACCGCACAAAGTCTGAAATATTTTAAATGCTCAACCTTTCCGACTGGGCTTTATATAGTACACTGCTGATGTCAGCTTACTTCAGCAGCCGCCTGGCAGTAGTTACTAGTTGTGCATTGCATCAGAAAATGATCCAGTCAACTCTGGATGATGTGTTCATGATGGTATCATGCAATGTGATGCAATATTACATCATTCTAGGCTTATTTAGGATGCTGTTACGGTCCTACTGGATAATTTTACACGGTGAAACAGAAAATGAACTATACGAATCCCAATTGTTAGTTTACGCTTAGTGAGCGAGCTGACGATATAAATTAGGGATTCGCTGTATGCACACGTGGTACACCAGGGGCTAGCCGTGTGAAGACTAGGGTCGTTTAAAAGAAAGGGATGGCAGATCTTTTTTGAAGATCTGCCACGTTCCTTACTTTCGACTCTCTCTTTGCTACGTGTATGGGTACGGTAGGCTCCCTTGATTGCATACGTCAGCATACGGTTGTGTCTAGCGCTGCCAGTACTTTGTTGGGGTTGTCGTTTGACGATTTTATAGCGCTCTGTCCTCATTTGTTCTTGTTTTTTTATATGAAATATCTTCAGAACGAGAGCCAATAAAAAAGTTTTCGTGGTCATATTCGTGTTCAGCACACCGAGATACTATAGAGTAGGACCTTTTTAAGTCAGTAACGATTTCAGTGTTGACCAGTGTTGTTATGTTTGTCTAAATTAAAAACATAGACCTTAGCTACATCTGGTTACGTAGCGATTCAAAATTACTATAAAGCTCACGAGCGAGAGAGCAAAATCCTTTTAGCTGATAAATAAGGTCAGCATTCAAAATAGCCCGTCTGCTGAAGATGTTCGCAACAACAGGAAGCCAAAGAATGGCCTTTGTGAAACCAATATTGTGTTTGTGATTTGCGGCTTGCATTTCTTTCATTTACTGCCCAGTCGATGCAATTCAGGAGTGATCGACCCACTCGTGGCGGCTCAGGTGGGTCTTATTTCACGCATCGCAGAAAACACAACCGGCGTGGCGGCGTGAACTGCGCGCGGGTACATTCGCCTCACTACTGGGTGGAACTGTTTAGCTCTTACCGCGATATACCACCAAAGATCTTTTTTGAAAGTAGAAAGAAAGCATAAGGACAAGGGAGTGGTTAGTTGGCCAATGGCATGGCGGTTTCCACAAATTATTGATGCTCAGGTGCTCGGGGCTTTCAAATTGTTTTCCTGTTTTCCTCCACGCTCAAAGTATGCACGTGAGGCGGAACTTGTATCCAGGTTTTGTCTTTTTCCGGGAAGGAGGGGGACATTTTTATCTTGGAGGCCAGTCATTGACGACCACCGCACTATTTCCCTCTGTCGTGTTTGCGCAATATTCAGTCGGAAAGCCGCAATGATGGCGTCAGAGCCTCACTATGATATGAAATTACGTCTGTGTTTATGACGTGTGGTGTGTTAGGAGAATCTCCTACCCTCTCTCCAGAAATGATCGCGAGCAGTTCACTCCCACTAAATTAAACAGCTCTGGGGATGGACACGTCCTGTGCGAAGAATTCTAGAGATATTATTCAGCTTTCATATCTCCCACCACCCACGGGAAAAAAACACCCAGAGACGGCCCCTGTGTAAAATTTGAGGCCACCTCTGTCCTGCAGCTCAAGATAATTGCTTAGACTACAGTTTTTGATTGATAAATTTTTTATCTGAGAAAAGCCGAAAACCAGCAATGCGCCCGGCGCAATTCCAATGCTCCATCAGCATGGAAACCTTATATTTATGGCTGGAAGTAGCTTCGTTAGGACTGATTTGTGCAGAGCCATTATTCTAGGATTACATCTAGCCTCAGTTTTGACAAACGGACTTTAGTCTTTTTGAAGCCCGGAAACAGCAAACGGGTGGTAAGGGTTGGTGAGTGGGCAAGATAGGGTTAGGCAGAGAAAATACAGGAGTCCTAAATAACAAGCTATACCAATCACGATTAACCCCTTCCAGACCACAGTCGAGCAGAAGAACGATGGAAATCATTATATGCTAGTATTAGTTGCATCTTATAATTGCATTCTAATGCGACAATGACACTATGTCCACATGGATGAAATCACTATATCATACACGCAGGTGTGGCAGGCAAAGCCAGCCGTAAACAACAGAAAGCAAATAAACTGCAGACGATCGAGTACAATAACCACAAAGCTTAATTTCCTTCAACAAGGGGCCTGGATACAGTATGTTTTATGTCAGCTGCGCCAGGAACTGGTAGAATCCGACAAAGCACCAGGCGTGGATGCGCGCATGTATGAGTCTGTCTGTCCGTCTGTCCGTCCATCTAGTGTAGCGTAACGTTGCGTGCGTGCGTGGAGGGTGTGTGGCTCGGGGTGTGAGAATAAAGGGACATCGAAAGAAATGAAGCTATATAAAGAAAAGACGATCAAGAACAACAACTAACGCACACAGTATTTTAAATGCGATGACCACACAATGGCGGCGACATATCTCATCTGTATTCAAAACCTCCCGATGTCTATCATGCGAACATCAGCATCAAAACTGAGGCGAGAATTATAGAAGTGCGGACTCCGAGTATTAATGGCAGAGCTTCGTCGCTCTTAGACGTGAACGAGAAACGGTACGTGCTCATAAGTTTCCAACTCTTAAAAACAAACAAATAAACAACTTCTGTAGCATGTAGAGCGAAATAGCCGTTTGCACAAACATGGAAACAAACCACTTTAGAAGCCATAATAAAAGCCAAATTATAGACCATATTCACAGGGTTCGCTGACAAAAACGGGGGTGGGGGAGAGAGATATTAGGAAAATAGGAACAAAGGAAGGAAGAAAAACAAAGCAAGTAACCTAGCAAACTAAATATTTCAGTTTGTAAGGGTTTGTAGAAAAAGGACAGGAACAAAAGAATTTTGCTGCATGGACTTCTCCCTCTGGATTTTTGTCTGTCTGCCTGTACGTCCGTCCGTCGTTTGTCTTTCCCGCTCGTTCTGAAACATCCAAACCCAGTCTACAGACGTTGGTCACACATCAACGTGTGTCATATGTCACACAGAGATCAGTGTCACCGAGACTTGATATCTGAGTAACTCCAGTCACACTCGCCGCGCATCCCGCATTCTCTATGATAATACGAACAGGCATGGACTAGTTTGCTTTCCTTTTGCCCATGTAAGGGGTTGACAAATTTATGGAGTTTACGCTCTACACCTTGTCTTAAGAAACGTGAGGCAGTAAATCACGCATGGACCCGGTGTCGGAGGTTGCCGATGGCTGCACTGATAGTGCCTTCGTCCGATGGCAACGTATTCATGTCGTGTATGTGCACGCACGCACGCACGCACGCACGCACGCACGCACGCACGCACGCACGCACGCACATACACTTTACATCAGAGTGCACATTCACTGAACACGTTACAAATATTACAAATACTTGACTTAAAACCTGTGGAAAATAAGACGTTTAATGTAGGCATTTCCTGAGAGCAAACAAAACCACGAAGTATCCACCGTTCCTTATATGGCTTCTAGACCAGGGGCAGATCAACTAGTTCTGGGTTGGGGAGGGGGTCCAAATATTTTTTGAGGGGGGGGGGGTCTTGGGCAGTGGTGGTACAGGGGGCATCGCTTTTTTGGGGGGGGGGGGGGCAGGAGCGGTGCTCCGGACGTTTTAAGCTTTGTTGTCCCGTGCCATGTAGCTTTTTTTTCTTTTTTTCTGTTTTTCGATGATTGGGGCTGGGGGTTCTGAAACCCATGGACACCCCACCCCCAAGATCCTCCGTAGACGATGTAATAAGAGCGCCAAAGAGATTCGAAACCATAAATATTTTTGTTTGTTTCTTTGTTAGTTTGTTTGGGGTTTTTTGTTTGGAACAAACGAAAATAGTTTCTCACTCAAAGACATAAGCATGAATAGAAATCATTTGAAAAATGCTCAACCTTGATGGAATCCTTGATATCAAAGGCGCTTAAATCACTGTGCACTCCTTTTGAAAAAAATAGAATGCACTTTGGGCCCTTATGGAAACTTAGCATTCTATAACCCGAAAGAAACACAGTGGGAATTGAAAGCCTCAAGGAAAGGCTTTGACTTCAGAAATGGTCTTTGTGAAGGCAGTTACTTTTAGACAGTGACGCTGCCTGTCGAAGTGCTTCGACACAGCAGAGAAACTGCACGCATTTATGCGTGCCATGCATGATGTACCTGCTCGTGCTTCCTTTTTTGCTCAAACGCACGCCTTTGGGAAGTTTGCACCTCGTGCTCCAAGAGTTTGAACCGACCTTGAAAGGGAAAGTTGCGGGTAGCTCCGCCCGCAACAGACAGCCTCCGGCTGATTCCTCGAGGCTCTAATGGGTTTCCAGCATTCGCCTAATGTCGCTTTGATGTTCTGTCTGCGCAGGTAGGGCGGCTGCCATTTAAAGGATAGGGCAGGTGATATGCATGAACAGGGTGAGTGGTATGCCTCAACACAAATATAGTGCTGCCAACGATCTGAACACAATAACAATTGTTCCGGAATGCGTGGTTCAACGCTATTCTATTACCCTCTTTATCGAAATTAGCCCGACTGTCTAACTATAGATTTGTTGCAGCTGCATAGTAAACACTTTACAACACGGCAGCGAAAACGGGCGCAGCCATCTTCCTTCCCATACTAGCAAAGCGACGTGCAATCACGTGCTTCATAGTGTGCTGACAGACGCGCTATAGATGCAATCCGCAAAGGAAAGAAAGGGGCCGAACCAGACTCCTTACAAAATTACACTTGCTGACGATGTCAGAAGAAGATATGAATGCAATATTTCTGCGATGGGGGGGGGGCATTTCCATTTGAAGTGTACTTTACACTTTTTTTGGGGGGGATTAGAGTTAGACCTTACCACAGGTCCCTTTTTTTAATGACCACTCTTTCCACTACTACTATTGTAGAAATTCAAAAAGTCACTAAATTTGAATGATTGGGGAGGGGGTTTCGGGGGCAGGGAGGTTTAACTGATTTATCATTTAGAAAACAAGTGTGGAAGTCACTGAACCTGTCCCTCAATGACCAAAACAACAGATGGTCAGGTCAAGAAATTCTTTATTTCACAAAGCGTGAAAACTCTGGCGTGTTGCTTGTTGACGAAACACACAATTACAGCTAAGGGAGCTAGTGGCCGAGATGCAGAAACTGGGTTACAGCTGGAGACAGGCATAGGCATTGCCTCTCTTCACAGAGCATTCTTGTTTCATCGCCGTGGTTGGTTATTATTGTCGGAAAATTGTAAAATCGCAATTTTTGTCCCTCTGGAACATTTCTCTTGCTTTCTGGCCTGTTTGAACAATTTTTTTTTACCGAACAAATCGGCCTCTGGGAGCTACGACACGACACAACTCAATATGAAGCACTGAGCGCCTTGCTTGTACTCTGTCGTGTTGGGCTACTGTCATGGCCGCCGGCCGAGTACTCACGAAGAAGTGACGTCATCTGCAACTAATCTATAGTTTTTTGTTGTCGCGCTATTTCTGCCGTCCCGAGAACTCACCGTGACCACGCGGAAGGGTCTTTTTAGTAAGGTGTTTTGTTGTTATTGCGTTTTTCAAACGGTAGATGTAAGGTAGTTGGCTGGAGTTGCAACATCCTAGAGTTACCTCCCTCTTATTCCTACCGCCGTGAGTGGATCTGGTGAGCCTTCTGAAAATGCTCCCAAGGGGTAATACAAATGTATCCACCTCCTACACCATTTACACCTCCCCACACTCTCCTTATTTTTAAAAGATGATGACTTCTGTATGCGTACACAGTGCAGGGAGAGGCGGACAGACTGGTAAATGATTTCTTTCTTCCATTCATTACTAACATGCACGAGTTTTGTTTTTTGTTTTGTTACCGTCTTCGCATATAAAGTACAAGATCGCTTGAGTGTGCTCCACCCCGAGAGTTCGAACATCAGCTTTCTTATCCATCGGCTGTCTCACAAAGCCCGATGACGTACAGTCTCTTAGATTCTCTGAAAAGGTCAACACCTTTTCTCCCTGGCTTTTCTCACCTCGTCACCACAATAGTTGCTTTTCCTTCAGTTGAAACGTTCTTTATGGACGTTACGTACTCTGCGTGGCCACAGACGAAATGTTTGCCTCAAGTTCGGTTTCTTTCAAAACACCTCTTTACTGCTGTCGAGCTATCGGCTTTTGGTTCAATACACTGTTCAGTTTGCGGGGTCGAGTTAATAGTTAAAAGACTTCTGTAACCCAGTGCGAAACCACTGGGCAGAAAATAAAGTCACTATGTGACATCTGAACTTCGTAAGAACTGATGCATTTTGTAGGTGGTTTGAGTACTGGTGTTCGTATGGCAAAACGACAGTAACTTTATAGGAGCAAAAATGAATCGTATCAAGTCTTGGCTAGGAGAACATTGTCGGTAAGCCATCCTCCCGCTATGCTACCGGAAGATGAAATAACTGTCGGCTGACCAAGACCTGTCAACGAAAGGCTTGGCGTTGGTCTCGGCAAACATGGAGGAATCCAGCAGGAAACATGTAACCATGGTTTTAACACAATGTGAACATCGTTAATTAATGGTTTGTGTGCTTGTGGCCTTTCCTCCCTCCCCTTTCTGTCTTCTTTCTACCTCCCTACCTTTATTCCTTGGGGTCGGTCGCAGCACCCGCCAATTTCTGAAAATAGATACCCTGTGTCCGTGTACATTCTCTACTCGCCTCTCAGTCCCACTGGTCATTTTTTGACTCATTTGGTTGTCTCCTAATGTCTGCAAAGTTTTCCAATATAATTTTGGCTGTCGGCCCAGCTGAACAATTCTTTTTTCTTTCCTAACGCCTGCGCCGTGGTTTGTGCAACGTTTAATCTTCGCTGTTGACTTCTCGGTAGAACTGTGCCCTTTGGCCTGCGAGCGGGTACTTTTAGCAAGACATGTCGCACCAGTCATGCGCACTCGGCTGTCGCACGCGCATGACAGCAGTTACTCCACCAGCGTCGTGACAGCAGCCGCTTGTTGTTTGACACTTTACGGAGTCCCTCGGGCCTGACGAGGTGTTTGCAGAAATCATGAGCAAGCTCTCCAAGGTAGGCTGCAGTTGCGTTTCAACCAAACGTTTCTTGCCTTAGCTTTAAGTTCTTTATTTTGACGCCTAATACCATTCATTTGTTTTACAAATCACATATTTCACGACTTTTAGACTTATAGAAGCTTACTTTCATTTTCTTTGAAAGTTCAGAAGCTTGTTCCAAAAGAATTTCCTAAATCTTGCCCGTTGTTTTATGTTAGGTAGTTTGATACCTTCCGCCTCGGGGGGAAAAAACGCAGAACCTGCGTGCAGGCTACGACTCTTCAAGGCTATAGGTTAATGTCGGATATGAAAAGATTTCTCACGTAATCAAGGCTCGTCATTAGACAGTTTAATCTATGTGCGAAGACAGGCTTGTGCTTAACTAGCGATGCGAAGATTATTTCCTGTCCATTACTCTAGTTCTCTCCCCTTCCCACCCCCCACCCCCACACACACTCTCGCGCACCGGCCAGGAGCAAGGTCTGATCACCCCGTTCGGCACTAGTCTTGGGGTGCTGTTTCCTGCCTGTCGCAGAATGAAAGAAAGCAATGGATTAATCGAATTTCAGTTAGTTCAGACTGGGAACGTGATATTACAAACTTATTAACTGTTATTCAAACATTGATGCAAAACATTTTAACCCACAAAAGGACTATATGCATTATCATTCTAATGCATTGTATGCTTGCAATATACAGTACCAAGTGACAACCAGCAGGTGGCGCAAGATGTAGGTAATTCAACTCTTTATTCTTTCCATGTACGCAGTCGCTGGAAATCCTGCTTGTCACTGTGGTCTTCTGTCAAGGCAAGTTCTTTCAAAATATAATACTTCATTCCTCTTCTCGTCTTTCGAACTACGTGTCTATAATGCTGCATTTTAACTGAAATGTGTTGGAAGCAAACTGGCTAAAATGTTTGTTTATAATTTTTTTGTTTATAATTTCAAATGTAGTTTAAATGCTCGTAGATTGAAATGAGCTTTGTTTGTCATTTTGATGCTATATAGCCTACTCACATCATTATTTAAAAATACCACTAAAATCCCAACAAAATACGAACTTAGGTCAAATGAGAAATATCTATAATTAGTGTTTTCGAGTCTTATACCTAGAAATGGTTGTAGTGAGGTTGTACCCTGTTCATATTTTGTGTGAAAGAGAGAAGACAATGAAGATAGAAGACAGGTCAAGTCCAGTACAGAGAAAAGTTCATATGTCAATTGTCCGAAAAGTCATTACAGTTTTTTTCCCCGAATGTATGGGTACAGGATTGGACGAACAAAACAAAGTCCAGGAGAGTGACACCACTGTAGTTTGAATAGGAAAAAAATCATAATCGTCTTTTTTTTTTGAACAGTCACTAAGCAAATGGACCAGTGGGGGAAAGAATTCCTTCTGTCTTTCCCCCCAAATTATAATGCGACAGGGGAAGTTACCGTGTATGTGACTTCACGTGACCCAGCGACAGTGTACTTGGAAAACAGTATGTTCAACATTTCCTTGTCCTACTCGCTAGCCGCCCTGTCTTCCGTACGAATCCCACTGCCGAGTTCACTTCAGTACAGCGAGCAGAACGTCTCTTCCTTGAAGGTGAGGCTTTGTAAACAGGCAATGGCAGGAACGTTTAGTTCTAGTCTCTGTATATATAGACCGCAGCAGGATGCAGTAAGCTATGTCAGTAACCTCTTTCTCAAAATAACACTTTTAATGTACGCTGAAATGTTTTTGACATTTTATCTGTAATATAAAGATGTATTTATCGTCATGTCATATTACAATTTTCGAATTTCTGGGAAGCGGATGATCGAGTGGTTAAAGCTTTGTCCTCCGAACCCGAACCCGTCGCAGATACTTCCTTCAGTTCACCTAGCTGTGAATGGGTTAACCTGATCCGTGGGGGCAGAGATGGTAAGGCAGCGAGAGAGAGAGAGAGAGAGAGAGATGGGTACCGCCCTCACAATGCTGGCCCACAGAAAAGAGGGGTCGTATACACCTCCAGTTCCCTACGACCTAAAGGAGGCAACGGAACAGTCGTTCCTTTACTACTTTTCAACAAGCATTTAGGATCAAAAGTTTCCAGAAAAGACTTTCTTAACTGGAAAATTCTGCCTCTTGGCTCGCCACACCCGGCTAAGAAAGGTCCCGATATAAGGGTCAGAAGAAATAGTGATTTCCCACGTCAACCAGAGAAGCTATTGAGGACACAGCTATTTCCACGCATACTTCATAATTTGCAAAAGTAACTGCAAGCTCGTATTGTACACATCTGTCATGTCGTCCTTCCATCATGGCTTCCTTCTTTCCTTCCTTCTCATTCTTTGACTGTATTTCCTGTCCTGGATTTTCCTTTCCAACTCGTTTTTCCTTCCTTCTTGTGCCACGAGATGGAGAATGCAGTGTGAATCTTAAGATTTCTGTTTCGTTCCAACTCATTTAATGAGGAAGTCGGATATGACATCAGACAGGTCCGTCAACCTACAAAAAGCAGATTTCAAAAGGTCTTAGAAAGATGCATAACAGACTGCATAAACATGGCTTGTTTACGTTGTATATCTCTGGGGTTTTTTTCAAGACGATTACAGAGATCCATACTGGGTAGTAGCTTGCCGCAGCACAAAAATATGGCATCTAAGCTTCCATCATGATAGAGCATTTAAACACAGGGCTGACCGGAGAGAATTTGAAGGGGGACGTTAAGCCATGATATTTTATTTCTTGGTAATATTGCTATCACAAATATCTTGATGGAACTTTGAGGGATTTGACATTTGTTGCTGGAAAATAATGACTATAACCAATAAATAATATTCTTATTGTCATATTCACAGGCTCTAGTCTTTAGGTAAAGTAATAAATTGAACACATCAAGCAAACAAAGTTTTTACTTTAACATTTTCTGAAGCTCAGGTTCCTCTCCTCATCCACCCCACTGCCTGTATATACACTAATAATAATTATTTCTGCTTTTCGTTGTTGTGCAAGCTAGAAATTAAATCGGCGAGTACTACAAATTTAATTAGTGTTCCATTGTGACTGGTGGTAATTTTTATTCTGTTCCTAGTAGGGACTGAAAACCAGCAGAGAAAGAAAAGCATGTAAATGTTAGCAGTGCAGTGGTAATGCTGGAGTTGTTTTGCTGACACAATAAATTCATACTGTCACCCCTGATAAATAGAATAATGCACTTTTGTTCAGAACGTAAAAAATAAAATTTATTTGATATAAAATATATTAAACGATAATTAAGCATACAATCACTTATTTGCAGCCAGTACATAACACACAATTCAGAATTAGATTTTACAGTGCAAGTTACAGAATGAATTCTTGACAAACTCATTTTGTGACAAAATGAATTTGTATATTTATTCATTCCTCTAGTCTATGGCATCACTTCCCCTACAGACACCCTTTGCTATGGACTTGCCCTGACTATTATATCATTGTAAACTGTCACCATAACTTGCAGAAAGTTTGCACCCCTTTCCAAGATACTATTGTACTGTCATTCCTATTTGCACTAAACATTTCTTGACTATATGTATTTAAAATAATTCACAGGCGGCGTTTTCTAAAAAAGATTTTTCCTCTACGTCTACAGTCATTCAGTTGTAAGGAATAATCAACAAAACAATCTGTATACCGTCGCATGTTCTCGCTTCTGATCTGCAGATCTACTGACTAGTGTTCAGGCTAGCAATAAGTCGAGAGGCTATGGCTCCTTTGATGCTTGTTATTGTCACTGTAGATTACTGCAGATGTAGCTGACATCGATGGGCGTGACGTTGATGCTGTCACTGCTGCGTCAGCACACAGTTGTAGTCGTACGTGATTGCCATGTACGATCGAAGTACAGCTGCCGGTGTACGCCTTGGTCTATCAATTACACACGCATGCAGATAGCAGTCTGGGCTGAAATGCAGAAGGAATCACGGAATTATTGGTTGGAGTAGCGATCGAAAGCTGCTCCAAGGGTGCTCGGGATCTTTGCACAAATTTAACCTCTTTCTTACCTCTCTGTGTGTGTGTGTGTGTGCGCCACACGCACGTGCGCGCAGCCGTGTGGTGTAGTATAACTGCAGCACACGAAGGTGCCTGCTAAAGCTTCGTGTCTGTTTTGTCAGGCCGTCTACCTGAACGCAACGAGTGACGTTTCCGTGTACGTCTTGAACTACAGACAAGCATCAGCCGACATGTACACGGCCTACCCCATGAAGACGATGGGAAGCGAGTACCTACTGGGTGGATACGCACCCGATTACAACGCCTTCTTCCTGGTCACGGCCTCGCAGGACAACACCACAGTACACGTGCAGCTCAAGGTCTCCGACAACGGCTCGTCATGCTTCGGCGGTAAGTCTGGCAACCGCTCCCTTCTAACCGCCGTCTTGAGGCGCCGCGAGGTCTGGGGCGGCTCGTGCAAGAAGGACTTCACCGGAAGTGTCGTCACGAGCGACAAGCCGATCACCGTGGTAACGGCGCTAGACTGTGCTACGGTGCCCTCGGGGGTGAAGTTCTGCGACCACATGGCGGAGATGATGCCGCCCGTGGCCGACTATGGCGCCACCTACATCCTGCACAACATCACATACCGGCAGAACGGGGTCATCTACCGTGTCCTCAGCGGGCGGGATGGCACCGTCGTCAAGGAGTCGACTGGCGGTAACAGGACGTTGAACAGAGGGCAGTTCGTGGACTACGACCTGGGCCAGCTGGGGAGTGAGCTGGCCATCGTCTGCACCGCCCCTCTCCTGACGCTGATGTTCACCAAAGGGGATGCGTCGGATCCTGCCGTGCCGTTTGGAGATCCCGCCATGACAGTCGTTCCACCCGTAGAACGGTTTACTTCAGAATACGTTATTAACCTGGAAATATCCACCACGGACACATATCTCAGGTACACTGGACTACGGAGCAAACACGCCTGCATTGGCTAAATGCCTAAACTTTGAAACAACTAATTTCTTTGAAGTGGCACCTTGTTGAGTGTCTCTGTTACCATTTATACAAAATATGCAAGCATTTCTTTTGGTGTAGACACGCCGGTGGGAGCAGTGCAATCTTGTTTTAATCTTTTCACACATTGTTTTCTACTTTCTTTATTGCTTTTTAATTCTCTTTAAGGGGAAGCGGAAGGCCGACAGGTCAGAGCTCTGGTCTCTGAACCCGAAGGCGCCGATTCGATGTACGTGCGCTGCACTTCGCTCAGTCGACCCAACTGAGAATGGGTACCTGATGCATGTCTCAGGGAAGGTAAAGCAGCGAGTGGGAGGATATGGGTACCGTCCCTACGATGCTGGCCACAGAAAAGTGTGGGGGGGTGGGGTGTCTCATACACACCCACTCCCCTACGATCTCAAACAGGTCACGGGACAACTGTTACGTTTACCTTCTCTATATTTCCCCCCCTTTCTTGTGTTTGTTTGTTTGTTTGTTTGGGGGAAGGATTCGTTTTTTTTCTTATGTGCTAAGTTTAAGGTACACCACAAAGTATATTACTCCTGTTACTTTTTTCGAGTTTTTACTTTATAACGGATCTGGGTAAATCACCACTTTTTAAATTCAGGCTTTAAATAGATTTTCCTCGAATCCAATATTTCGACGATATACTGCCGCTCTGAACAAGAGTTTTTTTTTCTTGGTCACCAGATACGTTAGCATTATTATCAACGACAGCGCTGTTGCTGGGCTAATGTTGCCAGGCAACGCCACCTTCAGTCCAGTTGGCCTTGGCTACAGTGTTGCGCACTTGCCCTTGAACTCCTCGACCAACGTGCTGCGGCACCAGAGCGGGTATCCGTTTGGAGCTGTTCTGTATGCCTTCGCCAACATGAGCGGCGTATCGCTTCCTGCTGGGTTAAAATTAACCGACAAATACGGTGAGTTCCATAGCTCATAAGCAAGCCTTTCACAATTAATTTTAAGTTTAGACTTTTTCTCGATTCTCATAGAAACAAATTTCGTACTACAACTCTAGGATTTCAAATCAGAAAGTGTTGTGACAGTTTAAAACTGACACCACGAAGCAAATAAATTAGGCTAACACGAAGGGGCGACATTTATTTTCATAACAATGAGGTTTACTCTGGCATTTTGCCTTCTACAATTTTTTATCATTTAATGCAGATCGAGTGCTGTACAAGCATGAACTGTGTACTACTTATGTGCGCGCACGCACACACACACACACACATATTATACATATGTCAGATTTTTAACAGTGACCTGGGTACAAACTGCAGTCGGTAAACAGTGGACTGCCTATAGACTGGAGTCGTAAACAGTGACCCACCGACAGACTGCAGTCGGTAAACAGTGGACTGCCTGTAGACTGCAGTCGGTAAACAGTGACCCGCCTACAGATTGCAGTCGGTAAACAGTGACCTGGCTACAGACTGGAGTCGATAAACAGTGATCTGCCTATAGACTGCAGTCGGTAAAAAGTGACCTGCCTACAGACTGCGGTATACCAAGCAAAGACAGCATCTTTAAGGGGGTCAAGCAGCTGGAAATGCAGCAGGATCCACAGTATCCCACCAGAGGTACATGAAGGCTGACATAGAGACCTCGATGGAAATGCTCTTCAAGAAGAGCCGGGAAGAAGAACGTGTCCTATCAGAGTGGGAGGAGGGACACCCCATCAAACTATCTTGAAAGGTGATCTCGGCTGATGCTCAAACTGCAGAGGAATAACATTCTTGTCAGTTCTAAGCAAGGTTTTCAACAAAATTCTCCTGAACAGGTTGAAGGACGCCATAGACCCACAGCTCTGAGATCACCAGGGTGGTTTTTCGCATGGAAAGATCCCACACAGACCAGATGCCGATGGCAACAATGCGTATTATCCTGGAGAGGAACTCACCACTGTTTGTAAATTTCATTGAGTACGAGACTTCGTTTGGCAGCTTGAACAGGAATTTACTGTGGAAACACACTACAGAGTGCAAGAGATCACCAGCTTATATAAGGGAATGACCTGTAGATTGGTCCATGGCTGTCAGCTCACGGATGTCTTTTAGTTACGGACTGGAGTGAGGCTGGCTAGTGTCGCCTTTCTTGTTCCTCGCTGCATAAACTGGATTTCCGAGATCTACTGCACAAAAGTGAAACGGTATCCGGTAGTTAGTTTGGACCCAGCTAGACCTCAGCTTAGATGACGACCTGGCAATCACACCCAGCATCAGATCCAGAAAAAGAACAGAACTTTTGCAGTCAACTCTACTCGCTTGGGCCTCAACGTCCACAGAATACCAAGATCCTTGAGCTGAACACCGCCAGCCCAGCCACATCATGCTGGAAGGCAGTGCACTAACGGAGGTGGAGAGTTTCACTTATCTTATGAGCATTTTCGATTGGAAGGCTTGGACAGATCTCGATGTTAAAATCAAGACTGGCGATGCAAAAACAGCTAGCTTTCGAGCTGAATTCGAGCTGAAGAGCATATGGGCATCCAGAAACATCTCCATCAACACCAAGATCAGATTATTGGACGATAACGTTAAATCATTTCTGCTCTATTGAGCTGAGAAATGGAAGACCACGGTCACTAATGTAACAGGGTCGAGCGGTAGCAGTTCGGTTACAATTGCAGTCGTGGCAATGGCTCTGTCATCCTTCCACTCCAAACACAGCAACAAGGCGTCTTCGCTTCTACTTTCAAACTTTAATACGTTTACACTTCACGTCGCTGTGAGAGTACAGGACGGACCTTCCTAGCCGATGCTACATGAACAAGCAACTTGAGATCAAGACCTCCGACGATGAAGATGCTCAAGAATGAATGAATGAGTGAACTGACTCACGTCCGCTTTTCTCAGCTCTTTAAATACGCTCCTAGCACATTGTCGTTAACCTTTCGCCCTCGCCTCCCGCTGAGATGCTTAGTCCACTCTCGTTCCAGAGCGACTCTGACCACCCATAAATCTCTACGCGGTCCCATCCTTTCCTGGGGAAAAACCTGGGCGCACCTAAATTACAGATAAGCGTTTATAGGTGGGCTCGGACAGTGAGACCTTGTTTGCCTTCCCTACCCACCTTTGGGTCAAGGGACCAAAAGAAACACGATACCCCTTATGTTTCCCACACTTGAGTAACGAACGACCAGTCAGGCGCATGATGCAACTAACCACGGTATGCCGGCTAGGAGAGTTCAGGGGCCGGGTGGGTGGGCGCCTGGGTGTACGTAACCACCACCCGTCTACACTACCACTAAGAAAATCCTGGCTTTCATCGACATCTGTCTGGGAAAAATCTGCCAGCTGCGCTGGCCTGGTACCATCAGCAGCCAAGAACTGTGGCAGCAAACGAGACAGCAGTCCACAGGAGATGGGATCCTTCAATGACGTTGGAGATGGAGGGACTGCACCCTCCGCAAACCAGCTTCCAGCACCACAAGACAAGCCCTCACATGGAAATTCCAGGGAAAGAAGAAAAAATCAAGGTCACCCAAGAAATTCCTGGCGCCGCCACCTTGTGGCCGCCACGAAGAGGATAAGTCACACCTGGGACTAGCTAGAGAGACTGGCTCAGGACCGAGACGCCTGGAGGGCTCTGGTAGGCAGCATATAGTCCCCGAGAGGACGCGCCCTGACGACACACAGGTTTTTTTTTTTACTTGTTATCTCTCTAACAACTAACAGTTTCAGCCAGATTTTAGCGGAGACAAAAAGGACTTCGATTGAAAGAACACAGACGAGGGGTTCCACGGCTCCACCAAAATGCATGAAAACAGTGGCATTAAAGAGTACATCTGAAAATTTCTCTTCAACAATCTTCTTCTTGGTGAAGTTTTGGTGAAAATATATGTCCAAACAGAACTTTCCATGCAATTAAAAACTATTATTTTCTTGTCTTAGGTGGGTGAATTAGTTCTTGTGAAATCTGTCATTCGATCTACTGTAACCGCGTATAAAGCGCATAAGGGAAGTTGCTCTGGCTGATAAGCTGATTGTCTTTTCTTTGGTGTGTCAGACTACTGTTCCAGCGGCCCATGCTTGAATAATGGCACCTGCAGTAACGTTCCTGACAACTCAACTTTCACGTGTTCCTGTAAGCCAGGCTTCAATGGATCCTGGTGTGAGATAAGTAAGATTTAGGAAGAGCTTTAAGGGTTCATATCTTTCTTCTCCTCGTGTTCATAACCGTGTCTCTAGATCTGTAAATAGTTTCTTCGCACTTGTAATTTCACAGGCACTCCTACGAGTAAAAAAATATGATACGAACGCTATTGCAGTCCTTAAGTACTGGGGGACATGGTTGAGTTGTTGCAAAAGCCAAGTACTAACTGGGTACTGAACAAAAGGGAAAGTAGCTGTGATAACCAGTGTACTACTGTTGTGTAATTCACAACAATTGTTGTTGTTGTCAATTCTGAGACAGGATTTTTGGGGGGTGACTTTTTTGGCAGTGAAGATGTCAGCATATAAATCTTGTAGATAGGTTGAAAAAAATCTCGTTTACGTATAGTATGAGATAGCGTTACTGCTCTTTTTTTTAACATGCAAAATTTCCTATTAGTGGAAACGTTAGAAACTAATAGAGATGGATGGACTGACGGATGAACACATTGACAGCACAATGCAGACCACGATCAAAAAACGTGAAAGGGATTATGCAGTTCTGCACTCATTCACAAACACACATGTACATATAGGCACACACACATACCCCGCATGCATGCACACACATACAGATTCTCTGAAGTTTCACTTATGCCCATGCACTCGCTCAGCCACAGCGCTGTTTCAGAAATCATCCAGCTAACCGGAAACACTTTTCTCCTCTTTAGACATTGACGAATGTGCTTCAAGCCCCTGTCGAAATGGCGGAACTTGCAAAGATGCCGTCAATGGTTATACTTGCGCATGCGCAGCGGGGTATACAGGAAGCCAGTGCGAAACAGGTGGGTAAGCACACGTTTTGCACGTAATTTCATGGCACACGGGCAAGGCGGTAGACAGTGATTGATAACATGACCACATGGCGCTTAGCTGTATTTTTAGAACAGCCAAATCCATATGGAACTGAAGTCTCTGATGTCGAAGCTACGTGTTAAAAATTCAGTTGTTAGATGACAGCGACTTTGAAATCGCAGTTCAGAGACGCTATTTATTCAGCACTCGTTTCGTACAGGGTGAGTGGGCCAGAGATATATACAAAGCGACAGCGGCTTTAGCAGGATTATTGTCCTGGCACTGCCTTCATCAATACTTGAACGACGCTTGTGAGCTTCACAGCGTAAATACTGCCCGTCCAGTATTAATGGCTAGTTAACCAGTAACGTCTTAATTCTTTGATTTTTCCTTTTCAGTCATAACCATCTCAGTCATGCTTGCGTTGTTGCTGGGCATCGCCTACCTTTTTGTCATCTACACCACAATAGCATTTTTTCTGTTTGTAGGGCGTTTCTTTGCACAAGATTTTCTTGTGATGCGCACATAAACAACTCGAACTTTTTTCAGATCTGTGCTCGTGTTTTTTCTTCAGCTTTCTTCGTGAGTAACTTGAACTTGCCTGCCCTTCAATACCTTTCGTGGGCGTGGACTAAGCTGTGGGCTTTTCTTCTGTTTAAACTGTAATTCGTTCTTTTCTCGACGGGGAAGTGCAGAGGAGCACTTAGTAACCGAAGCTAGCTACACGGAACAGGCGGTGAAAATACACGTTCCATGACAACAATCCCCAACAGAATGTCTGAAATTCATGGACCAGCCAGTTTCCATATTTATAATTTCTGGAATATTTTTCCTTCCCATGCCACGCTGTTTATGTCATTGCGGCACAACAAGAAGTGTTCTGCTTTATAAACTTTATTATTTCTGGCATGTTTGCACGTCGTGTTTACCCATTTACCGATTACTATTCGAAAATTGCGAGGGCAGAAGTTAACTGAGTCGAGTGTGTGTCTGTGTTTATGGTTGTAGTCCAAGTGAGTTTAGTTTAGTTATTGTTAACCAGCCAGGAGTACTGAAATAAATATTACAATAAGACACAAGTGTTCACACCTCTTTAACATACCCACACATAAAAGTCTCTCTCCCTCATTCCCTCTCTCCATTTCTTCCTCTCTCCCTTACACACTTAGACGGACGGACGGACGGATCGACCTCACATAGTTCGATTATTACGAATGACACAAATGTTATAAGTGTCCAGCGAAGATTAATGCGTTTTCGGCCGAAAGATTTTCATTATGACTTTGCCATCTCGCTGACGCCATAATGCAGGTATTTGTCTACAGCAGTATCTATAATCAACAACAATTAAATCGCACATCTTTGGTGGACTGTTTGATCTTGATAGCTTAATTTATTGGTCTTATAGTTCTATCGTGCGAGACCTGCTTTAAATAGATGTCTGAGAATACTTATACAGTCAGCTAGAGAAAACAACGTGCCTGGCATTGAAACTGGCCGCCAGGTTATTCCCGAGTCCTAAATATCACGAACGTATTTTGAATGCGCCACTCTCTGTTGTCCTACAGACATTGACGACTGCCTGCCGAATCCGTGCGAGCTTTTACAATCCTGTGTTGATGCCGTCAATGGTTATAGCTGCTGTACTCTGGGACTCATTTGCAACAGTTAGTATGACGAACGGCGTACAGATGTACCCTTGTTTAGTAAGATCATATCGGTAAATTTGGAAAAATACGCTTTTTGTTACAGAATAAAATCATTATATAATTCATAGCGGGTGTTTGTGTGCGCGCGTGTGTTTGCGTGCTTGAATGTCCAACTTGTTTTGTAGAAAAAATGTAAATATTAATTAATATTAGTCGAACAGTACTCACCTATGACTACTAATACCGAAAGCTACTGTTAACATAGAGTTAGTGCTAATTTGTGTCACCAAGAACATTTATACAAACCACGGGTTTGCCAGCAGCACTAACACATTACTGTCAGTAGGTTACTTGTCTTGGCTTTATATCCAGAGGAAAAGAAAAAAAAACCCAAACCCTTCGTATACTATAGAAGAGGAAACTGAAATAGAAGTGGGACATTGTGATACTACTTTTATGTACTATAGACCAAGAAAGCAACGAATAGCAATAAACGAAACACAGTAGTACAAGAACAGAAGTGAAGAAAGCTTCAGTTCTCATGCATGCAGTGTCTTCTTGCCTGCAGCTCATTGCCCCCATTTTTCTCTAAGGTGTCGCGCTTTCAACAACGGCAGCTTCCACCACTGTTGCTTCTGTCACAAGTTCGACGTCAGCTTTCGTCACAACTTCTTCTGCTGGCACGACCGCGCCGCCGAGAACAGCTTTTGTGACTACCGCGCTTCTGGAAAATACGTCAGTAACAGCCGCTGCCACTTCTGCTTTGCCGGAGGGAGAAACCTCGTCTACTACAGCCTCTCCTGGTGCTTCTGTCACAAACGCGACGGCAGCTTTCGTCACAACTGCTTCTGATGGAACGACCGCCCTTCTGGGAGAAACATCAGTAACAGCCGCCGCCACGTCTACTTCGCTGGAGGCAGAAACGTCGTCAGTAACGATCTCTACCACAATGCAGCCAACGTCAGTGCCCGCCACAACAGTTCAGCAGACGACAGAGGAAATTACATCTTCCACCACTTCCAACACTCAAGCAAAGCAGTCGACAGCTGCGCTTGTGCAAACAACTATTATATCAAGACAGTGTGCGTGCAGATGTAAGGGCCTTCTGGCCAACGTGACCCACGAGGACCTACTCCGACAGGAGGAACAGTTGATAAAGGACCTGGCCGTGGACAAAAAACAACTGTCGCGCAGGTAGGCACGGCCTGTTTGTTTACTTGTTTTGTTTTGTTTTGAATTTCCCACTTGTAAGTAACTGTAAGGCATAAAATACACGCCCCGTAGACGGGATCTGAAATAATGACTTACAGTGTTCAGCTCCCAGTTTCAAGGGTGGCCATTGTACCCGTCTTCGGGAAAGTAGAGAATGCACTGATTAGTGACACGCTATAGCGCTGAGATTAGATCTGCAGACCGTTACATTTATATCACATTCATGCTTCTTTAGTCATTCTAAATCGAAAGCCATTTTAATGTAACAAGAGATAAATAACTAAAGAAATAAAACAACATTACTGTTATTTGGATAGTTGATCGGTTACAAAAAAAACCCAAAGAAACCAAGCCCGCTAACGCAAATTAAGTTCTCTTTTTGTTTCTATCCCAAATAAGATTTTGGCTTCTGTTTTCTCTTTTTTCCTTTTTCTCTGCTTTCGAGGAGCCTAACATATGGTCCGCAATATTTCCTTGCAAAACTGAAGGAAACCATTAAAAAAAAACAATACAGTAAAGCTTAAACATAACCATGAAAATAATAGTAATACAGATTTTGTGCTCATTATGTAATCAATACATTTTATCGCATTGATTGTCTCCCCCAAGCATCCGCAAAGTGACCAGTGCTGATGATGGCAGACCATCCGCCGTGAGCATGGGCTACGCTGGTCTGGTCTTTCTCGTCTGTTCTTTCGCCGCCATCTTGTTGCTGGACTTCACAGCCTCATGCAGGGCGGAGGTCAAAAAGCCGGCGCCCAAGAAAACCCGCCAGCCAGCAGACGACACGTAGTGTGACTCAGATGGCTTGCCATCATGTGCGTGCGTGTGTGCGCGTGCGCTCGTGGTCTGTCGGAGGTCGGGATCGAGGTGTCCAGTGCCTTATACAAATCAGCACGTGCAAGCGTGGGAGCATGTTAAACTAACTTGGCGACTGTCTGGCCCAGCATGTCTTAATTTACTACACAGCAACCGAAACCAACACACAGAAGTGATTTGGAATCTACGATCAATCGGGCACCAGTGTAATGCCGGCGCCAGACAGTCCGCCGAGTCAAATGAAACAGGAAGTATACAGTCTAACCATGTGGAAAACAACCTTATTGAAATCGTGATAGGATGGAATAAACTGCTGCAGCACAAGAATTTTCAAACTATTGCGCCACGTCAATACGTTTAAGTTTCCACCAGAATTTGCCGAACTTTTCGTAGCATATTGGTCAAAAGCTTTTTCACTTTTCCTGTTTCACTTTCAAATTCTTTCATTTATTCACGTCTCGGATCGGAAACGTCGATATTTCCATTGCACCACACAAATATAATCACAGCCCTTGTATTATAAAAGATCCAGATTGACTGCATACATAAATAATGCATATAAATGAGATGAAATCTGCTTATTTTATTCACAGTTGACCATGTGTTGCACCCGACTTGGTATAAAAGCTTGCGTTCAGGTAATACCGGGCGTAAATTGTTTCTCTTCGTCGAATGGAAACAGCGACACCCCCAACACCCAAGAAAAGTCGCATCGTCAACCACAGAAATGTGATTTAATTCCTTCAAACTTTACGTACAGCCTCACTATGGAGAAGGGGTGTTGACTGAAATTTGGATGAGCATTTAACAGAAGACTTTTGGAATATTTTTGTTTACATATGTGCATACATACAATATAAACAGAAGACTAACTAATATCATATAGACTGTTAACATACTGTTGTCTATCAATCCTCTCTAAAGCCGTAAAAAGAGAGCTATGTTTCAGGCGTCGCAGTCATATGTAGTTCCAGAGAAAAGCACCAGGACGACAACGGCCCTGAATCAGTTCACCCAAAGAAGCCCAGTAGAAAGGTGCACGTTGCGCCAATAATGAGAGCAGCCGCTGTGGTTATGCGAGCTGACTTGGGATCTTCTGCTATTGAAGTCATACGCTGCTTGATGAGTTCCTTTTCTTCCTTGGTAATCTTAGGTTTGGGCTTGTCGTCCACCCCACACAACCACCTGTAAAGTACCCAGGCCGCCGACTTCTTCTCTGCAACAATGGGTAGTTTGGCGAGTGTCGATAAGCCTTCGTTGTCATTCTACGGAGCTATTCAGCATTTGCGTCGATAAAGACTGCTGATAGGAAAAACAAGTACACTTGTATATAAAAAGATTTACATTCGGTCGCTGCCTCGATCAAGCCTTCTGGGGGCGTATGCAAGACAACCGAATAGCTGACTTATTCCTGATATTCTAGAATAAGTTCCTTGAATTTCCTAGGTACGAATTGAAATCTGAATAACCTATTTTTCCCTCGTTATTCGGTAATAAGTCGTCAGGAGCGACTAGCTTATTTCAAGTTCGCCGAAACAGCGTTTTCAGACACAGAAAAAAAACCACTATTCGGGTATAAATTTAGTACAGTTGACATCCATATGGGACCTGTGAAATAGGAAATTGCATTTAACATGTCCATTTTTCTTGTGTCTTTTTTGTGATTTACTGGATGCTGTTCATGTTCATGCGTTTTTATCATGTCGCTTGTAAAATACACTGCAGGTAACGTGTGCTATTATGCTAAATTGCTTTAAATTGTGCCCAATTATTATTCTCGGGTTGTCGTTATATCCGTCGCTGGCAACGAACAGCTTTTTATCTGCCCATGTATCCGCGACCCCATCCTGTTACCTCAGACGGATTCTTTTCATCACCTAATAAAAACTAATGGCTTCACTAGTGTCATTTTTCTGAAAATAAATGGGTTACCTAACAGCATTTGTTGTCAGTTAACTAACATCTCCAGCAAATCATCTATCGACCGCTGCAGGACTGGTTTAAACAGAGCTGTCAGATAAATTCACATTAGTTATGCTTTTCGTGATGTAGTAAAAGGCTGTACAGTCATGTTTGCATCAGAAAAGCCTTATATGTTCTAGAAGTGTGTCGTTTAAAAAAATGTACTGGTAAAAGCAATCTTTATTGTCTCATAGAAGAGTATGGCGCCGTTCAGCATACGACTGTAACCAACATTACAGTAAGTCAGTAAGTAACGCGAAGGGACACAAAGGCCCTTTACTCACGAGGCACGATGAATTTCTCCGGGTTATCATCATCTTGCGCAAAATCGTCGTCAGATTCCGTCTCTTCCGGGTCAAGGAGGTCATTACGTGTCCAGAATGTCACACGACGCAGCTGGACAACACAGCACAGTGTACAGTAACTACAGCAAATACTAATTGTACACCACTAATAGCCAGCTATTGAAACGTGCTCACTACAGGGCAATTGTGGAAGTACGGAGCAATTACAAACAGATCACAATGGTATGATGTGACTTCAATAATATTTCGAAGCATGGTAAAATTACAGGAGAATACAACAGGACAGCAGCTTGTGGCAATTGCAATACTGTACACAAGTATGGCACTATTAATTACATTTGACAACAAATTCTGAAATATTACATCTGTGTACAATGTATTGCGGTCGATAGTACATGACAAAAAATGAATAAAAATTAGAAATGAATGGAAAAAAGCGGCTGAATATTAAGAACAAAAGATCGCGTATGTTAAAAATACAAACGAAGGTAGAAGATTATAGAAAGGAATAGGAAAAATGAAAAAAGGAATGAAGGAAAGAAAGAATGCAAGCGAGCCAGAAAGAACGAAATAAAGAAAAAGATTAAAACTCACAGAAAGAAACTTTCTGACTCGGAAGGACGTGTAGGCCCTACTGAGGCCGGAAATAAGAAAGTCAGCGAGTGTATCAGTGAACGAGTGGGAAGACAGCGTTGAACTTCATTTGCATCAGTGAAAGCGTGGATACAATCTTCGATAAGCAGAGACCAGCATCAGTTTCCGGCTGACACTCACGTACCTTTTCTGGTGGGCGTGGCTTTGTCAACACTGATATGCCGACCGTGGAGATGACGGAGACAGCTGACAGGATGATGGCGAAGTGCAGGAAGTGAACTTTGGACAAGACGGTGGGTCTGGTGTCTTCGTCACGACTTCCACAGTTTGGCGCCGGCAGGGCGAAGTCCAGCACCATACGAATGAGGCCAACAACCAGACTGATCATAAGGCCCCAGAACGCACCCTGTCGTCGCCGGCAATTGAAGCAAAAGAAGAAATACTCCTGAGAGGATTTGTTGTTCTACCAGAGCTCGACTCTGCAATAGTTACTCGAAATGTATATCCTCTCGGGAAAATACATCAAACAACAGAACTCCAATTCTGTTACGTCGGGTTCCAGTTCTCGGACTTGAAACCTGTCTCTATTCTTCGAGTTTATTGCTCTAAGGCTCTTGTCACCTTTGATAGCCGACCACGGGCTTACTAACGTCAACACTTTTTAACATCACTCCCTTGTGTAAAATGAAGAAGAAAAGTTTGGGGGTGCTGCCGGCCCTAATATACTATCCGGTCATGTGATCCGGTCCCATAATATTTGGTTGTTCGAGAACATTCTAGAAGGTTTGTTTCCACTGATTCAGCAATTTTTTTTGTGCCTACGCAGCACCTTTTGTTCTTAAACTCGCAGTGAAACGCAGGAAGACCTCGTCACTCTTGCCAGTTCGAACTGTCGCTGACCTGCTGGCTGAAATCCCTATGTCCTGTCTTTATTTTTAACAGTAAACTGTACTAGGCGTTCCTGACTGGCCGTCCCGGTGTCAGTATAAGTCTAAGCAACACCGTCCTGATATGCACCTCGTTTCCGACTGGAAGTTAAGCAACAAAAACCAAACCATCTCTCCTATAATTAGTTTTGATCAAGAAAACCACAACGTAAACTGAGCCTTAACGAAATTAAACGTTCTTTCCTTTTCCCCTTCTTTTCTGTTCTCTTCACTCCCGCCTTTATTTTTCTTGTTGTGTCGCGCCATGACTCACCGGTTCAGTCGTTCCCTTCCAGAAGAGCGCCAGCAGAAAGACGCAGCACCAGGGCGGGGCTGTGTAGGAGGAGATTGCCTGCAGGTAACTCCACAGCTGTCCACTCTGCGACGCTTCCAGGATGGGGAGCCACACGATGCTGACCACAAGGAGGGCCAGGACGCACAGCTGCACACAGAATGTGTGATTAGCCATTCGGTGACGCAGTCTGAGCGAATTGTACGTGTCCTCCACAAACACCTAAACCTTTCCAATATCGAGCACTTGTGAAATAGTTGTACATCACCAGCACACAACGCACAGCTGCACACGGGATTTGTGGTTAGCCATTCGATAGTGTACACACTGAGCTAACTGTTCAACTCGCACAAAAGACGCCCTGTAACACAGATTACATTTTCTTTCTTCTTTACTGTTTTTCTCATCATCAGCTGCCTCGATGCCTCGATACTTGATGAACTGTGACTCACAAGGGGTGTTTTCTCAGACGTGAATGTTTTAAAATTGAACCAACGCCTAAAACGCTTGACAGAATGATGAAGCAAGTTCTGGACATTCTAGCCCGCTAAAAAAAATTGGAACATGACAAAATGATGGCCGGTTTCGCAATTCCAGAAAATGAAGAGTATTGTGGAAATACGATGCAATAATAGGCCTGTTTGGGAAATTTTGCCACAATAAGTTTCTTTCTTGAATTCCAGATCCGAAAATAGACTGGGTCCCCATCTTCGTTTTACAAAATGTACGGGGCAAAGATGGTGGGTTACAAAATTCCAGAAACTTGACTAAGTAGATTGCGACAGAATTGCTATTATCGTTATTGTCTTTATCCTCATAACCAGCAAACATTGCTGCACACTGTCAAGTTATCGTCTGTTCTTAATAGTGCGCACTTTTTACCGTGAACCAAGAGCGGGCCATCCCAAATCCGTTTTAATCAAAAAGTCAAGATCTAGTTGGCGGGGTTCGCGATCAGAAGATCGCCCAGATAAAAGCTGTCTTTACCCGCCCTACTAGCATGAGCTCCTGCTGGGACGCACGCCTTCTGAAGCGGCGCCAGATGTCCATGGTGAACATGCTGCTGGCTGAGTTGAAGATGGACGTCAGTGACGACATCAGGGCCGCCAGCAGGGCTGCCAGCATGACACCACGCAGACCTGACCAATGGCCGAATAGTAACATCGCAGAATTGACCAAGGGGCGACCATTATCATCACAGATCAGGCAAACGAACAAACAGTAAAATCACAGATCAGGCGAACAGTAACATCACGGGTCAGACAAATGGGCAAGCAGTAAAGTCACAGACCAGACAAACGGGTAAGCAATATATATCACAGACCGGAACCAACCACGGGGCTTACCAGGGGAGTCGTGCTATTAGAAATGTCGCCTGGTTGACTGTATCAACCCCCATGACTGGAACCATCAAGCCATTGGTTATGAAAGAGTATATTTGTTAGAAATACCACCTGGTTGGTTACGGCCAGCTGTTCGTTCTAAAGAGATTTCACTCGAACGGCTTTTGGGAAAAACTTCTACAGAAAAAATATAGGATTCTTTTTAGTGGTTACTATGCAGTGTAGTAAGCACTATTGAAGGTAACACCACCTGCAACACCTGCTGGTCTATCCATGATCAAAAAAAAGATACAAGATTACCGCTATCCCTCGCTACCACCAACACTCATGGACTTCCTGTCTGAAGAGCGATGGACATGTTTTATCTGTATGATGTATCACCAATCAAGACCTCCCTGCCCCTCATCCCTCAGACCCTCTCTGTCACACCTGTGGGCATGCGCCTGAGTACGAGGAGGGGGTAAGCGATGTTGGTGCAGCCCGCTTTGTTGCCGCACACTTCGTCACACTTCACAGGGTCAGCACAGGCGATATCCTCTGCAACAGAGTCGGGGTGCAGTTTTCTTCGTCTTTGTTTTTCCGTTTCCGTATTCTAAATAATTTACAAAAGCTTTACAGACGGTAATATTACTAGAAAAAATTATTTAATCAACATGCAAGCGGAGAAATTGTAAAGCAGCGATTCAAGTAAACGCGCCGTTTAAGATTAGACACAAAATAGATTGATATGAATACGTAACAAACAACAGTACTATATAGTGTGAACCATTTCGGACTTCATGCAGCTACTTTACTCCGAACTGTTAAAGTAAACTCTCTCTCTTCCCCCTCCTCCTCCCCACACTCTGTTCTCATAGTAGCTACTAAAAGACACCCATTGATATCCATAATGTGTATGTGTGGCGGGTTGTTTATATGGCTTTGTTGTGTTTTGTTTGTAAACATTGCATAGCTATGGAATACAGCTATAACAAGAACAAAAATAGGTAATAAAATAATTACGTAAGCAATTCGATGTTCAGTTTACATAACATTTATGTACTGTTCGCTCCTTTGCCCTTAGCATCATCTGAATTCCAGCAAAGTTTAATTTTTTAAAAAGTGTTACCTGGAAACAAGACGCGACTTATCATTCCAGGAATAATCCAGAGGAAGAAAGGAAGGATCTTGAGCCCCGCTGCAAGAACGGCGCCACCTTTGGCGTGGGACAGACTCTTGGCAGACAGACACCGCTGCACCATAATCTGACGGTATCAAACAACTGTGTTAGGTCCCGCTAGAAGGATTCAATCACCTCGCTGAGTTACTGCACGTCAATGCAGATAACACCTGACAGCGCGTGTTTTCAACTATTTATGTTCTGATCACCCTCACGATCTCGAGCACTGTGAGTACTGACCTGGTCAGTGCACCACACCCAGGTGCCGAGGGTGGTCAGGCCGAACACGGCGCCTGTCCACGGGATGTCCCCAGTGACCGGGTCCCGCCAGATGTGCTGGAAGTCGTCGCGCGGCAGACCGCAGGAGTACGTGGCGGGGTCTGCCAGCGTATAATTGGCTGCCGCGGACTTGAACTTCTCGATCAACGCGTTCCATCCGCCCACCTCATCAAAACCTCAAAACGAGAGGTTTTAATTAAGATGTGTTAACTGAACATGAGTGATAATCCCTAATTCAGCGTTAATGCCAGATGTAGGTACAGCAAAGAAGGTGTCAAATGGGCCCTATATTTTTCAGAAATGAAAACTCTCAATTCTGAACATTGAAAACTGAAAGTAATGATATCATCGTCGTCGTCGTTGTTGTCGTCATTTTTCTTCTCTCTAATCACCGCTGTCCCCTCTTGCATGTAGCTGCTAGCGTCAGTTCGACGTTGAAGTAACTCACTGATAAACATAAGGATGAAAGCGCCAATCAGCAGAATGATCGTCTGAAGCGTGTCTGTGTAAATCACAGCAACCAAGCCGCCTGCAAGTGAACACAGCTCACGCCATAGCATGTTTTAAAATATAGCACAGCTATAAAACCGTGTAAATTAAGACGTGACTTAAAACTCTACCTCTTTTGCTTAAAAACAATGTCAGTCTTATACACTGTCATTTTCTCTCTCTGACAAAAGAAATCCATTCATACAGCATGAAGCAGGAAATCAACAGTTCAAAACTATATTTACTGTAGTAGAAAACGGAGTAAAGGGAAACCAAACTAATTTCAAAACAAGAAAAAGTTTTTCTTAGATATTTCCCCACTGGATGCGACGTCTTTCTTACCAGCAACAGTATAGATGCCCGTCACCCCCAGTATGATGACGACACACAGGTAGAGGTTCCAGCCAAGCAGCTGACGCATAAATATGGCTCCTGAGTAGACCTCAGCCTCAACAAAGTTTAAATTTTTGTGATAATTTCATTTTTATTAAACTGGGCTGCCGACTTTACTCAAAATGTGGCTGTATTGAAGTGCTAGAAGGCAACTACAGTTTAGGTCTAATATAATGCAAGAAAAAGTAACACAGAAAAAGTGACCAGGTAGGTGCACCAAAAGTTTAGCGGTCAGAAAACTTTCTACTTACAGAAATCTTAGTAAGAATGTAGAGGAGGAGAGCCAGAATTGAGAGATAAATCCTTAGTCGTTTGCCTCCGAACCTTTTCTTCAAGTATTCTGGCATGGTGAAGGCCTGGACAGCCCGGGCATTCATACGTAAGTTATAATGCAATTGCTCCAGTGTTGTCAGTCAACGAGAATTAAACGCTATATTTTGCTGATGCAGCGAAAACTGTGTGCACCATCCATGCCACGGCTCATTAGTTCATTTCCTCAGCGCTCTGTGAGGACGACGGGTTGGGACATATACAACAGCAACGTCAATGAATAGTATGACTGAATAAATATCTGGGACAAATAAATATCATACAGTCTACCCTGGCGTGGCAGGTTGACAGGTACCACTGCACACAGCATTCCTACTACACTGGACATACAAACGGGTATCACCACATATTTTAACCTCACTAGATACCTTGTCTGTTGACATTATGCACACGAATCTGACAACACTGGGCAGGCACGCTAGTCTTATCACACTAGACATGCAGACAAGTACACAAACTTGATAATTTTACACAGGATATATGTTGGCAAGTTCAATACTACACTGAACTCTTACCCCACTGGACACATACACAGGCACAAATATCCATCCAAGGGCAATGAGGAGATACACAGCCTGAAATCAATCAATCAATCAATCAATCAATCAATCAATCAATCAATCAATCAATCAATCAATCAATCATTCATTCATTCAATCAATCAATCGATTGAAGGATTTTCGTTACTTTGAAGTAAACCATGAAAATGGAATTTTGTTTAGGCAGCCTACATTTAAACTTTGCAATTCCAGGCTCCCGTAATGAGGTGCGGCACAGTTATCGCGTCCTTGGCGTACTAAAAACTGAGAATTTCCGGCAGGGAAAACAGCGTATATTGGATGAAATGAGCATATGACCACCATATTTGGAAGTCGGAAATCCCTAAGCTAAAGAGACTCGATCTCTGCCGACCCTCGCCCCCCCCCCCGCCTCCCTTACCATTTTTGTGAACCTTCTTTTCTCCTGCACAGCTTTTGTTATACAAGCATAACATATTTTTATCCACTTCGGTGTAAAACGAGTGGAAAGCACACGCACATGCCATTCGTATATTGCGACAGCAAAACCTGAAGCCGCAGCAGTCCCTGCCAAGCCAATGAACATGGGAGCACCCACATTGCTCGCGAAAATAGACGCACCCACCTGAAATAAAGGTGATCGTATTTAGTCAGCGACATGCCCAGTCCCTTAGATAAAGAACTTCAGTTAAATTTGATGTGTCACATCCACCCTCTCGTCACAAATTTAATTATTTGTTAATTATTTGTTACTCCCTTTTACTGTTATAGATGCACAAAACACCTGCTTAAACTTTAGTGGTCAGTAACAACCGACATTACCGATTATGTGCTTTTTTCGTCTGTAACAACCGACATTACCGATTATGTGCTTTTTTCGTCTGTAACAACCGACATTACCGATTATGTGCTTTTTTCGTCTGTAACAATCGACACTACCGATTATGTGCTTTTTTCTTCAGTAACAACCGACATTACCGATTATGTACTTTTTTTCGTCTGGTAGCGGGGCAGTGTCTAAATCTCTCTGCTATTATGTAATGTAATTGACTGAGTGGTCTGTTACAGTTACCCCCAGACGAATTTAGCACAAAACGCCTCACGAGCTTTAACATGGATAAGTCTTGCAGTAAATGGCGCTAAGCATGTGAACACTACATATTTAAAAAATGTCTTCATCAAGACGTCATTTACATATAAGGACTATGAAAAGGTTGTTGTTGTTGTTGTTGCTCTTCTTCTTCTTCTCCTTCTAGCTGTTGCTGTTGTTGTTTTTTTCTTCGTTTTTGTTTACAATGTACGTAGACCTAACGTACGAACTTTTCAAATATCTATGCAAACATAGGTGTTACGTGGCCTGAGAGCTGTCACTTGTCAGAGAGAACCGGTTTCTGAAATGGACGGCTAGAGGCTATAGGCAATAATACTTCAAAGTTGTTTCCACTTAGCCATGAGTGGGATAAAAGCCCTCGACCATATACTCATGGAGCGCGACAAGGCGAGGGTGTAACTGATATCTAGCTCATACCATAAATTTGCCAATAAGACAATTGTGGCGAAAAATCAATCATTTGTTCTCTGGCTATAAAATATGGATTGCTCTTCCGACCACGCAACGCGAGCGGTCGCAGCATGCAAAAAGTTTGTAATATTTAGCGGCCCTCTGTGCCCTCGCTTTTGCGACAAGGGCAGTTTTGAGATTTCATGTGACCCAGAACGTTCGAAATCTAGATGTTCTTTTGCATACAAAAGCTTAATGGTAAAAGTTTGGACTGACGATGTGCTACCATAGCTGATTTTGGATACAGCAGTTGGTAGCATGCCACCGTTCAAGTCAATTATCTGGACCCAGCCTGCATTTGTTTGAATTTCAGTGACAACGAAAGATGTGTGTGTCTGCGAACACATGGTACGAATGAAATTGCCATGCTCGTATATCTTCTTTTCAACTTATACCCACATTTTCGGGCGGCGGGAGGTACGATGTATTCCGTAGATTATCAAAAAGAAAGAAAATATACACAAACACCTAAAAATTTGTTTAAACAAAGGCTACAAATGTTATCTGGCAAATTAACTCAGTGTAGGCTAAGCCAGATTATTCTCTTCACTTCTTATTGGTCCCGACAGCTATATCTACCTTTCTCTCAAAATTCTGGCTATTTATTTACTTGCTTGTTTGTGCTTGGATGCAGAGTATCTTATCAATCATTAAACCACGTCTCGATCTCCAGAGTAGACGTACTCACCGGAAACCAGTGCATGTTCTTGCCTGCCAGAAAATAACCGGCAGCATTGTCTCTGTTTGGCCGGAACGTTGACTGAAAGCAAACAAGTAGACATTAACGTTTCCTAAGTGTCCCTCTGTCTCCCCCTCCCCCATACTGAATAAGAGACTAACCACTTATACAAGCATAACATATTTTTATCCACTTCGATAACAAGATAATGGAACAACAGGCAGGATTTAGAGCCGACTATAGCACTGTTGATCATATATTCACTTTATATGCCTTAGTCCAAAATTTCTTAGGGAAAAAATTCAAAATTATAGGTAGCTTTCACAGACTTCAAGAAAGCCTCCTATTCAGGAAACAGAAACATCTTGTGGTCTGTCTTGTGGAAGTCCTGAGTAAACGCAAAATGCTGTCTGGTCTGAAAGGTATTTACCAGTCGGTGTTAGCTAGCGTTAGAGACAAAGGAGTCATGTCCAAATATTTCCCATGCCCTTTGGAAGTCAGACAGGGCTGACTCTTAAGTCCCACGATCTTCTCTTTCCTCATTAATGAGCTTGGTCTAGAAATATCTGAATGTGGTAAGCATGGTGTTCAGCTTATCCTCGGTACCATGGAACTCTTTCTGTTGCTTTTTGCTGACGTCGTCCTGCTTTCCATAACCCGTTGGATGGATGTACATCTAACAATCATACTGTGCCCACTTGACACAAAGCTGTCTTACCTTTAACTAAACACTTACCCACAATCCAACTACAAGAACAAGAACAAAATACACCGCGATGGCCACAAAATCCCCTGCTTCCAATTGCTCTGCCATCTGATCGAAGGACGTGACGTTTCAGAGAAGTGTCTTTGCAATGGATTGACCAGCACCCTTAAACTGTTCTTTTCTGCTCAACCTTTACGTAATCAGTTTTTTACGCATCACTTTTTTTTCAAAACAAAAATAAATAATGCCAACCAGGGCTTCCGTTAAAAGATGCAGTAGCACGACTGACGTGTTTGCCAAGCTCGTTGTGTTTACTGTGCGAATAACGTACGTGGCCTTTACACACAAAACTTTACTTAAACTTCAAATGTCGGTGTCGTATTATTCCACTATATGAGAAATTTAAGAAGGTTGTTGCGAGATCGTTCTTTTCACGAGGATAGGATTTGCTTACCTAAGAGATATCTGAGTGTGATGATCAGAGTAGGATTTTTAAACCGCTAACATTTCTGCGCACCTAAGGCTGTGTACACACCCCCTGAACATATCCAAATAATTAAGAGACGGTCGTGGTCGTCTAGGTGCACCACATATGAAGGGTCACACGACGCGTACACAGCGCAGGTATTCCGCAGGCAACGAGAAATTAACACGAAAACGGTCACAAACCGTCGACCGAGTGACCGACCCTTGCTTATTGTTTGGTTCCTTACTGATCAACGTTTACCGTCAAATCAGCAACGAATGCAATCTTTTGACACGGGAAGGGAAGAACAAGGGGGTGGGGGGTCACAGGAAGGGGTATGAAACGGGCCGCCGCCACCACCACCACCACCACCCGACTACTTGTAAAGGCTTACACAAAATATTAGTTTATTCGGGTTAACTTGGTTTCCTTTCTCTTTCATTGTGTGTGTTTGTGTGTGTAGGGGGTGGAGGGATATCGACAGGCAAGACAAGCAAGCGGGGAGGGGGGCAGCTTTAAGTTCTTGTGATGGAGGCAGACAGTATAACGTCACAGTATACTGCTAAAGCTTTCGTAAAGTTGTATATAAACATAGGGTTAGTGTAAAAGGCATGGTTAGTCTTTTTTTTTTTACAAGCAGGCACTGGCTTCAAAATTTTACTTTGTAAAAACAATGTTCCATTTATTTAAATTTTATCTCGCTCGAGGCACGCACAACCCACGTGCTTTCGTAGGCATCGCTTGCAACTTTCAGCTACACTATTCGTGCGGATGGAAACTAAGAAAGTGTATGCTGGGAAAGGTCTTCATACCGATATATACTGCAAGGGAAATAATCAGGTTTTAATGCTTGGAAACGGGTGGCCACAACTATGAGAGATTATCCCTAACAGCGATTGAATGATAACGCATTTGTAAGCATAAAATTAGCGAGAAGGCGGCAGTCTGCCACGTTAACAGTTCCGTTCAACGCGTCCGCCCGAGACCAGAACATCGAGCTTTTCGCTAAAAACTAACCGGTGATTTCAAGCAGTCGGAAAACTTCCCTGACAACAAATTTGATTGCAGGTGATTATAGGCTGACCCTAAAACCACCTTTTTCTTAGGGTGAACAGCTATATTCGTGTTTTCTTCTTTGAGCACAAACTGATCAACCAAAGGATTACAGACTGATACGAAATATTAAAAACCCTTACTGCAAACATTATTAACTGATGGCAGCAGTTCAGCAAGTTAGGAAAAAAAGAACTGTTAAATGAAATCATATCAAACCCAGTCACCAACATCTTTAAATCAATAAATAGTTATGAAAATAATAGTGTACCGCTACATATCGAGACGCTCTAAGGCTGCGAACTGCTGGGGAAATGGTAAATAATATATATATTGGCAAGAATATGTTAATCAATATCAAAGGGTTCAAGTTTCTTTTCAAATGCTCTCTATTGGACGTGGTTAGTTTTTTTTAAACAAAAACGCGGGTGGGGGTAATTAAGTTCTGTTCTCATTTCCGAGATACCACGGAACGGGTATAATAAAGGACGATCGATCAGGTCTTTTTTGTGGGGTGGGGGTTCTGTCATTCTGAATTCTACATGGCCCTCCAAAATTAAGAATAAACATTACCTTGCCTTGATTTCGAAATAGTGGCAAACAATCGAGAAACATCTCCTTCATAGCAACAGCAACATTTTTTTTTGGGGGGGGGGGTGACATCTCGAAGAACAAGTTGCTGTTGGTCGTATGTGCATAATTGTCATCAAATAGCAGGTGACATAACCAATACGGCCACGCATATCAGATCGACGACACCATCAGAGTCGTTGGGTTCTACTTGTAAAGACTTGCACAAAATATTCATTTGGTTTCCGCTCCTAACTCATTTTCACGTACACACCCGCAAACACACGCACATGCGCGCAGCGTTAAATATGCATGGTCGACGAAAGTTTTGGCGAAGAAAACCTGCTTGGCTGTACAGCTGGTATACTGGTACGGCAGTAAAATACCGTTCTGCATACCTGCCTCTATAAAGTACTCCTAAAGCACACGACCAGTCGTGTGGATAGAACCCTAAGACGCACGGCCACTAGTGCGGGTAAGGTCGGCCGGTATTAACCTCAAATGTGAGTTGTTTCCCTTACGCCAACCCTTCTGTTTCGTTTTGCTAGCACATTACCAGCAAACTGGAAACCAAAGCTCTTGCACACAGCGATCCAAGTCAAAGAGACTTAAAAATAGTTCCAGCACAGTTTTATTAGCACCCCGTCACAATCAGCACAATAGACAAATGCCCGTTTTCTTCTCTTCCTTCCACTCCAAAAAAAAAAAAAGTAATTTAAGCTGACTTAGTGGACACTTTTTCATACCTGTCGTCATTGGCTTTAACACTCTGTATCATCAACCCAATGCAGCAGAGCAATGAAGCCCAATTTAACAGGTGACTGACCAATGCCAACAATGTAGCTAAAAAAAAACCTCAGTGCAGCAGACATGACCAAGGAGGAAAAAAACTTTTCTGTGCTGAAAGCGAGTATTTTACTTGCTGTGGCAAGTACAAAATAAATTTGGTGAGCAAAACAAAAAAGTTCACAAGCCAAATGCATGCTAAGGCACAAAATGTGGCCACTGGCAGCATCCATCCTTTGTCGAATGCCTGTGGACCAGAAGTTCGGTCAATGATGGCCGCTAACCTATTTTAAAGCTCAAAATATTTCTCCCTTGAAACGTCATAAAAGAATGCCTTTGCATCCTGCACTTCCTCTTCAAAATGGCTAAGCGTGCTTCTGCTGGCAACAAACTTAACTGAATAGAAGCGAAACAAATGGCTGAAGTGTATCTCCCTAAAAATGTTCAGTTTGTTCACATATGAAGATGTAGCAAACACAATGACCTGCTGCATTTGCGCCTAAAACCCTTCCATCAATGGTAAATTAGACTTCATTGCAGACTCAAGAAACTTCACTAAATTTAAGGAACACATTAAAGCTCACAGAACAGAGTGAGCAAGGCAAACAAGTCACCAGCCAGCAGACAATAACCACTGCTTTTGTGCAAGTGACTAGCAATTTTTTCAATGTGGCTTCTTAGAAAGTTTACATCCTACCCAATGGCTACAAATTCAAGAACCTTCATTAAAGCCATAATAAAGGTATAGTTTAAAAAAAAGTCCAGCAAGCCCCCCGCCCCCAAAGAAAAATACATGGGGACATCTCCCCAATCACTCAACAACTCTGAACAGGCTGCATTGACATTTCAGTAGTAAATACAAGCAATCAATAAATATCACTAACCATGTGGTACACCCTGTCAATCGGCAACTCACCCTGCTCCAGCTGCAAGTCATGAGAATGAGCATGTGTATGGGTGACGATGTCCCTTCATACAATTTTAAGAAAGTGTTGAACTGCGTCATGTGGGAAAAGGAGCAAGAAGAGATATTTTCAGTGTGGCTAAAGAATATGCAATCAACAAGAAACAAGCCCCTGACTTGCAGAGCTTTGTGGTTAACCAGCCTTGCAGGGCAAAATATTATCACAGTCTTTAAAACAGGACACGACAAGGAAGAAACCTACTCGTCCAATTTTGCTTGTCATCTGTCGCTCTCTCCAAAATGAAAATGTCCCCAATCACAGTCACTTCACACCCAGCCAAAAAAAAACCCCCAACCAAACCAAAAAACTGTCAATTCTTCTCATTCAAGACAGTTTGTGACACAGGAACAGCAAAACTTTCAGCAGTTTCTGAGCTACTTGATAGCAAACTGTCCACTTGCCTGGCAGCTTTAGCGGACGAGTCTTCTCTCCGGTCACCTCCAGTGTGCAGGTTACTGTACATTCATTATAATTCTCATCAGACTGATCGTGATCCTTTTCATCACAAATCTCATCAGTCACGCCTTCAGTTAATGTGTCAGTGCTTGTGTTAAATGTGTTAGTGCTGTCCTCTGTGGAAATAAACCGAGCCATCTTGCTAGTGTTCGCATTTTTGTAAACTACTTTCTCACCAGTGTTAGTTTTCTGATAGCCAGCATCATCTTCTGCATCAGCATCTACCATTAGGCAAGGATATCTGTATCCATCAACCTCCTGCCCTCGCAACGAGCGCCTAACATTATCAAGAAATTCCTCTGCTGACGTCACACCACCCATAAGAGGTGACAGGATGTCATCCAGCTGGGGGTAATTTAGGAGAAACAGCACAGCCATGACCACATGATCCAGGGACATGGTTGACATCCACTCATCCAGCAGCGACACACACACATTGGAAACAGCATATCCACCATTCTCATCACCATCCATGACAGGGTCAATGTTGGGATGATAGATGCAATTCAGGCACACGACTTGAGGTACATCATCTGGATAACCCTTCAGGAACACCTGTTGCACAAGCAGATAAACAGATTTTATAGCACACATGAAAAGCTAACAATAACATTATTTCTAAATATAATTCTATAGTTTTTGCCTTGTCTTTTGGATAACCTTTCAGAAAAATATGGTGCAAACAGAAAAATTGTAGACAGCTTTTGTGGGGGGCACACATAAAAGCTTCCACATACATGTTCTATTATTTCATTCTTTTCAGTCACATTGACTGCTGCCATCTTAGAATTACTAAACTTTTAAATGTTACTTTTATTGTTTTAAAAAGCTGTACTTACTACAAATATCCACCATTGTTTCGAGTGTGGACACGTGCATCTGCGTAATAGCAGTAATATTATATAATAATAAATTAATAATGCTGAAATGTAATAGCGTATGCTGACACACCAATAATTAAAAGACTCACCCTAAAGTTTAGCCTAGCACCTTTGTATGGGCCGCTGTTAGGCTCCACATCGAGATTGATGAAGTCCAGGTTATCATCAACTTCGGTAACGCAAACCTGTCCTTCAAAGTCTGCACGCACGTGCTTTCTCAAGTTCTGCACGTCTCTCGCCAGACGACCGTTCGCCATCTTGAGTCTTGCACCGATCGAGTCGCCCTTTTCTCTGTTTCTACAGAGACCTGTGTCTATCCTGCTCCGGTTGCTCAATAAAATGTTGCTTTGAGTAAGCCCGAACGCCGAGTAGTGCGCTCTTTTCACTGCTAGACTGACTCTGAGAAGTTACTCCACGCAACATCTGCGATGTTATGATGACGTGGTTACTGCATCTGAGCAAAACGTGCTCGGCATCCCTCGGCCAAACTCGATCGTCCCTTGCATTCGAAACCGAGAGATTGCTCTCAAGTTTCTCTACTCTACCAGCATTACCTCATTTCTTGATATTCTGTCATTTTCATCATCACTGTGATGCTATGCGGGTGGTTAAGCTGCTATTTATGCTGCCACGACTGCCCGACTGCACCGCAATGAGCTGTCATGTGCAACGCTGGTGTAAGACCGGAAAGATCGTCTACCAATCAGAGGGCGCTAAGTTGGGAAACCCGTTTTTATTATTAGTAACATCCCAGCGCCAAACGAAATGCTCGCGCAATACTAGCTAATGCAAGCGATGTGCAATTTTATAAACCATGTTGTAGGTAGAGCTTGTGGTTTGGGGCCAGCCGGACAGCCACTCAGCGTAGATTCTATAGGCTTTTCATAACCTGTTGCTGCTGTTTTATCCCAAAGAAAGAAAATGTACCTGATAATATTAGACTTTAAAATTTACATTACTTACAGTCCATTATCCAGATGTTTGCACATAGAGTGGACTTTTGTCTCTGGTGGGGTTGTAGGGGAAGCGATGGAGGAAGATGTTTGTGCGTTTGAGACATTTCACATCTATAATTTTTGTTCTCAGTATCTGTATTGCTCGAAAATTGCATGCAAACCTTGCACTGCTATTAAAGTCATCTTTCAAAAAAAAAAAAGGCTCACACAAGATGAAAAACATTAATCTTTTGAAATGGCTTGCTAAAAGAATAAAATGATTATTTTAGTAACTGCTGCAATAGATACAGTTTTAGTTATCCAAAGGTTTCAATGTCAAGCTGTTGCATTCAATTATGCATGTGTCATATCTTCAATTGAAAAGAAATAATTTAAAGACCCCATAAAGCACTGGCATTTATTTTCAAGACCATGCACTGAGAAAATTAATTCCCAGTAAACAATAAACAACATGTCCACATAAACTTAATTTTTTATTTTCTAAGACTATGCATAATCTTTTTTTGGCATCTGCTGAAATAAAATGGCTAGGATAAGGCAAAAAAAAGGTGGCAGTTAATTGTCGAGTTCCGCATTTTTTTGTCCTTGTTACACTTGGGTTTTTCTATTTCCATGAGCCAGTAAATTGTATGCTGCACACTTCTGGTTGCAAAGCATGCCCTTTGTATACTCTTTTGGTACAGTACATCAGCAAAGTGGTAAATTTCATGTGTGGAGACAACAAGTAATGAAACCAGGTTACACGTGGTCTCCAACAGGAACCAAGTAAACACAGGAGTCCAAATCAGCTCTGACCACCACCCACAGCCTCACATTCGCTGATGTTAAATGTGCTTCATGTCAAAATTTTGGTACATGTGTTTTTGTCATGCAGATGTCAGGTGTTTCACCAGGATATTGGCAAGCTCTGTCCAAGGACTGAAAACACAGATTTTTGCTTTCGAGCTGAGAAGAGTCAAAACTTTATTTTTCACAATAGTGTCTTCTGTTAGCAGCAACTGTACAAAATGCTGACATAGTTCGGGGTACACAGGGATGTCTGGATGTTCCCTTGACCTGAAGAAAGTTAACAAAAAGCTGCAATAATTGGCCATTATTTGTAGCTACTGGTAGAAATTCAGATCAATAGGCATTTTGTATTTTATTCTGGCCAATTATTAATATTAGTGAAACATTACATAGCATCAATGTACAACCATATGTTGATGTGTTGACATGAGCATGTTCTGTGGTTACATGCATGTGCACATTATAAATGTTTGTCGCCAACTATATTTATGTGTATCAATCTAAATAAACCACTCAAATGCTTATGAAATTTTGACAGTTGCTATTGCTAGGTTTGTGTCTTATCTAATGGTCTTCCCTCTCCCTCCCTTTATGTTGTTTCTCATTATAAAGGTATTACTAAAAAAATAACTACCACATGGAATATCCTGGCCACAAACAATTTCTTAACTGTCCCACAAACTTTCAAAGATTCCAGAAGAGACTAATACTAGACACACACAAATCTTCTCAGAACGTTCCTGATATACCCAACATACCTGAAGAAATAGAAGCATTCTTTTCGTTGTGTCAGAAATATGTTTTGTGACCCATAGTTAACCTCCAGGGTCTCCATGTGCCTCTCTAAAGCTGACAGGTAGAAATCACAGAAGCAAGAGCTCTGTTTAGCTGTTTTCACCATCAGCAAAGGGTCTACTCTCCACACAGCACTAGAGATGACAGGCAGAAAGTTATAATTTCATCAAAAGAAATCTCTTACTGGAAATTTGTTTTCTGAATTCTTAAAACTGATTGGTCCTACTTACCTAAACAAGGTCTTTGTCTCACAAAAAATAACAAATGTCCTTTAACAAAATTAAGCAATTGCAACTGTGAATTTTTTAACATTCCATTGAACGTTTCAACATTTTAAAAGCAGTTTCAATATGTAGTGCTATGTTTGAAAAATGTTCCTTTACTCTTTGCACTCTCATTTGAATTGGCATAGATGTATGCATGATGTTGATGGCACACAGATATTGGCATGTTTAAAAAAAATACTGCTAATAAACTAAGACACTTACAGTAATATACTTTATTTAGAAAGATCAATTCTTGGACATCAAAATTCTTAAAGAATTGTTATTGGAAAAGTTTAAATATTGCTTACCATTTGGTGCTGAATGTTGTTACTGTATGCTAATAAATTCTGCATCACTGTTTGGCCACTTTCGACCTCCCTGAACTGTATATTATTATCACTTTCTGAGCTTGAATAAAATCCTAGATTAGGTATTTTCTCTAAACTTTCGGCCTAAATTACATTTAAAGTATATTTTCTACCAAACTTGATTTGATTAAAAAAATTTTCTTCCATCCGACAGCCATTTCTTGTGAGTTACGTACCTGTCCTGGTAAGCATGGTGCTCAGCGAAAACTATCGGCAAGCCAAATCTACATTTTAAAAACTCATATAAACAGTGCAGGGGATACAACCGATGACAGAGCTTTGCAATGATGCCAGGATTAGTTCCATTACACTGTTAAGTGTGTCTGAAGGATTTTTAAAAAAATCATTTCGACATCTGTTTTGACATGCCGTGAAGGGTATTTTAACAGATGCAAATGACGTTTCAACAAGAGTTCAAAGAGTTAGCAAAGCAATATTTTTTTCCTACTTGTAACAAACCAATACATGTATTTTTCTAATTGCAATATAAAACAATATTCAGTCGACATACCAAGCTAAACCACGAACTCTGTTTTCTTCAGTGACCCAGCTGATAATTAGATTAATCACATAAGCCAGACAGTCTCTTCTGGATTCTTCAACCTTGTTCATATCAACAGACACACACATCAGCAGCATTTCCTGTAGCAACAGAATTTCAACAAAAAACAGTAAGTCTGCCCACCGTTCCATGTATGACCAGCATTATAGTAAAGGCTATGCCACATGGTGTTTGACAAATGCATAGCAAGCCAACAATATATATCAAGGCACAAAGGATGTGCTAATACATGAGTTGAATTCTGAATCTGACAGAAGACTGATATCAAATGAATAGATTTTGAACTGCTGAAGGACTCTGTGACTTTACGGTAGGCCCGGCACCATAAAAACAGCAATGTAGCAATAGCACCCCACACAGAACTTGATGAAAGACAAGTGTTTGAATGTCAGAATATTTTATTCCACAAAGCGAAGCTTAGTGTAGTGGCATGATGGTTAACATCCAGCTTACAGGCCTTGCCTTTAACCAAATGATGTGAACAGCTCCCTTCTCATTCTCTCCTCTCTTTATCTTTCCATCTTTCTTCCCTCCTACGCATCTTCATCTGCATCTCTAGTTATATGACATAAACAACTCCCTCCTCCCTCTCTACTCTGTCCAAATCTAGTCCTGTCTGGTCCCACCGGGGCTTATATATCTAACCTAGATGTCATCGGTCAAATCCCTGTGCCCAGCACGTGTGCCTGTGATTGGCAACTGCACCTTCGGTGACTTTAGTGACCAATGAATGGCTTCTGGAAATCCCAACTCAGCACATGGGTGACCGAGTGCTGGGTGGTTCACAGAAGTGTTTCTGACATTGCATGTCTGTCTGCTATCCAATGTGTTGCATGAATGGGAGGTCAATTCCTAGACCTGTTTTACATAGGAAAGTTCTAATCTGTACTGTATCTAGCTAAGTAATATGCATATCATGTACAGCCTGACATGCACATTGTTATAACTTTCACCATAGTTCTAGCATTAACATGAATACTATGTTTAGTAGAAAAGTGGAAGGACAAAATATGTTGGAATCCATAGTTCCTCAAGAAAAGTTGGCTGTAGATTGAAAATTCAAGCCACAAGTCAGAGTAATAAGCAACCAAGTTTGATGCGGGGCGCTCATTTTCACACTGTTTTTCAAAACCTTTGGGCAAAAATTATAGCATGCTCAAAAATATAAAACAGAATTTAAGCCGTTTGACAAACCCTTTTGCAAAACAGGTCCTCATGTATGGCATACACCAAACAGGAGAAATGGCCTCATTTTGGAATTATCTGAAAAGTGCTTGGAGGTATGGTTTTCTGCTTTCTTGCTCTTTCCTTCTTCCTCACTTCTTTTTTAAATACAGCTTTCGGGGATTTTGTTTTTCATTTTCTGCTCTTGACTAAATGCAGGAAAACTGCCAGCTAAGCTTTTCTTTGTCTGCATTGGTTTCAGTGAAGTCTGCCACTACACCCTGTCTCAAAAGGCCTTCTATGCAAAGCGTGTAAACAAAGCCATTGTCCTGAACCGTTTGGCAGGGTCAAATGCAAATTCACAAGCAAGTTTACAGAACAGTTCCTCAAATGGGTTCCCCATTTCCTCAAAGTAATTGTTGTTAAATGGTTTCTTCAAACTCTTTGTTTGCTGCCTGTGTGACACAGCCACCAGAAAAGTGTGCTCTGCTTTTCCAGACCATGTTTTAGGAACAGTTGTGCAACTTGCACACTTTTTAATAAAGGCAGTTTGCTCCCTGTTGATTTCTCAATCTTAATTTTAAATTTCAAAATTTCAAAGTAAAACTCACCCAACCACAAGGAATCTGGCTTAGTCTTTTAGCAATTTTTGCAATTTGCTTTTCAAACCTGCAGACAAGATAGAAAAGGTAGTCAGACAGTCTCTCTTCCCCTTTCTTAGTGTCAGTAATTGTTGTTTTCGACGATAACAATGGCGACGACCGCCGATGACGACGGCTAACGACAACGGTCGACAAGGACGATAGATGATGATGACGATGATGATGGAAATTCGGAAATCTTTTGTTTATGTGCTGCAGTATGTGCCTAGTTGACAAAAACTCAGGTCATGGTTGCTAAGGAATTTTAAGCAAAGAATTTTGGAAATTTTTGGAGGTAGTTTTGTCAAAACTCTGAGGTTGTCTGGTACTATGTTTAAAGCCTTGTAACTTAACAACTGATAATCAGATCGAAAACAGTTTTCACCATTAGAATGAGAAGAAAAAATGCTGTTAAGATGTTCCAAAATCATAAGATATTTGGACACAAATTTAAGACTTATTTTGTGGTGGAGCATCAGGTACACAATAGCAAAGACATCTTGGACATTTTATTTCTGGCATAAATTTGAAAACAATCCCAAACACTTCCATGACTAGGCTTAACATTGTTCCCATAAGGAGCCCCAAGCCATTCTTTTCACTTGTTTTTAAGGTATTCCAGCATATGTTCAGATACATCAGCTAAGTACCGGTGCTCCAACACACCTGTCAGAAGCATGGCACGCTTCCAGCCACAAGGTGAGATTCTCCATAAGAAGTCGCACACGGTCCTTAACCACAGGATCATCAAGTGAGATCTTTCTGCCTCTTGTCCTGTCCTCAAAGAATTTCAGGTGCTCTGCCACTATTGCTGAAAACTGTAGCTCACTCTTGGCGGCTGTTAAACCCTTCTGCAAGACAGTTCAAAACAGGAACACTATTTCTCTACATTACTCAAAAAATTATATATTGAGAGGGTGATTAAAAGAACTGATTTAAAAAAAATTGTCTTACCTTCATGGAGAGGGTACACATTATTCCATCTTAATGCAGTACTCAACTGGTTAGATTATTTTGCACATCACCTCATCTCATCAGAAAGGTGAAATCCAACACTTTTAAAAGTAACTTTTTGTTAAAAATAAACTTTACAAATCTTTTAAAATGCAAATTAGAGTGAATCAAAGAGGTTTAACAACTTCCTATCCCAAGATAGACTGCAGTGTAATCCCACCTACCAGTGGTGTGTGTCATTTCAGGAAAATATGCTATACATGCCTTTAATGATATGTACTTCAGTTACTTCCAACTTCCACCATGTAACTTTAGAACAAAAGCTTACTGATCAATAGTGTTCCCTTAAAGCTGATGATATTAAGTTGATGTAATCTTCTACAGTGTCTCCAAGTACTTCTTCATCCCAAACATTTTTGCCCTGGGCTGGTATTTATGGCCACAGTTAGTTTACCCACTGGTTAAACTGTCCTTGACTAAGAACCCAATGGGTAGACGCTAACTGATGGATAAGCCCACCTGTGATTCACAAGCCACTGAGATGCTCTAGGTTACTATCTGAATAGTTCATATTAACTGCACAGGTGATCTCAAACTTTCAGAAGTGCACAAGCCTATGTGCATGGTTTGTGTCAAGCAGAGGTTAACGTCGTGTAATGGACAGCACACGCTATGTTGTTTTGAGAAATCGCTGGTCAGTGACTGCACAATAGGGCAGGGCTCCTCTAACGGACAAGTACTTTGCGAAACAAGGATATTGCCAATAGCAACTGAGCAGCCACTAAAGTTTAAAAAATAAAGGATTGATGGTAAAATATTAATAGATAAAAATTATCACACCACAATCAACAATGTGTGAAAAGTAGGTGTGTTTGAAAGGTTATTATCTTGTGAAACTATTTGACAGTCATGGAGCTGTAGTAATATGTTATACCATCCCAAGTGGTGCCAAGTAGTGCTCCACCATCAGAAAGTCATTAGTCTTTGCTAACAAACTCCCCTGGAGCCATTACTTTCTGATTCATGAGAATATGGATTCACCAGGCATTGGTGTCACTTTTTGTTTGCTAATTCAGTAACTCTATTTGTTGTATTCAAGCAAACTTGGCAAACAAAATATGGCTGAACTGTATGGGTAGAAAGGTCTCCACCTACCATTTTACTCGAGTTCGTCTCCCTTCAAATAACTACAGACAAGGACACAGACAAAACCTTGACTTGAAACATCCTTTGGTGATCAATAGTAATAGCACTGAACCGCAAAAAATAAAAAACATACATACAGCATCATAGTTATGGGTACAACTGGTGAAAATAAGATCTCTCACAAAGCACTACTGATGAGAACTTCATTCACAAGAAACTGAACTGTAGAGTGGTACAGTTCTTTACTGTTTGGAAATAACACGACAACTTGCCTGTAAGGCTGATACATGGCTGCTGTAGTGAATCTCTATGTGTTGCTGCAGAGTCAGAACGAGATGTGGTGGTAAATGAGGATTGTGGACCAGTGCCTTTGAAAAAATGAGCATGTATAGGCTTTACTATAGCACATTTGGTATTTGTGTCTTAGACAAAAACACGCTTGTCAATAGCACATTTGGTATTTGTGTCTTAGACAAAAACACGCTTGTCAATGGTGTGCTAAACTACTAAAGATTAGTAAATATAATCTACATACATTTACATATTTAATAAATGCAATGCACGCACTTCTTCTGTCTTTGAAAAATTACCAGAAAACCATCAGAAAGGCTTTATGCATGGCTGTCCTAAATATAATTAATGCATTTCTTATATCTCTGAAAAATTAACAGAACATGACCACAAATATTTAAACTGCATTTTGCAAAATTACAAAAGCTTAAGTCTACTGGATAATCACCATGAGGCTATGCACATGTTAATGTGAGAAACAATATTACACGAGGTCATATTTACTTATAGGATTATGACTAAAAAGCAGAACACTTCTGTTATTTAATACTTATTTATGCTATGAAAGAGGCAACTGAAATTTCTATAATAACTTTAAAATGTTATATTTTTTTCTGAGGATTTTCCACTTGGTCATTACACCACTATCATAATTATAATGTACTAAAACTCTCAATGCACTGAATAGAGAATGAACTTTTTCCACCTCATATGATATTCTTTTTTATTGCAAATACTTGCATGTGCAGCCTTAGTGCAACCCAGTACAGTCACCTCACCTCAACAAGAATGTCCAATGATCTAGCCAGGAACTGCAGGTCCAGCTGATGCAGAAAATGACTGTCCATCAATTGAGACATTTCCTTAAGCCGTTCTTCAAGCATGACTGCTAATTGTCTGCCATGGACCTTAGCTGCAAGCTATAATTAGAAAAAAATATGAAACAGGAATAACTTACATTTTCTAAGTAAATAAATGAAAAAAATTGTTGCTGCTCAGATGAACCATTCATGACAAAGAAATTTTGACAGGAAGACAAAAACACACTCAAGAAAATAAACTTAGAAGCATTTGTTTAAGATACAAGTTATAATTATTGATATAAATAGGTAAGATAGATAAGATTCAAGGTAGATTATAGATGCATAATAACCGAAGGGTTGTTATCACCTTCTTTACTGTAAGTGGCATTTGCATCAGACTATTTGTAACAACTGTATTTAAGCTGTATTAACTCAAAAGGAATGGCTGCAACATTTTATGTACAAACTGAAAGAACATTCATGTGAGTCCTGGGGTAAGATTCAGGATGCAGTTAATTCTTGATGAAGACAATAGATAAGACTCATCAAGAGTGCTTTTGTCTACAAGAACTGGCAAAAATATAAGTTATAACCTTTCACATTCAGTATCATTCATACGAAACGATTTTTATTTTGGTAGATATGTTACTGTCATTTAAAAAAGTTTGATTAAAAAGCCAAAAACTTAAAACTATTGAATATTCTGCTGAAATAAAACGCCTAATTTTAACAGCACCCGGACAACTTGAAGTTTTTTTTTTTTAATGTAGCTAGTACCTCTGTACAGTAACTGGCCCACTGTAGTGCTTTTATCACAGATTCCCTATCCCATGAAGATACAGCAGGAGTTTCGGCCTGAGCCACTATTGTGGCATAAGTAAAGATGTTTTGTAGCACTTTTTTCGCTGCTGCGGCCTCGCTCATTGTTTCATCTTCACTTGCATGCTCAGGCACAAAGCAAAATGCCTGCACAAAAAAACTTTGTTTAAACAGCGTTTATATCATGGCATCAGTTTTAAAAAGTAAAATATAACACTGAACGGACAGACGCACTCTCAAATAGTGAAATACTTTTAGTCAGCATGATAAAGCAAAAACAAAAAAAAAAAACGTGATAATTCACAAAAATGTAAGATGCAAGAATCAAAGGCAACTCGTAACTAGACTCCCTCTCCTCCCGAAAACAGTTATCCACTTCTAGAGCTGGGATCAAAACTATGAACTTTATTTAAACAGCGTTTATATCATGGCATCAGTTTTAAAAAGTAAAATATAACACTGAACGGACAGACGCACTCTCAAATAGTGAAATACTTTTAGTCAGCATGATAAAGCAAACAAAAA
>SMGT01007517.1:82948-95477 GCA_004794575.1 Lanistes nyassanus
CAGACAGAGAAAAGTAGGCTAGAGATGCTTTGTGAAATCAATCGTGCAGGACATTACCTTCCACACGTCATATCGATCGATTTGTCTATATGATCAGCAACTAAAACATATCCCTTCTTTTCAAGATCACGTGCGCGTGGACGTTCTAGAAGACGGGCGCGTGTTGCACGTGAGAAAAGTGGATGACGTCGACTTCGGCCTGTACTACTGCCTGATCTACTTCAACACGACAGGACGCTACCTCACAGTGCAACATGGCATCAACACCAACGGACCTTACTGGGGAGACTTGTTCCAGAAGTACAGAGCCAATCTCATTACTGGTATATGCTCACTAAAGTTCCTACGTTATATTAATATATTTGAATGTTGTTTGGCGTAAAGCCGTGTTCTGATATACCGCAGAAGCCGAAGAGAACTAAGTGTGCAGGTAAATTCACGAAGTGGACTTTGGCAGCTGTTGAATTCGAATGCACCGCACAAGAGATCGAAACGATGTTGTATTGCTCTGAGTTCACACCCATCTCCGCACGAAAGAGCGACCAATCTTCAGCCAATCATGGCGCACTGCAGACACATCACAACGTATATGTCATCTTCGAACTTCACTCAGCACGAAAAGCCAGGCGGCGAACCCCTTTCAGGCACTTCGCCAATCCTAAAATATCACTTCGCGAATCCTAAAATATCACTTTGCGATGCCTAAACCCGCGAAGTTGGGCGATGCCTCGCGGACCAGTAGAGTAAGATGTACCTGGCTTAAGAGTGAGGATGTTCTGGGTCCTTGTCTACGTTTTCTTTTCTTTCTTTCTTTTTTAATAGACTGAACCAACTCCAGTATGCTCACAGTATCAAATCTCGGTCTGACTGTCAGCATATATTGTGTCCTATCAAATGGTGGGAAACAGACATTCTAGCTGTTTATCCCTCTGGGATAACGAAATAGAAAGTAAATGGCTTTATCAGAAGTGATAGAACATCCACGACAGCTATTGAAAAACTTACAGAATTTTTTTAAAAAATACACTGCCTCCCGGCTCCTGAAAGCATGAGAATAAGAGATATCTATCGGAACGGATGAGTTATCAGTCACTCATCGTCTGACTGCCTGTTTTGCACACAATTCGGAAATACAGATCCGTCTTCTAAAGTAGATATATATTTATTTATTTATTTTATTTATTTATTTATAATTTCATCCACCTTCCTACTGCCACCTCTCTCGTTTGTGCAAAGAAGGAAGGCAGTTCATATACCGAAAACCCCAATTCACGCATGAGAAATGTGTTTCTGTTTTGTGTTGACTCTCATTTTCAGACAGTGACGGATTTCCATTGCTTTCATCCAGGTTCCATAGCGGGAGCAGTCTGTTTCACAGCCATCGGGACGTTGTGCTTCTTCTACAACCGTCACCAGGCCAAGGGAGATAAGCTGTACGAGGACAAGAAGAAGAAGAAAGCCGGGAAACAACAAGCTGACGATGTGAAGCCCTCTTCTAGTTTGTCATCGGATTACACAAACACCGCTTTCATCGCTGACGACGAGCTCATCAGCAAGCCGCGTTCTCATTGGTCGGCGTCGTCCTCGTCCTCACAATCCGTCAAAACTGCCAGATATGATGGCCATGTGACCATCGCGCATGCGCAGTCAAGTGACGCTGCCTTTGTCAACGTCCGTCTGTAACCTATGGTATTGGCAACAGCGTCTTTAATTCATGCTCGAAGTGCTGAATGGTGTTTGAAGTAGTTTCTGAAACTATCAGAAACATCATCCCTTCATTGCCAGAACTGTTCAGCGCATTAATTAAATACAAATGCATTCTCTGATAACATCCTCTCTTAAACCTATGAAAAGCAAAGTTTGCTGTAGACCCAACTCCTATGTACAGCTGTGTTCGGCAAAGTATTGTAGACACCCGAGATGTACTCATCGATGAACGAGTCCAATAATTGGAAAAAAAACATAGATATCGCCTCCATACCCACCAATAAGAATAATCGCTAAGATTGGGGGAAAACACACAGCCATAATCTGATGATCTCGATTACTGGGGCCTTACGAAACATTGGTTTTGATTCATTAGTAATTTAAATATAAACAATATTCCATTAAAATGTGATTACGAAATTTTTGTTTTACTAAAAATTCACTTCCTTTTATCATGTTTCATCGAAAAACAAAATGAGTGATAGGACAAAAGCGGGAAGGTCTGAGAAGGAAAAGGTAAGTCACCCTGTTGTAGAAGTGTGATTGAATGCAGTTAACTCCCTTTTTTCGCTGGCCTGCAGTGCTGAACTTGTGTGCAACAGTATCTGCTTGTCTGCAACGACCGCAGAGTGACGGAGATGACGGAGTGACAGGGGGGAAATACGATTCTGGGTGAGAGCGAGCAATTGTGAGTTTGGCGAATTATTTTTAGACCAGATCTGACCACACTGTGAGTAATAATGGCAGTGAGAGAACAACACAATGGGAAGTCTAACTACACGAACGCAGACTTACAGCCAGCCGAGGTCGTCATTTTCTTGCGTCATTAGGCAAATGACGTCATAGCTGGTGTCAAAAATTGTGTAACAACATGGCGCACAGACGAGTCATCACGGCTGCAGACATATGATCCTACAAACATGTACGGCAAACATATGGTACGACAAACCTATGATCGCTTTTCTTCGACATTCCAGCTCAGAAAAAGCCAGTTAAGTCAAATGGAAGACACCATCCTGTCGCCTTTAACGCATCAGTCTTTTCCAGTCACTGACATGGCTTACTGTCAGTTTTACGTAGCTGTCAGCTGCAGGAGTTAGCTGAAAATGATGTGGCCGAGAAGATAGACACGCCACTGTTTAATATTTTTTGGATTTAACATCACAAGAGGTGATGAATATAGCTCGATCTTCTAAGATTTATTAATTTATTCTATCCACCTTCCTACTGCTCATTCGTCTTGTACTCATCAGCTGCAAACAAACAATATGGCAGCAGCCTTAAAATCAAAGAAACCAACCCCAGAGACAGGTGCTTCACCCACAGGGACAGGTGCCTCAGGCACTCCAGATTTATCTTTAAAGAACCCCCCAGAACATGTAGCTATAGCTAGCCCGGAGCAGCCCAAAGCGTTTGTGCCGGAGAAACCACCATTGCCTGTTGTAACTCATCTGCAAAACCGACAGGTGATAGTCATGGTGGGAAACCGCTACCTCAAAATCGGCCGTTTGACACGCCCAATACTTGGGTAAGTCTGGCGCGAGCAGCACTTGGGTAATTATGATAACGCTTTCCATTACTTTATTCAAGTAGTTCGCGCTCGCACCCGTGTGCGCACACATACACACACCCACACAGGCGACCCTCGTGTTTAGTGTAGAAACTCACAGGACGCCGCCCAAAGTGTTCATTTTTGTGAAGAGGCAACACGTGAAATTTTGCTGTTGGTATAAGATAAGCGCATGTTGTCTATTTGTATAAACCCACATTTGCGCGAGGTGAAAAAGATTGATTGATTGATTGATTGATTGATTGATTGATTGATTGATTGATTGATTGATTGATTGATTGATTGATTGATTCGCGTACAGTCGCAGAGGACCCTGCATGGCGTTAAAGCCGTCCAAAACAGACGACGAGGGCCCAGCGCCCCCTATGAAGCTGCCACACCCTAACACCTTCACGGCCTTCACCTTCCTGGCCACCGAGAGCGCTTGGCTGCAGGAGCGTAGGGACGGCAACGTGGATGTCAGGATGCACGTACGGCTGTCGCTGCAGCAGGACGGCGAGAGCAAGCTGTTGTGCGCGCGTCACGACGCCCAGGAGGGCGCCGCCGTCATATTCGACCCCATCAAGTTCGGCTGCGACTGGAAGCTGACAGCCATCGGTCTGAACACCTTTGTGATGGAGTCGCTGCAGTTCAAGGACAGCTGCCTCGCGGTCCGCAAGGACACTGTGTATCTGCGCAAGCTGACGGAGCGTGACCGGATCAGCATCCGCCAGGGCGCGTGGCACAAGGACGCCACGTGCACAATTCGAAACAAACCGGACTTCGCCGTCAGAGAGGTGGGACTGATTGTCAACTGACCGACACTGTGCGCGGGGCCATGCACCCGACTTCCCTGTGCGCCTTACATCTGGAACCCCTCGAGCACTGCCTGACGTTTCTCCAGAGGATGCCAGAAAGATATCAGTATTTCAGTAAAAATAATTGCCCTGTCTTTCACGCTACGTGTCAGAGAAATATTTCGAGTGATTTAACTTATGTGGGGTCTCTACCGGGATTCCACAGGCCGATGCATAACAAAGACATCTGATTTCCGATCTTTTTTCTTGTTCTTGAAAGATATATTCTGGCTGCATTTTCGAAGCTTCCTCCAGTTACTGAAGTTGTTGATGTACGTATAAGACATCACGTGTAGTGTGCAGATGATTGTGGGTTCCGCACGCCGCGTTCCTATTGCGACTTTCGAAGTTTAAAAACTAGAATTTCTCAAAAATGTTTGAGTGACGGCACAATGCAAAGAGGGTAAAGCACATTCCGGAACCCCTAGTCAGACGATGTCACACAACAAGCCAGAAAAAACGAGAGAAACAGAGACAAACATACAGTATGGGCATAAAAAATCAGTGACATATGAGACCAACAACAAATACCAACACGAAGTGGCGCGAACTGTAAGTAAAAACGAAAGCAAGCGCTGCAAGGAAATGAATCCTCAGCCAACGTTTCGGTATCTGGCTCAGTGATCAGCAACCACCTCTTGAGTGTCTTCTCTCTCTCTCTCTCTCTAGCTCTTCGTCAGAAGAAAAGACCCTTTAAAATAGCGTGTTACATAAGTGTATCCAGAAGCGAGAAGATCACACATTCCATTTAGAGGTTGGGGGAGGGGTAAGTATTGGAGAGGGAAGATCAGGAAGAGGGGAAAACCCACGTAAACAGTAAATCCCTCAGTCTCACAAGGTTCAGAGGTCACAATGCGAAGACAGGGAGGATTTACGAGTGGGGGACGAAACAAAATCATCTCTCTCTCCCTCCAAGCAGCATTTATCATACAACTGATCGAAGGCAGCCTTCTACCTCACACATAACTGTATATTCTTCACAAGAATTTATCTAATTTTCTCAAAAGCAAATGTTAGTCCATAACAAACGCAGTGTTCTGTCCTTGTACATAACAGTTGCTGTCCTACACATATGCAGCTTTGCGTGCTGCACATGCACATACATGCTCACACAAACACAAGCTTTTATGCGATTTGAAGTCTGTCATCTTAATTCAAGACGTCTTCTCTGGGCGTCCAGGTTCTGTTCCCTTGGTGAACATGCACCTTGTTTATATCCAAAGCAGTGATTTCAAATTTTGTTATGAAACAATTATAGACAGGAGCGTCAAAAAAGAAAAAGGCAAAGTTTATGTAATACGCCTTACCCTCTATCGTTTCTCACACACCACCCGCCTGTCAGTCCTCTCTTGACTCCTCACGCAGATGATGAGCTACACACTACACAAATGCTTTAAGCAGAACCGACGCAGAGTACAGAGGCTTCGTTCTCGCCACTAAAACTTGCCTTTCGCGAAAGAGCAAAAGAAGTGTGTCAACAGTATCGGAGTAATGACAATACGGGTCAGTAGCACACAATACCTGCAGAGACGATTTTTTTTAATTGGCCTCCAGCTCTCCAGCATAACTCCTTAATAATAATAAACATGTTAGTACCACAGTTGGAAACTACAAGTTTGCCGTCGATACTCATAGTGTCTCCACATCCACTCTGGAATCACTCTGGAACCAACGGGTAAGACTTTGTGTCAGTCAGCTGGAAATTGTTGGTTTGTCGGCAGTTCGAGTCTCACCACATTCATGCAAGAATCCGCCATGTCCTTGTCGCACAGTCGGAGCTGGCCGTTGTCGTTCATCAAGGCCTTGCCACTAGAGTTAGATTGCCATTCCAACACGAACTGACTGGCGGCTTTTTGTTGAAGAACCCAGATTCCGTCCTCGAGGCAATCGCCATCCTGGAACAGCACCGTGTAGGAGGTGCACAAGCAGTCAGTTGTGCTCCTGACGCTCAGCACCATGTTTCGTTCGTTCCTCGTGGCCTTGAGAACCGTCCGGAACGGACCCTCCTTCTCCTCCAACCACGTGAACAGAAACTGATCCTCCAGGTGGGATGGAATGCTCTCCGACAGCTGCGGCTTGCCGTCTGCTCCCACAGACAGGTACAGTCCACCCACTTTCACATTTGCGTTTACACCTTCCTTAGGACACTTTGGTTCGTCGAGCTCAGTGCTCGGTCGTCTGTGAAATCTCAAGCACGCCCCCATGGTTCGGCTGACCGACTGTTCGTGCAGGCAACTGGAGGGCGATTGGCATGTCCTGAACCGTGCGCCATGCGCTAAATACTTAGGACACGCGATAAAAATACCTTTCGTGTTTTTCCGCTGCGGGAGCGTCGAAAGTGATTGTCCATACTTCGAAAACGAAAGCATAGCTTTGGAAGTTTTTGTCAGTCACATGTCTGGAACTTCCTAGCAAAAAGCTTCTAGATGAACAGATGGACATGTACGGCTGGGCGACAGCCGCTGCGTAATTAGCACTCGTCTGCATTTTGACGGTAACGCTAAGATCCTTAGGAACATTGTCGTGGGCATCTCCTGACCTGAATGCATTCATCTGAAAAGGAGTTATGTGTGTGGGCGTTAAGAGGAAAACGCAACAATAAGAGGAATCCACCTGGACGCCCTGAGAGAGGGGGGGAGTGTTAACCCAGCTCCCTCCCTCACCTTCTGAGCGTCGCGCAAGATCACCCAACGGCCTTGTCGCTATAACTAGCTACACACCACACCGGAATGCGCTTTGGGAATTCCTCCCCGGCTGACCGAGATGTTCGTAGGTTTAAAAAAAACTGTCCTGCGGCGATAGCGCTGGACATGATTGGTTGTGTAACGTCACGAGTCGTCCGGGCACCACGAAGGGACAATGTAGTAAAGTCTGTGTTATGCCCCTTCACCGGCTTCACCACACTGAAACGTTCACCACTGATTTCCTTGAACACTCAACTGACCCGTTACCTTTGGCCATAAAAGTTTTATTCAGCAATCGGTGAGAATCTAAGTGGCGGGACGGTTTACAACCTTAGTGAATCTCCATGTCCCTCAGACGATCAACTTTATCCGTCTGTGTCCGTTTCTCCCTCTATCGATGTATCTATCCAAAGTCTGTGTTATGCCCCTTCACCGGCTTCACCACACTGAAACGTTCACCACTGATTTCCTTGAACACTCAACTGACCCGTTACCTTTGGCCATAAAAGTTTTATTCAGCAATCGGTGAGAATCTAAGTGGCGGGACGGTTTCTCCTTTCCCCACTAGAGTTTATATATCAGTCTTAAATGTCTGCTGCTGACCTTTTCCAATCTGCACGTGTGGCTGTGGTGGGCAACTGCATGCTTGGTGACCCTAGTGGACGATGCATGGTTTGGAGTTATGGCTCTTTTGTATATATATATATATAGTTATTGAGTGCTGCGCGACTTAAAATGGTGTGTCTGACCTTTCAGTTATGTCTGGCCTGCTAAGTGTTAAGTTCAGGCTCAGATCTGTCTTGGATGGAATGTTCTCTTCTAACCTGTACTGATTGCCCCTCACTAACCTACCTGCTACCTACTGTCTGGTACGCATATTGTTACAGTTGGTTTCCTTGCAGTTTGTTTTGGGGAAAGTGCTTCAACCTGTCAGTGATTTCGCACTATGGGCGTGAGGGGCGGGTGGTGATTGGGGGCTGGGAGCGTGCTCTGATTGCGACGGCTGAGCTGGTGGTGGTGGAGGCTGTTTTTCTGTGGTGTCCTGTCTGGCTGCTGTGGTTTGAGTTGTCATTGTTACTGGTGGCTGTTTCCTACTGACCTACCCCTAAGTGCTAGACGTTGCATCTTCCTTATATTCTACTTTTTGTTTAGGGTTAAATTTCCCTCCCTTTTTAAATCACGCTTTGATTTTAATTTTTTTTTAAATTATTGTTAAATGTGTCTTGCTTCGGGATGGCTATTTACTACCTGGACTGTAAGCTCAAGTATGTGCTGCCATAGATCTTTGGATGGGTTAAGGGCTGAATTCAAATTTAGTGCTAGTTTATGTTTGTTTAGTTCTTTTTTAATGTTTCCCATTTCATTGCTATTTAGGTTGCACTCTAACAGTATGTGCGATGTGTTAATCCTATCACCACAGCTACAGCTTAATGGATTTGTGTACATCATGTGGTATTCGCCATTTAATCTCATTCTGCTTATTCTTGCCTGGTTTGTTCTAGCAGATTTCAATATTAGACTGTTACTCGGAAGTTCTTCTATTTCCTTTCTTGTTCCTTGAGCTTCTTTTTGTAGGTTTCTTCCGATCTTAGTTTGATTGGTGGTTTAATAGCTATTTTCCTTTCTTCTGCTGAAATAGGTGTGTTTATTTGGATAGGGTTTATGTTAGGATTTGGCTTTACGGCTTGTCTAGCTAGTCTATCTGCTTCTTCATTATCTTTTATGGTGATATGAGAAGGGGCCCACAGAAATTTTACCTGTATGCCTTTATTGTGTAATGTATTTACTTGAGATAATATTTTGTACACTAGATCTAATCTTTCCGATGACTGGTTTTTGAATGGCCTGCAGTGCTTACAGTGAGTTAGAAACAAATACAAATAGTTTTTCTCTTCGTTTCTTTGTGAATTGGTAAGACTGGAGGGTGAGGCCCCACAAGGGATATGACATGCAAATTCGTTCGTTTGTTATTTATTTGTGAATGGTCTCCTGTTATGTGAAATCTCCAGCAGGGATTCAGCGTCTGCGTGTCATTCAGAAAAGTGTCTGAAATTCTGGTCAGCCTTACTTGAGTTCATCCTTCAGCCTCTTTCTCATTCCGGGGATTGAGGAGGTGCTCTGATCGCCTGCATCTTTTGCCGGACACACATTTCCAGTTCTCGTTAGTTATGGAGCATTTTCTTAAAAACAGGTCGTATCCGCACGTTGCAGCTGCAATAAAGCTTCCGCATTACCCAGTCACGAAAGAGAATTGCATTTCCGGATCTTGAAGCACAAGGGATTTCCTTTTCGTTTTAGTTGCGCAGCTGGACTACTACAAAAAAAAAACAGTTCCGCTAAATTTACCATCCTGATGAATTCAGAAAATTTCCATTATAATTTATAGTGAGTTCACAACGAACAAATCCTGTTTCTCATTTCTTCTTAGTTCGAACATTCTATTCGCAAAGTCCATGGTTACAGCTTGTCGTGGTATTGTCTCTGTCGTGTCTAGGGGTATGGCGTTTATGTGTTTTACTCGTCTGCTCGTTGACTAGAGTTACAACAACATAAAATGTGTCAAGAAGGGGGAAACTAACTCTGTGATCGCTGCCTAATTTCGTCAATTTCCAAACGGCTCAAGCCCCCACCCCCTTGCTTGTCACGCGCATAACTTAATAAAAGAGGGCAGCGATAATACACTATTCTATTTATTTACAGTTACACACATAGAGTATTCTACTACAAAACGAATGATGCTCCAATATACATCTCCTGACATATGTAGAACAATCACTCGTACTCTCATATATTCATCCCAGCTACGCTATACGTATCTACACGCACACGTTATTTACCGGGCTATGAATTTTACCGTACCGATAATTCAAATCGGTGAACACAAAGAAAACTTTATCCTTTCCGTACTAAATCTGCTCTGAAAATGACGTCACGCCGACGTCTTAACAAACAATAAGATCGACCGACGATCACACAAGAAATAACCGTAGGTTTCTACAAACCGACAAATCAACAAGTTTAATTTACTTTCTTCTAAGTTTGTTCAACTAGCTCTGAGTTACGGTTAATTAGTTTATGACGCGGTCAAAAGCTACACAGCTAACCACGTTTCATGAGTTTATGACGCGGTTAAAAGCTACACAGCTGTGTTTACTCCCCAACATCCTCCCAGCGTGTGCAAGTCTTTTCCCCTTTTAAAGTCTGCCAGCAAATGGCATCTATTTCCCCTCTCGGAGGTTTCCGGTGCCGGCCGGCTTAGGGCAGATTAATACATTAAGTCGTCGAGCTGTGATACAGTCAGAATCTCATGTGCACATGACGTAAACACAACGAACAATAAGAACCCAGGGCCCCATGAGTTTGCTTCCTCAGGGCATAAAATGATTGTTCCTCTTGTGTTAGCTAGAAGCTCAGTGTGTGGGTGTGGGAAATGAGGGGAAGATCATATACGTTGTGGGGGCGTGGGCGTCGTTTCCCACGCAGGAGCGTTGTCACCTAAATACCTATCCTCTCTGCCCACCAACGAGTTGCGCTGCTAGAGATAAGACGTGACGTGCAGGATTAGGAGGGCGCTATAGACAGGGATCGGCTGTCCTTCATAGAAAATAATATTGCATCATATAAAGCTTACGCTGCTAGAGCAGGTAGTGACTTTGAATGTTTAAATCACGCCATTCTGAAATAATGCGTCCTGCTTTTTGAAAAAAATGTAACAACCTTAAAAACGAGCACAAAGAAACGTCACGCGCGTGACGTCAAAAATGACAGGCCTGCGTATGAAATATAAATAATAATTGAAGCGATGATTGACAGAAGTAAATGTCACGTTTTCTAAAACTAATTATCGAATACAAAATGTGGATATTATTGGGAATAAGGCATTTTCTCGATGCCGGCTTTTCTTGCAGTCAAAACTCCTGGACAAAATCCCACATGCAGATAATACGTATTGTTAATACTATAGCTGTACCTATGAGGTACTTTTTGCTATCTCTTTATTTTTTAAAAAGCTATTTATCTTCCCGAAACAATTGTTGCATGCATATTAGATATGTTGACTATTTTTCTTTAAGTGAATGTTATTCTCATATTAAGTATGGTCGAGTAAACGCGTTTACCTTCGTCTTTGCGTTATATACACCCTTAACTTACTGTTGACAAACGTGTGAATACTTGGACAGTGTGAACTGTATGCTTGTTAACATACACTGTTTAATAAATTCATTTTCGAGCTTGTCCATTAATATGAACTGAGCAATAGATGTTTAACTAGTTTTTTTTTCATTTCTTGTGGAAACAGTATCAGGCACCTGGTTGAAACACCTTGAAAGGAAGAACAGAAATCATTGCAGTCTAGATACTTGTCCTTATTTCTGAGAAGGATAAATATTTTCAAACAATACTAACCGACATGTCAATCAGCTATATCCCTTTATCAGTCGAACGTCCTTAGGTCGGACTGTAGGGAGGATACTAAACTTCTTCCCTCACACACAACCAACGCTTTAGGGCAGAACTATTCACCGCAGTTGTGGGGAGAAAGGATGAACCATTGAAATCTCTCAAGTAATTCTTCATAGCTTCCTATGTGACGGAATCGATATCCAGACGCACTCAGAACACAGCTTGTAAGAAAAGACTTTCCCCGTTTCTTTCTCCACAGCACACAGCGCGCTCTTCAGCGGCGTCCCGTTAAATTTCACAAAAGCGTTTCCCCTCCACCCGTACAAACTGTGCCGGGTAGCTATAGAGGGTCCCGTTGAGGCGGGACGGGTTAACCTCCGATGGTGTAAACTTTAAAAAAAATAGATTGGGGGAGGGGGGTAGGGGCAGAGCTTCTCAAGCGCTGGGATATGGGTTGCTGTGTCCCGTGTGTGCATACACCATTTCGCTCTCGCCCTAGGACTTGTGTACTGGTATTTAGAAGCTGCCATCTTGCCAGCTGTGTGGCGCGTGTCATGGTCGCCGCTTGCTAAGGTAAGGGGAAGAACCTGAAGGTCCTAGCACGTCTCACTCGTTCCTGGCTGTCTCAAGATCTTATTTTCACCATTCTGTTTTAATGCACTCGCTCCTCACTTGATGTCCACTTACCTTATAGACTGTGAAAGGCAGCCAGAGTATTACGCACGTGGAGTCAGTCTTCTGTGTGTGTGTGTCACACACACACAGACTGTGCATGGTTTTTAATCTATCTTCTCGCTAAATCTTGGCACTTTCTCTTTCCTATTCCTCTCTGGACCTCTTAGTGTTCGCTAAGTGTGATGACACTGTTATTCAATGTCCCCCATGCTGGATTCTCTGCTGTTTACAGGTTACAGTTCTTAATACCTCCCGGGGTAAAGTAATAATATATATTTTTTAAAAACTTGCACCACAAGCATGCGTGGACGCACGTGGGTGGGGGTAACAGCGGGCGCACATACGCACACAAGCGCACGTTCGCACGCACGCAACACAGCTGGAAGGATGCTCATACTACAGCTAAAACAGCCGACGTCCAAGTTCGTGCTAAAGTAACTGCTGCTGATTGTCATATATGTTTGTACCATTATATAAAGTGTCGTGTTAAGAGTTCGTGCTAAAGTAACTATACTTCTGATGGTCATATATGTTTGTACCACTATATAAAGTGTCGTGTTAAGAGTTCGTGCTAAAGTAACTACTGCTGATGGTCATATATGTTTGTACCACTATATAAAGTGTCGTGTTAAGAGTTCGTGCTAAAGTAACTA
>SMGT01007517.1:96050-107919 GCA_004794575.1 Lanistes nyassanus
CTGCTGATGGTCATATATGTTTGTACCACTATATAAAGTGTCGTGTTAAGAGTTCGTGCTAAAGTAACTACTGTTGATGGTCGTTTGTACCACTATATAAAGTGTCGTGTTAAGAGTTCGGGTTGAAACCTTGTACAGTAACAGTGTTACACCTACGTGTAGCTACAGTACTCACTGCCCGAAGACGTGCGACTGCGCAGAAGAAACACATGTATAAGGTGCGATTTCTGTATTGATACTTCCATTTTTTCTGTTTCCCAAGGGAGTTTTTTTCAGGCAGTGTACTGCTGCTGCCCTTTATGTCTGTTTACGACAACTGTAACTGCGTCAACATCTCTCACTACTACCACTGCTTCTGCTACTGGTGGTCGTTGTAGATTCTCGGTACTCGGCTTCACCTGTAAATTCCTGTAGACGAATGTGCCCAGACAGCTACACACACTGTAAATTTCAGCGTTAAATTTAGATTACGATCCATAGCAACTGGGAGACTTGCGCTTGATTGAGGCGCTGTTTCAGTATCCTTGCGCAACACAGCGCTGTAGCATGCTATAGACCCTACCTGTTAGACTGTCAGGGTGACAGCTTTTTATAGACCAGAAAGCGAATTGCCTTGAGCTTTCACGACGTCGGTCCCTGGTCAGACACTGAGAACAGTCACAACCAGAGCGTGAACTGAGCACGTACATGCTCAGCACTCCTCACATTCCGGTCATTTCAAGCATCAAGTACTGGTGTGATGTGGATAATTCTATGTACACATATAACATTCAGCTCTATATTTTCTAACTCCCAATGTAAGTATGTTTTGTGTTTCAAAATTCTCACTCTCTCTGCTTCTGTGAGTGTTTTTGGTGCGTCGTTAAAAGACAGAGAGAATGTAAGAATAAGAGCTAGTGTGTGTGTGTGTGTCCTTTTCTAACTTGCATATCTTTCTCGTTGTCTTTCTTTCTAATTTTTTTTCCATTCACCGAATCCTTCTAATCTTCTAATCTCATTCGGTATCAATGCTTTTCTCGACATTCGTTGTACCGACCTCTATGTCAGCTATTTGTACAAAGATAAAGAGGGAAAGATCTGGTGTGTGGGTGTGGATACAATTCCCACAGCAAGTTGCTGTTTCTCAGCCGATTCAAACAGCAGGAGAATGAACACTGGCTTTTCTCGTCCTCCTGATGACTGGCTGATCGCCTATACGGTACTCCACCTACGTACCCCCCGCGAGTCATAAAAGGGCCTCCACACCAGGAACCATTCGTTGCTATCTTTATTGGAATAGTTTACTGACTGACTGTAGGTACCCGGTGATGCGCAACATTTCACAAGCCACCTTGTGGTGATGGCTGCATTAGGAACGACTTCTTTGCGCAAATGGGAATGTCAGTCTTCACAGAAGAGGGCGAAACGTGTCGAACTTAAATTAATGTTGCACCGTTTGTGCGCTTCTTGTGCGGGATGTGGGGAAGGGGGTCGGGTGTCCTCATTTTTGTTATTTTCACATGCACGCTCCTTCATATTTAACTTGAATCGTTAACTATTTTTTCATAAAGTTTCTGAGGGAAAGTAGAAGAAGAATTATGTACAGCTTCCCCCACCTTTGCAATTTTGAGGTTGCCAGGCCAGGGTCGAATCGTTGGAAGGTTCGAATGTTTTTCTTACATTAAAACGTCCACAAGGTCCGTGGCCAAACTGAAATTACTGAGCACTTTTATGTTTGAAAATGCTCGTGCGACCTCCGGACGTCATTTTGGCTTTCCTGGAGCTGCTAGTGCAGGAGAATATACATCCATCGCCTGTTTGCGCAGTTTTGGCAGACTTACCTCTAGGTTTAGTTTTATTCAACTCACACAGCAATGCAATTGCAAATATATTGATTTGAAAAAAATGGAAAGCTCAAGGCATTATATCGATGATTATTTTGGTTTTTGTGAACAGTAGCTATGGGGAGCGTACAATGAGACATTTATACAGAAAGAGAGAGGTGGTGAGGTTGAAGAGAAAAAGAACGAGAGATAATTTGTTGTGATACAGACCTATGGAATACATGCGTGCATAGGTGTACATGCTCTCAGGTGAACAAGGCATATTTGCCTGTGAGCATATATGAAAAAATACTTGTAATACTTATAATACTCCATTCAATACCACAGTACACTAGACCGTTACGGGGTAGCATTAATATACATTGGTAGTGAGAGCAGTTTCAGACGCATGCTGTATGGCTGCGGTGTGGGAAAATATGAAGGAGTGGGGCTGAAGTGTGCAAGATTACACTTACGATGATGATTTGGTACAACGACTGGACCCAGTAAGGAAACTGTACTGTGTGTACTGCTGAGAATAATGATTTATTTTCTGTAATGCTTATCTGTACATTGCCGCGTAGGAAGGCTTCCACATTTCTTTAGTGTAGTGGTGCCGTTTCTATAGTTGATTGCCTTGGGGGCTCAGACTGCTGAAAATAGAGGAGAAAGTGTTCTACAGTCTCTGGAGTTCTACAGGATGAATACCAAGGGTCGTTTGATAGATGCCTGTTGTAGATCATCGTTTAAATTACTCATTTTTTATTCTTATACAGCAGTAGAAGACTTGCACCTTTTTATTTCTGTCATAGTAATGAGGTAAAAATATGGGTTTCACTGTGACAGAATCTTTGAATGTGTAAAATGTGTACATTGTTTTCACGAGTGCTCTAGGATTATGGATTCATTTTGCAGAAAGTCTAAGCTAATTCAGCACTCATCCCTACCTATAGGATAGACTTAGGATAGAGGGCTGTTACACACGGGTCCAGGTTTCTGGGTCAGCCCCTATAAGTGAACCCGTTCCCAGACTAGTGATCTGCGAACCACAGTTTAATCAGTCGTCATTAATAAATCAGCATCAAAAGAAAGCCAGAGAAATCGAGCCTGTGAACGCCCTCTCCAAGTTTTTCCCCAAACAACAAACTGATCTTGTTTTTTCGTTTCTTTTTTATTCTCTCTTTCTCTCTCTGAAATTCAATTTTTTAGGTCGTTCTGGCAGATCTCTTGTGGGTTTCTTGCCCGTCAGACCCACTTTCTTTTCCCTTTATTTACTTTTAGTTTATCAAACGTTGTGCAGATCTTAAAAAATTTTAAAAAAAACACATGACTTTTAGTGCCTACAACAACCCCGGCTTAGATCAGTTGGGTTGGGAACTAATTGAGAGTCATATACAGGGTCAAGCTGTGGGCTATGAGAAACAGTAGACATACTGCCTTTTAGGTAAAAGTAGGTAAAGCATGTGTAAAGTGCTTTACCTGCATCTGTCTTACTCTGGGAACGGGACTTTAATTAACTTTTATAGTCTATTGCCCATCCAAGCCAAAGCTCTTGTGGTAGGGCATTATTGCTACGCAAACCGTGTTAATCTTCTACTTGAAAGAAAGGATTGGTAACTATTGCTAAAGATCTTGCATGTGTCTTGCACGATTTTTCTTCTAGTAGAAACTTTAGTCCCAGCTGGTAGAACGCTTAACCAATGGGTCTTTTTCGGTTAGTTTATGGTATATCAGTTTTATCGTAGATACGATTTCGAAAGAAAGATCTACTGTGCGTCATAGTTAGCAATTACGTGCTTTGTTGAATAAATATTGACTTGTAGTATTTCACTTTTGCTCCTGGCTTGTTGTATAAATATTGACCTACAGTAGGTAGGTTTTCATCATGGGTTGTTCCATAAATATGGACCTGCACTATATTGCTTTTCATCATGGTCAAACAGAGTTAGACTTATAACTCCTGGGATCAGATTGAGGAACACGGGGCAGTCATTTTGTGAAGGCGCAAAACCGGTCGGCTTGCAGAGTGTGTAATGTGGAGAATTTATAAAGCTTCAGTTAAAGTGAACACTATTCAATCTCATACACGAAAAGGTCTGTCGCTGTGATGTTGAATAATGTTAAAATATGAAAAGCTTTTCACGAGTGTGTATAATTCATCAACCCCAGTGACTTACTATATCATCATCATCATCGCCATCGTTATTATCTGCTCTTTTGTGCCTTTTTGGTGTAATGAAGTACTTTTGTGGTGGTGGTGGTGGTGGTGGTGGTGGTGGTGGTGGTGGTGGTGGTGGTGGTGGTGGTGGTGGTGGTGGTGGTGGTATTATGTGTAAAAAGAACCCCACCCCCACCCCGCTGGTGCCTATAGGTAATAAACCACCGGACACCGAAACTGAACTTCCAGTCCCTGCTGACAGCCAGTTCTGCCGCCAAATGTTTGCGTGTCTATCATTTCTAGCATGCATTGCGGTGGTCATCACATGATACATGGCAATACAAAAGAGCGGAACACAGATCCCAGCTTCGCACAAAGACGCTTCTATCACAATTATAGGTATACTCCCTCTCCTCTCCCCTCCCCCATTACCCAAGCCCGCTCCTCACCTCCAGCTACCCCCATGCACGCCGAGCGGTGGCCTTGCCATGCGTGTATTGAGCTACACCAGCGCGGACGACAGCAGCGTCGTTTGGCCTAAAGCACAAGACGCGGCCCATTGGCGTTCACTCAAGTCCACTTCCTGCCGACATTCAGTCTCAGGATCGCTACAGCTGATCAAGTTCCCTTAGACGTCCCCCCCCCCCGAAGCTGTCACAAAGACGTTTCAGAAATGTGAGAAAAAAGGCGGCTCCCTAGCGTAAAGGCCACCAACCTTTCACAGGTTGTCTGGCTTCACAACTGACAGTCAGAGACTCTGACACAACAAATTCCGCTATAAGCAACGGGCGCTCGATAAATTAGAACGCACGGACCGCATTTACCCGGCTGTAAATCGAACAGCAGTCCAAAAGATCAATTTAATAGTAACACCCAGGGCTGAACGGTTCTAGTCAGACCGGTTTGCATTTCTCAGACTTCGGTTTTGTATCGATCCACACAATTGTCAGTGGTCTTGCTGTATGTGTGGTTAAGTCTGTACACAGATAGTGTTCGCAGATCGAGCAGTCAAAGACGGCGAACTATTGGACATACTTTTACTAATTAGAATTTAGTCGTCCTTGAATGAGGCTTGGATAGCTCATGTTGGTAGAGCTGCGGACTAGCAGGTGAAAGGTTGCTGGTTCGAATCCAGGTGTGACCAAGGATTATTTCCTGGAGTTATACGTAGTACAGACTCCATTTGGCCATCTCCCCCCATATTAACCTGCCTATCCGCACTGGCAATCTTACTGCAGCTATCAGTCTTGTGGTTCTTTCAGTTAATAGCTTAGTAATAGAACCCCGTCCCCTCTATACTCCACCAGCCTGATATGCACCCAGTTTGCGGCGAGACGGTAAGCAAGCAATAACCAACTGACTAATCGTGCTAGGGACAAAGAGAGACGGGGAAGTTGGCTGTATGGAAGCGGGGGGGGGGGAGAGAATTGCTTTCGTCAAGACTTTATTTCCACAAAAATATTTTCAAGTTGTAAGAGACTGTTTCAATCTATTCAAATACTTCACGCTGTTTCACGGTATGTGATATTTAACTCAGCCAGTAAGTCTCTTCAATTGGTGAAGTGAAATGTGGACGGAAGTTACTATACGCGTTATGCCAGCCTTACACAGCTCTACTTTTGAAATGAAAATATCAGCTTACATTCGTGAAATCTGGGTAGCATCTTCTCTGCAGATTTTCATTAGGGTCCCTATCTTGTATAGAGAAACCGCTGGGGAGACAACTCGCAAATGGAAATAGGACGAAACCTTAATTTGTTATTAAGTGTTGAATTAATTCTCTGCCATGTCTTCGTTCAGCTGATTCAAAAGATGTGAGGCTGGCTTTACTGATGCCAGTGACTAACAAATCTGCACGAAGAGTCGAGCAGTCGCGAGCTCACCTTCAGGTGTATCTGGCGTTTTCATGTGGCTGGTTGGGCCGCCACACAAGTGTGGATGGGCCTCAACTTTCCTTTGGTGTTGAAGGGATTTTCGCGCTGTGATCGAAATTAGCATGCCAAAAGTCACTGGTAGCATGCCAAAAGTCACTTTAAACCAGGAGGTAAATTCCCAGGGCGGCAGTTACATGAACTTAAACCTTATGTAAATAGGCATAGTATTAACAAAACATTTCAAATACCAAGACTCTTACCTGCAGCACGTTTAGACAAATCATAAACGATACAAAATACACTTTGTATGCTGTGACATGAGTTGTTCTGCTCAACTTACACAGTTGTACAAGAACTAAAGTGGTTGTCAAGATCACTCGCACTAATGCTGGGGAGTAAAGTCAATTTCCAGGACACTCGCACTAATTCTCGGTCAGGTATAGTTTCCAGGATATTCGCGCTAACGCTCGGCCAGTACAAGTGTCTATAGGGCTCTCGTACTTACGGTCTGTCGGTGAAGGCTCAAGGACTCATTGGAGCTACTCTTGACAATCTGTCGTAAACTGTGAGTTTTCCTCTATTTATAGGTTGGCTGGCTGGCTGGCTGGCTGTTTCGAATAATACCCAGAACAACCACTGTCATAGCCTAAGTGCGATTGGCTGAGGAGAGGTAATATTTCCAAAAGACCAACTCTTTGATAGAAAGAACTGCGAGTTGCGTTGCATGACTGCATAGTCCGTCGACGTGAGTTGGGTCCACGGAACATGATGCGATGACCCGCACTTAGAAGTGGGGCTCGCATCCCATGGAGGGCCCCAGTGACGTCACAATACAACTTTTCTCCAGGACTTCAGCTGCCCTGCTGAGGGGTGGGGGGGGGGAAGCTGGATAGCTCTGCAGGCAGAGCCGGAGACTAACGTGTGGAACTGGCTGGTCGTGGAGTTAAACATCATGCAGTTTCCAAGACCATACCCTAACATTAAACTGCCTCTGACCATCTTACTCCAGCTATTCGTTTGGTGGTTCTATCAGCGCACAGCTTACTAACAGGACCACGTCCACTCATTGTGCCAAATCACCGCCAGGTGCAGGCGCTGTCCTTTAAATTAACCTACCTGCCTACCTACGCAGCGGATTAACGCAGCGGATTTCTTCCTTCTGCTGTTCCGACGTGCCGCATGACGGGGAGTAGCGTAGTCAACTACCGACTACTCAAGTCAGCAATAAGTCGCACAAGCGTCACGTGACCCTGTAGGAGCACTTCATCTGAAGTGACAGCCGAGAAGGCCATCCACTTTCTGCAGGTGAAGGGGGGAAAGGAGGAGCGACGAACTCCTTGTCCCAAAATCGTAGCAACGGAGGATGAACACGACAACAGCTTGAAGCTTTTCGTGGTGTTCATGGCTTGCTGCAGCGCCGATAATGAGCCTTTGTCCTCTTCGACTGGAAGTCTAGATGTCTCAAGTGTGCCATGCTAAGTGGCAATTGCCGATTCACCTCATCTACACCCCCCCCCCAACCCCAAACCTATCCTATCCTATCACTTATCCTTTACTATTGTTAACGTGCCCAAGGATATTGGGCACGGCCTTTAGTTTGCTTGACAAATCCCATACACAGAATGAGCATTTGCATCGAGGTGCACAAAACCTTTCTTTCGTGTTCATTGCAATGAATCTTCCAGGGGCAAAATTTGGGGCCATGACAGTTACAGCCGTTCAATCTAGCGGTCACAATGCAGGATATTAGTAGGGCAAGTAAAGGAATTACTCACGTGTATGTGCAATGTACTCCCGCGAACTTGTGTGAAGGAAATACGTTTGTGTGTCGTGTGTCTGTGCTGGTAGAGGGATGGAGGGAGGTTAGGTGTAGGGGTGCAGAATTGCGTGACAGACAGACAGACAGACAGACAGCGGCAGAGCAAGCACACATGTGTCCGGTTATGTTAGCATTAAAGATTGGAAAGGACGAAAGAAAGAAGCGTCTCCCCTACCCCTCCCCCGCCCCCACTTCTTTTTGTGGGCGGGGGGGGGGAACACCAGTACATCTTTGTTTCGTCCCTATGTTGATAGTCTGGCAATCTGAGAAACTGAGATCTTTGCCTTCGTGACAGTCTGCGTACATGTCTGTAAAGTGAAGCAAAGAATGTGAATGATCACGTGACAGATGCAAGTCGGACTTTTGTAGGCGTATGTAGTTCTATTTACAGTAGCGCCCAGTCTGCTTGGAGAAGAAAAGGTTGACCGCACCATTCGCTGCAAGAAAGAAAAACTGAATAGCTAAATCAGCTGCCATGCCCATTCAGTGCGAAACGTTTCAAAAACTCACACATACTGTGTGTGTGTGTGCCTTCAAGACCTAGATCACTTATGATAAATCAGAAGTCTCAAGTACATAACAGTTACAGAATAAGACACTACACTATAGCCAGCATGTCAAAAGGCCAGCTTGGAGCCCATGCAAGTCTACTCGTTGGCTTACGCATTCGTATTCACGGCATAGGTTTTTTTTCCTTCAAGCCTTCGAGAAACTTTATGAGAGAGAGAGAGAGGGCTAGCTTCGTGTTTATTAGTCTGTTCCAATAGTTGGACAATATTTAAATTTCACTTATTGTTTGTTTCTTTGATTTTTTTTTAGCCCCCTCATTCATTTCCTCCCTCCTTTACTCTCATTTGGCTATTGTTTTCCTGGTTTCTTTCTTTCTTATTTTCTTTCTTTCTTTATTTATTTCTTCGTTCGTCTTTCTAGGCTTCGCTGTCCCGCTTTCGCCTCCCATCACGCTGCCCGCTCCGTCCTGGCCAGAGAACGCTCAGACAAGATGCGCGCCCTCCGCAAGTCCTCGGTGTTCTGCTTGCTGTACACCTGTCTGATCACTGCGTCACAAGGACAAGACGCTGTGGCCGCTGGGATACACTCGGCGAATATGACACAGGTACATTTCACGCGCTTGCGCAAGCACCTACGCACGCACACGCACACGCACACGCACACGCACACACACATGCACACGCACACGCACACGCACACGCACAAGCACAAGCACACGCACACATGCACACGCACACGCACACGCACACGCACACGCACACACACAAGCCCGCGCAAGGCCAGTCCTAAAATTCCTCACTAGAGCAAATGGCTGCTGATGTTCAAACAAATTCGCATACACTTGTCCTTTACACACTCATTGCTCTCTCTTACCCACTCACGCGCGCGCATGCTCGCACACACAAGCGCACCCAGAGACAGAGAGACAGAGAGAGGGAGAGAGGGAGGATCGAGAACGAGGCTGGCCTACAAACACTGTCAAAGAGACGGCAAACATTTCCTCTACTAACAGTAGAATGAACTGTCAGTGTGGTAGAAGTCACACTTGTTATTGTAGCAAGAAAGTTGCACTGCGTTGTGTTTATCTGTACCGAACTCACTAGCGCCATACTTTCGCCCTTGACCTGCGGGTCTGACAGAAACCTGTCGCCGAAGACCCGCCTCCGGACGTGGCCTCGATCACCGTCACGGACTCGAACGGCAGGACTGTGGAGTGCAACATCTGGGGTCGCGACAACATCCATGACGTCGTACAGCAGATGGAGGACGAGCAGGACATTAACCTCTTCAAGTTCGTCTTCAGCTTTGACAACTACACCTCACAGGTAACGACAAACACACCTTAGAGGTAAGAAGCAGGTACACCTTAGTGTAACTGGGTGGTGGTTACGTACACCCAGGCGCCCACCCAGACAGCCGGCATACCGGCTCAAGTGTGGGAAACATAAAGGGTACCGTGTTTCTTTTGGTCCCTTGACCCAAAGGTGGGTAGGGATTAGGGAAGGACCAACAAGGTCTCACTGTCCGAGACCACCTATAAACGCTTATCTGTAATTTAGGTGCGGCCAGGTTTTTCCCCAGGGAAGGATGGGACCGCGTAGAGATTTATGGGTGGTCAGAGTCGCTCTGGAACCAGAGTGGACTGAGTTTCTCAGCGGGAGGCGAGGGCGAAAGATTAATTACATTGTGCTATGAGTGTATTTAAAGAGCTGAGGAAAAGCGGACAGGACTCATTCATTCTTGATCATCTTCATCGTCAGAGCTCTTGATCTTGAGTCGCTTGTCCATGTGTACTCTCACAGTGACGTGAAATGTAAACGTATTAAAGTTTGAAAGTAGAAGCGAAGACGCCTTATTGCTGTGTTCGGAGTAGAAGAATAACAGAGCCATTGCCACGACTGCAATTGTAACGAACCGCTACCGCTCGACCCTGTTACATCAGAAACAACAAAGCCAATAACCACTACAAATTCCTTGTAGCGGCGCTTAAATTTCTCCAGTACTGATAGCTACAACCTTCGGGTCATTCTCGTTAGCACCAGCCAGAACTTAAGCAGACCTCTTACCTTGCTAGCGTCTGCATATGCACTCCTGAGGAATATGGACATAAGGTAAGACAGGAATCTCAAGGCTTGCGGTTTGTGCTCGTTTGTTCTCAGCATTTCATCACCACCACCCCACCCCACCCCCTTTTTTAAAAAAGCAGTTTACTAAAGATGTAAGCGATTAGCAGGCGATTATAAAGATACATCTTTTCTTTCCTACGAAACAGTGTATACCCTAAAGTAACTTGCTCGCCTTCTCTCCTCACTAGCCATTCCGAGAAAGCGTCGGCTACAACTACAAGCCGTACCTATGGTACCGCACGCGCAGCAGACACGGCCGCACGCTGCTGATGCTGAGCTTTCATTACGACGTGCTGTCCATGAACATCCTCACCATCGGGGTCACTGAGCTGGCCGTGACCTTACAGGACAAGCCCTATGGCTGCTTCGGGGACCTCGTCCCCGAGGACAAGATGACCCTGCTGCGGAGGCTGCTGTTGTCGCGTGCCAATGCCGCTGTGCTAAGCAACTTCCAGTCAGCCCGAGAGGAGTACATCTGTAACCAGGTGCGCGCCCTGTGGTTTTCTTTCTTTCTGGATGCACGCTTCTGCCAAGAGGATATACACCAATAGGACGTATAGCAATAGGATATATATACGAATAGGACACACCAATAGGACATACACCAAGAGGACATATACCAATAGGACATATACCAAGAAGACACATACCAGTACCAAGAGGACACATACCAGTAGGACATTAACAATAGGACATATACCAATAGGACATGCGCCAAGAGAATATACACCAATAGAACATATACCAGTAGGACACACACCAGTAGGAAATACACAAAGAGGCCATACACCAAGAGGACATCTAGCAAGAAGACATACGCCAATAGGACATATACCAGGAGGAAGTATGCCAATAAGACATATACCAATAGGATATATACCAATAGGACATATAGCAAGAGGATATATACGAATAGGACATCTACCAATAGGACATACGCCAATAGGACACATACTAGGAGGAAGTATGCCAATAAGACATATACCAATAGGACATATACCAGCAGGACATACATAAATAGGACATATACCAAGAGGACACATGCCAATAGGACATATACCAATAGGACATATGCCAGTAGGACATATACCAATAGGACATATACCAATAGGACATATACCAGTAGGACATATACCAAGAGGACATATACCAATAGGACATATACCAATAGGACATATACCAAGAGGACATATACCAATAGGACATATACCAATAGGACATATACCAAGAGGACATATACCAAGAGGACATATACCAATAGGACATATACCAATAGGACATATACCAATAGGACATATACCAATAGGACAAATACCAATAGGACATATACCAAGAGGACATATACCAAGAGGACATATACCAAGAGGACATATACCAAGAGGACATATACCAGGAGGACATATACCAATAGGACATATACCAGCAGGACATACATAAATAGCACATATACCAAGAGGACACATGCCAATAGGACATATACCAATAGGACATATGCCAGTAGGACATATACCAATCGGACATATACCAATAGGACATATACCAATAGGACATATACCAATAGGACATATACCAATAGGACA
>SMGT01007517.1:112677-127022 GCA_004794575.1 Lanistes nyassanus
GGGGGGGGGGGGATGTCAGGGGTTCATACCTAAGACTTCCAAATTAGCAACAGTTGGCCCGGTGTCAGTGTAATGTGACTGGGTGGGACTGAAATCTGTGTTGCAACAGCAGTCCCAGTGTGGCAGCACGTGCAAACCAACGCTGTCCTGATATTCACATAGTTTTCGGCGGGACGTTAAGCAAGAAACAACCTTGATTAGAATGAGGTTCTTAAACTTGGGTGGGTGCGTCAGACCCCAGGCTGGTCACTGAGCAGCGGCTGTGTGCAGATGCTGACGTTCACTATGATGGGCATCATCGTGAACGCGGGCTCCGTGCTGAAGTACGTCACAATGGGGCTCCTTGTCATCGTCTATATGCACGACTGCTACAACAACGTGTACGAGAACTACCTGACCTTCAACAAGACCATTATCGACGAAATGATCGAACGCACCACAGACGACCTGCGGAAAATCGCTTCCATGCCCAGCAACATGCAGGAGAACACCGCGTTCTTGGTAAGACAGGGAACAAAGTGGGGGGGAGGGGTCCTTTCGTCAAGATACTGAACAGCATCGCAGTTTCTTTTTCTTAGTCCATGCACACAACGTGTTGTTTCTGCTGCTGTTGATTTATAGTGGTGGTTGGGGGGGGGGTGATAGTGGAGGAGGAGGAGAAATATTGTGTTGGAGTTGAAAAGATTCAGTTTCTATTAGAAAAAATCCCCCTTTCCCCCTCTCCCCCCTCTCTTTTCCTTTTACATTGTCAGTGGTCTCCGGAGTACTCTGCTGTGTGTAGTGTTTGAGCTTAGTGGGAGAGATGCCGTCACGCGCGTGATGTAATCCTCTGTTTGAAGGTGTCGTGCGTAGACGAGGAGAAAAGCTTTGAACCGAAGCTCAACTTCAAGAAAAAGGACATCCGCTGGAAGGTTGGGCAACTGCTTCTGTTCCTCGACTCCTACGACACTCCTCGCATCCCTCTCCGTCTGTTCCAGAAGCTGTGTAAGGTAGGAAAGTAGTTTCTCTTCAACCACCGTTAGTTCGCAACACCTACCACACGAGACACCACCATCGTCAGAAATCAACTGGCTGAAAGTAACTCTGAACTGGTTGAAGGAAAAACAGCTGAGTTCTTTTTCTTTGTCTGCTTTGTTTTCTTCTGCTTTTGTTTTGTTTCCTGTTTTTGGTTATGCTTTGAATTTTCCCCATTTTTTTATTTTCTCCAGCTTTTCGAGAGCCTTTATTGATCTTGACTGATATACTTCCTTGGAAATAAATTCCTCATTACACCAGATGAAATAAACAATAAAAACGTATTCCTCTTTTCCGTGGTGCTTGTAAATACTATCGCAGTACGTGTATGTCCAAAATTTGTGCCCGTCGGCTACACAACGTAAATCGATTTGTCTATAATCGTTTTCTGTCGTTGAATTGTTTGTAACCAACAGCCAGGTGTCGTACTTACCTATGAAATCATGAAAGTCAAATTATTATGACGATATTCCACATGTACGTGGTGAGTGTGAATAAGTAAAGTTTTTCTTTACCACTGCGTGAAAGTGTGCGTATACGCAAAGAGGAAACCCGATTTTCGGCATTTACCCAGGATACAGCGCGCGTCCTCTTTAGGTGTAGCGCACGGTTTCACGCAGTGCTCATTCCACCTTCTCGCGCAGATTCGTGTGTACGGCGCACCGGGACCCGTGTACCTGAACCTTCTGGCCGCTACCGGCAAGTTCATGATCATCGTCGTTTTCCTCATGTTTGTCATGCTGGTCGTGATGGCGTTCGGCAACGTCATGGCCATGTCGTCCACCAACACCACCCTGGCCACGCTGGCCGGGGGGTTCGTCCCCATGCTGCTCAAGAACGTCCTGAGTTCCAAGGGCGCCAGACTCAGCCTCAAGACCATCAGCTTCAAGGTGCGGGCCCCTGCTGTGCATAGAGTCCTGTCGGCTGCATGCACGTCACGTCAGTTCTGTAGCAACGCCTTCGCATACCCCTGATTGTTTTCAGCAAACGTTTCCAATTGTAATCATATTTATTTTAACATAGGGGCTTCTTTTTCTTACCATTCTAAACGTGCTGATACTTTCTGTATTCCGCCTCTCCCCGTCACAAATGATAACGTTGGTGACTTGACGTCAATCAATCAATCAATCCATCAATCCATCCATCCTCCCTCGTCTCTTTTTCCCTCTTTTCCCAGGTGTTCGGATGACTAGGGTATGAACATGCCTTCAGAAACATCTTTTCTTAAAGGTGCTGGGACACAAAATACCAAGTACATTCACAGCTATGTTATGTCTTACAAGGTACGGCTTACTGTAAACGCAGTTTTGCGAATACTCTTTATAACATCAAGACAACACGCTCGTGTTATCTAAATGTAATTTTTTTTCTCGCCTGCTACATTGCTGGGGGTGGGGTGGGGGTAGGGAATCTCGCAACTAGCGGGTGACGTCACGAGGATGATCGGAAGATGAGAAAATACTGTCTTTCCTTTTGCTTACGTCACGCCTCGCGCAAATCTGGATGTTATCTCTTTCGGCAGAGACAGCTCCTACAACAAAGAAACTTTCTGATTTGCGTGCATTTTACCACAGTAAACAGTGATAGTAACATCTGTGTGATGAGTTGTTCAGGGAATCTAGTAAATAGAAGTTTAATCGTAGCCGTGATAAATACGTGTATATTGCAGTGGGTGTTTGTTGTGACGGCTGTGTCGCAGTACCTTTAAAACACCACGACAATACTCTAAAGCTCTTATACTAGAGTCGACGCAACTGCCGCATGACACGTGAATACAGAAGACCAGCGAGATTCTACAGTAACGAAAATTACCATCACTGTTCACTGTGGTTAGAAACTTATATGTGCGGATGAAGTCGTGCTGTGTTTGAAATCACAGTGCTAGAGCTTGTTTCATTCTAGCTGCCCTAACTGTCAAGCTGATTCTTCCTCCAACAGGGTCAAGTTGACGAGATCATCAGCGACTACAAACAGTACTGGCCTGCCCTCGACTTCATCCCCGAGCGTTACGACCCGAACGACCCCGAGGACGACAAGAGGACGGAGCAAGAAGGAGGGGCCAACAGCTACGGCAACGCGGACGCCAAGGACAGAGAGAACAACAATGAGAAGAACAGAGACAAGGACAGAGCGGACAAGGACGACCGCTCGGCGCCGAGTGGCAAGGACAAAAGATCTGACCCCTACGTCAAGATGGAGGTGACTGCGGACGGCGAGCTCAGAAACATAAACGGCGAAGGACGGAGGGGTGAGGGTAGGTCAGGAGAAGACAAGACTGGCAAATTAGCAGATGGCACACATCCGCAGGAGGACGACATGGTCGACTTGTTTATCGATCTCGGCATCGCCGACACGGCCGGGGGCTGGTCCATCTATGGTTCATCCGAAAGCTTGCCGTCTGACTCTCTCGACATCATGCCGCCATATTTTGACCCCAGCCAGGTCTGCGAAGAGGACCCCAGCGACCTCGCTTTGAAGGACATGGTCTGAGCTCAGTCTTAAAGGGGACAAATCTGGGCTGGAAATTTTCACCTCTAACGAATGAGAAGAACGTTTTGGCTTGTTCGTTCCTTCCTCTTTCGTTGGAGATTGCCTCAGCGAGGAGCTGGCGCACCACTCCCAGCGGTTTTTGCAGTATCCTTTGCCGTCGTCCCGTTTTCTCGAGGTGGGAAGGGTCCGGCGAGAGGATCCACAATCGAGACTGTCATCTTGGAGAGACCGAATAGTGTTAGTTCGAACATTGTGGTGACTGACCGTCAGGTCTGAGGCCTGAAGGATAAATAACTTTGGTTTTGGTGTCTCTGAAAAGTAGTTTTTAGACGGAGGTTTGCCAGACTACGCTACCTTTTGCCGCACACTGCGCTGTAGGGCAAGATCTTCAGGAATCTGCATGTAAATATTGTGTGTACAAAGGATCGACTGCTTACAGCGGATCACATTAGCCTATGAATAAGCATATCTCACCTTTACGATGATCGTGTTCTGTCTACATGTGTGTCTCACACACGGCCATCCTCGCACGCGGACAGAGGAACGAAGGGAGGACTTTCACTTACAAAGCTTTCACAGAATATTTTGATGGCATTACAGGGGGGAAACTGATTGTTGAATGGCTTCATCTATCAGAGTGCATGTCTTCAACATAACAATCACCTAGTTAGGATCAAGGAAGCACAGTGTACAATCTGAGTATAAAAATAACTGTATCCACTTTGACACGGCAGCTATGGCGTAATTCATGTCTTTGAATCTCTGAGAGTTTATTTTATGCCCCCCCCTCCCCCGCCTAAAAAACAAGTGTATAACTTTGCATTGGTTACAGGTTGTGTGGACCTCTAAGAACATTACTTACACGTCAGTCCTGCTGAATGGTCGTTCATACATAGGCGTAAACACTTCTAAAGCGTTCGTGTTTGTGTAACAATGTGTCTGGCGGCCCAAATGTGGGAATCATTTCCTCAGACCACGTACGTGATCTCAGAACACCGACAAGCGGCAAGTAAAATATCGTGCACTCAATCGCCAGAACTCTTTTCAGTGAGCACCACTCGGCTTTTTGATACAAATTGTGTTGTGTTGTAAGATTTGTCTCTGGAAATATCTCGTAACGATTTTTTTTGTTCAGCAAGGGCAGAGCATGTGATATGACGATTTACGTTTATGGTGAAAATTACGAACTTGCATCAATTATCTCGTGCAAAAACAAGTCTCTCTCGATCTTACACACGCAAACATCAGACACAGCACGCAAGGCTCTACACAGAGGATTGAGGCATGGCAGAATCAAGTTTAGAAAGAAAGTACAACTACTTGCAGCCGAGCGGCATCACACATAGCGTTCGACACAGGAATTGCCAGCTTTCTCCGCCCCCACGTCAAATGCGGGGTAAACACATGACAAACACACACACACAGAGAGTTTTCTCTCATTTCTGACCCACCAACGCCACAAACAACCATCTGGTTCTTTCTCTTGTATTCTTCAAACCAGCACCATAAGAGTCTGCGCTGTTTATTTCTCTCAGTATAGACGGATAAAATGTGCGTCAAACATGCCAACGCCAACATTATATTTTGCCAACATGTTCCACACGCTCACTTCTAACTTGGTTTCCGACACCAAAACTGTTCGGGCAAGTCCGGAATGATAATGCAAGGTTTTGGAATATCTTACTTTAATTTAAAGACTTCACACTTGATGACAATTCTGGATAGGAATGTATGAGTACATGTGCTAAAAACTGGGATGTAACTGTAAGGTTGTCAAGAGATGAAAACTAACAGAATACATAGTTCGTTGCATTCAAGTTTGTACACAGTGAAAACTTATTACCGTCGACAGTATACACAATAAACGGCACTTATTATTATACACGGCATGCTAAGCAAACGCTATGTTATGACAAATATATATAGAGTCTTTTTAAGTACGCTGTCAACCACATTGCAAGTTTTCTTAATTTTAAGTTCAAAAATAAACTTCAAATTTTCTTTTTGATTTTAGAACTGTGACCAGACTAAAGCATTATTGGGACGGACAATTTTTGTAACACATGAGTTAAAACGTGACAATAAAATGCCGAGAGAAATTGCAGAAAAAGAAACAAAAGGAGCCAGGAAAAAAGGAATACTTATAAAGAACGAAAATCGATATGAAATGATCCCGATATGAAATATATGAAATGATCCCGATATGAAACATTGTGCAAAAAAGGCTGACACTGTCCTCTCCGAGTGGATGCAACCTAAATCTGACTGGATAAAGGCTCTGGGCTGGGAGAAGTCCAGCCTCTGACCATTAACAGGAGATCCAGGTAAAAACGTTCTAAGTGTAGTAGGGGGAGGGGAGGAAGAGATAGTGAATGACCAAGTGGTTAGCGCGCTGTCCCCAAACCGAAAGCACTGGTTTCTTACCCATGCATTGCAGCACACTTCCCCCACCCCCCACCCCAGTTCACAGAACTGCAAATGGGTAAATGACCCCATGGATTAGGGAAGTAAAGTAGCAAGGGTAATGCCCTCATGCTGGCCCACAGAAATGTAGGGGTCTATAACACACCACTCCTCTATGACCTGAAACAGGTCACGGGAGAACCTTCACCTTACCTTTAAGTGTAAAGGAAATGTTCACCTGGACCTCTCTTGTAATGCTCAAAGGCAAGACATGAATTCTAGCCCTGTTAAATGAACATTTGTATCCCCTGTGCCACGCATAGAAGCATCTATAAGACCCGTCTACCCTTGACATTTAAGAGCACTTTTATGTGGAGGCCAGCTCAGTTGGTAAAACGTTCTTCTCCAGACCTGGGGGCCAGAGTTCAAATCCCACCCGACTCGCACAAGTGCTTCACTAGAGGTGACCATGAAGGAATTTCTCAGCGTTGAGATTAATAAAGAATTTTTATATTATTATTGAAAGGATAACAACGGCCGAGGTGCAAAACTAAATGCATGAAGATTTTTATGAATGCTGAAAGCTTCACTGAAAATATTGATCCTTCATGCTGTGAGGGCAGAATAAATCTAATGAACACCAAGAATAAGATGAAAGTGAACACATTCACTGACAGACAATTACTATGCCATAGTAAGCTTTTGCTTTGTTCATCCCAAATCATGTACCATCTGAACACAAATGGGCTACAAGGATAGAAGCTGCCCTGTTAATCAAAATGTACTCTAATTACATCTGTAACGCAGCCCTCATAAGGTTCTTTTTAACTCACTAAGCTCAGTAACTCACTCATGACACAAAGTATATACTACTTTCAGTTCAGTTATTTTCTCTCATAATAAGTAACAACCAAGAAGGCGCATGATTTGCCTTTGGAATGTAATGTAGGAATTTCTAAAATCATTGAATTTGAGAAATTCTGAATTGTTAGGAAACATTTAAAAAAGCAGATCACGATGTGTTTGTTTAAACCTCATTCAGAGGTCACAACCACTTCTGCATTCAAAAGAATGCAACAATAAAAGTAGTTCATCTAATAAATAAATAATAAGAATATATTGAAAAACCTTCACCACACAGCTTCACGGAAAATAAAATATAATATTAAAAATGTAAAAAAAGCAATAATTTTAAAAGAAAGAAAGGCTAATAATAATTCTAGTAAACACTGTTATGTGCATTAAGACCACTATTTCAAGCGTCCTTTGCTACAAACAGGTACAACATCACATAAATAAATTCCTTGTTTCACAAAAGCCTGGCCCCTACCTCCCCAACAAGTCAGCTGGTATCCCCCGGTGTATAAAATATCTTATACATTATATAGATAGAACCAGTGCATAGTCTTCAATGACCACAGCATTTGAAACAACTCCACCTCCAAGAAAATCACTGTCCAGTCCACATTTTACTCAAACACTGGTTTACAAGTTTGATAATTTAGATAAAGCAGGCCACTCAGCAAAAACGATTTTCATACCTGTCAAAATCAACAAGGTGGTGGAAAAATATCACTGGGATGTGCTGTAATTTCATCAGCATATATTATACAGATAATAAAGATGATGCTGAAAAGGCATCTGGGTTTCTGAAATCTTATCTGTTTGCATCTGTTTGTGTCGTCCTGAAGAAGGGGCCATGCCCTGAAATGTTGACTGCCTATCTAAATCTCGCTTTCCCAAGTTCTCTTTGTTGTACCTTTATTACCCCAAGCTGCAGTCACCTGTTTATTTTCTCTTAAAATCTTATCGCTTAGTTATTTAAATGACCACATATGGTATTCCCTTGATAACATGACTGCACCCTTCGTCAGCTGAGCAGTCTAGTTGTACTCTTCAAAGCAGGCTACATTTGAATTTGTGTGCGACTACTCCCCCACATTTTGAGCGATTTTCTACTAACCAAGCAAAAGCTGGACAACATAAATGTTTAAACAGTTTGGATAACATGTTTTTTCAAACAGTTTAACATACTGCAATTAGTTACAGAATCCTTTTCCAACCTGTCACAGAGGCTAAAATCAGGTTGGTTGTACGGTTATTTCAATCAAGTCAGCAACAAAGGCTGTTTCAAGACGGATCAAGTGGGAAGCAATTGATGAAAAGGTGAGGTGGAAAGAGGGTAAAAACATCAGAGACCAAACAAGACTGCCACTGGCTAGTCCTACAAAGAGTTGCCATACGCAGGAAAAGTGTGTTTCCTGGAAACAGGTCAAAATTCTCTGCACTCGTAGCAACCAAGGATTACTGCTATACTAGAGGCCACCCAGTAAATCTAACATATTACTGAGTTGAGAACAATGGAACAAGAGCTAAACTTGAATACAAACATGAACAAAACTGAGAGAACAACCAACGTGCCTGTGTGAAACACAGTGTCCAACAATTCAATTATCTTCTTGACACTACTGGCCGGATATGCTACCTACAAATTTATATCACAGGATGAATGACTAGTTTCTGGAAAAACTTTTGTTCTCCTAGATGTCTGGACACTCCCTTTAATCTTTCACTCTTTCCTCAGACATTTACATAAACGCACAAAATCACTAAGCAACAAGTGATTTCTAACATATGCACAAAGCATTCTGACAATTACTCAAATTTAGTTCTAATTTTTCACGTCTCTTCAATGCTTTGCTTTGAAGCAAAAATAATTCAAAAACACAAACTCTACTCATAATATCTGGTATTCTGATAATACATGTATAAATAACAATTTGTTCTTTATACATTATGATTTTTTAATAATTTTTTTTAGAATTTTGCCTAAGAAAAAGATTAATATCAGATTTGTTTAGCACACATTATGGCAAGATTAACCAAGAGATTGCCTGTAGCAATACACACATTTATGCTCCTATGAGGGATGGTTTTTGACAAACACCCACAAGAAAGCACAAGTCCTTGCCAAGATGCATGCAGGCACTGAAATGGCACGCACAGTATTGCACTAATATAATGCTTCTCTGCTGGACCATAGCAAACCAATACAAGTAACCAAACACCACCCCCACCACTCCCCCCCCCCCCACAAATCAAGCAAAATAAGTCTCGCTGATCAGCCCCATGTTCTCTTCAAAACACGTTACTCTTGTCTTATCCATCCCTTGCTTCTCCTGCCAAAAATATATATATGCAATAAATAAATAATAATCAAGTCTTTCCTCAAGGAAAATGGCAAGAACAAATGACACACAACACGCACGTCAAGATCAATGAGGCTTCAACCCAAAGCTAGACCATCTCAAAAATGTTCAGTATTGGGCATCGGGGAACTGTAAGCTCGTCAACAAGGACACAGGATGCACCTCCAAAGCTCTGGAAGAATCACACATCATCCAGATATGAATGTCTGATTCTGTACAACACACAGCCAGCCAATGAGACCCACCTGGGACTCAGCCTTTGCGATGTATACAGTCAAACAAAGCATGCAAAAATCTTTCCGACCAGATGATGCAGAAAAAATCCAGCCATCACTAGATATCTAGCAACTCTGTCTCTCTGTCTATGTCTCTTTGTCACTGTCTCTATGTCTCTGTCTCTGTCACTGTCTCTCTGTCTCTGTCTCTATGTCTCTGTCTCTATGTCACTGTCTCTGTCTCTGTCACTGTCTCTCTGTCTCTGTCTCTATGTCTCTGTCTCTGTCTCTATGTCTCTGTCTCTATGTCACTGTCTCTATGTCACTGTCTCTCTGTCTCTGTTTCTATGTCTCTGCCTCTATGTCTCTGTCTCTATGTCTCTGCCTCAGGCACCAAAGCTGAGGGCAAATGCCATTTCAACAAGGCTCTGGCTCGTTGATTCATGGAAACAAACATACAGCTCATGCTTGCTAGAAGACTGTAAATATCGGCGCCTGCAAAAAAAAAAAGAAGAAAATGAAGCTCTGTTCAAATTTATCTTCCACAAAATTTTACTTAAGAGTTTTCTCACCTTTTTGGAAAGCTTTTGTTTACACAAAAAAGATGTCTAAAGAGTTTTCTGTTAACTTTCTACAAGCACTGATTGCTCATGGTGACAATACTTTCAACAAATGCATAGATACAGCTCCTATTTCACACAGCCATAAATGCTATTCAACCACCTGACAGACTGCATAACATATCATACATGGGAGTGCTGCAGTAATGTGCATCAATGGATAACACTTACCCAACTACCCAGTAAAACAGAGTAGCAGGCTGTCTTCGCTCACTGTTAGGTGTGATACTATAACCTTGAAAATGGAATAAGACTCCATGTTCTTGAACAGTTTCTGTGAGAATCTGTTCACGTCTGAATACAGACAGTGATTGTGTCTCACCCTGCAAAGAAAATTTTTTAAAAAACAGATAAAGCATATTCACCCATGAAATGTTCATGTTGTTTGGGATCACAAACACATTTCAGCAAAACATCAAGAATGATAACAGTAATGCTAAGGGGAAGCAGCCATGATCAAAAAGCATATTCTACCAACCCGTATATATTTCTTCTGGTAAAACTGTCTGCCCTAGTGTCAATCACTAATTTTCTCAAATATCAACTGACCTCTTGCTGGAGCCTGTCCCTGCTCTGAAAGGCTGCACGAATGTTGAGGACACAGTGATGAAAGTTCTTCAACAGCTCCGACTGAACGGTGCTGTCACCAGAGGTCAGATCAATGTCAACAGGGGTGACCAGCACCCCCTCTGACCCTCTGTGGTGTATGAAGTGAAACAACGTGTTGTCCCTCCCTCTTGTCAGTCTGAAATGCAAAATCTCTGAGTCACAAGACTGGTTGTTTACTGTTTAACGTCCATTTAGCAATGAAGGTCATCTCACAACAGGAAAGACGGTGGGAGGATGATAAAGACCCTGGTGGAGGGGGAGGGAAGAGGAAGTGGGAGGAAACCAGAGTTACCTGAAGACCACCATCAACTCCCCAACGCCCCTCCCCTCCACCGTCCCAGTAGTTGGCAAAAACTGATATTGCATCTGGTCATTCATGCACATTATCACCTGTTTCATCATTTCAGCAATAAAGAATACATAAAATCTGACAACCTGCTCAACTTACTTCATTAACCCCGACGATGGCTGGCTGCCAATGCTGTCGATGTGCAGAGCAGACATACTTCGACCGATGGACGAGAGGTCCAGCAAGGAACTGAAGCGACTGGATTTACTCTGGAAAGTTAGTAATACTTATGTAGAGAGTGACTTACTCTGGGAAGTCAGTTCTACTTATGTAAGCAGTAAAATCTGAAGGTGGGGAAACAAGAAACTAGGAACTGTCACGAACCCTGTGAAAAGTGAAGTGAAGTTACAATAAGATCGGCCTACCATACAAGTCGTTGAACGGTATAGCCGAACTGCACAGCTGAAGGTATTGTGTATCAGCAGGATTTTCTTCTTTTTTGTGTGTGTGTGTGTATTGTTAATATAGTTTTTTTTTAATGTGCTAAATTACGAGGTGAAACTCTGAGATATGATCTCCAGAATCTTCTGCTAAATTGTATATTTCCCTTATGAAGTGATTTAAGGTAAGATAAATCGCCATGATAGCATTGTAAGAGAATTTTGATTGAAAATGTTGCAGTTTGAATTTACCTGTTTTATAGTGAGAGGTGATTGTATGGTGAACTTGATTGTTAGGGAGGTATAGTTCAAAGCTAAGTAATAAGTTAGGAAATCTTAGGAGTTCCAGGTAGGGGTAAAGAGACCCCTGTACAACGCCAGGATTCGTCCGCCCTAGAGCCGAGACCTGTCGATTTTGGACGTGGAGAGTGGGAAGAGGTGCAAACAAGAGGCGACCTCGTGACCAGACCAGCGGTAGCGTGGAGCGCACCCGAGTCTCGAGGAGAGAGGAGTCCGACCGTGTCGCACGTGGCTGCGATCAGGGCAGTAGGACAGTTGTGTTGGGGTCCCGCCTGACCGCCGAAGTGACGCAGAGTGAGGCGAGCGATCTACATTCATAACCTAAGGGCAAGCCAGGTAGGCGAGAAATTCGCATATTGGGAGCACGTCACTGAGACAAGATCAGTAGAGGACAGCTTGAAGACACGAACTTTTACTAGAGAAAAATCGGAACTATTAGCTTTGAAGTTGTTATGTAGATCGTGATACGACGGCGGCTGGGGCGTGTAGGCCTCAGAGACGCTACGTCGAGATGTAGAGATGACTGATGCGAACTTGTGGAACTGTGTGTCTTCCGAACTGGGAGCTTCTGAGAAATATATTCCGTGGAGACGACCGTGTACGTCCTGGAGAAAAAGTTGACTACTTGGAACTTGTATAACTGATACGGCTAGAACTGTTAACTTGAGATTTCGGACTTAGTGTTCATGAGAAGGGAGACCTGAAGACAAAACTTACGGGAGATAAATATTCAGGATTATGTTAGGGCAGAGGTACACAGCCGGAACAATTAGTGCTTAGTAAAGGAAATATTGGATTTGTCGAGGTTATTGTTTTGCTGATAAGTGTTTTGCGTTTGAAATAAGTGCTTGGGTTCGCATGTAAATAAGGGTTGATGGTTGAAAGATAGCATGCAAGTTTGTCCAGTCTATTACAAGGGCTGGTTATTAAGTGGATTTTTCTGGGCTTTTTGGGTCGTTTTGTTGCTGTTGTTGCTTGGTGATAAAGTAATCCACCATAGGCCTACCTACGTGACCGGCATTTTTTTCACTGTTCTGCGGGAGCGAATACCTGGATGTTTACATTGTAGTAGTAGAGAGCAGGGAGAAGTAGTAGTTGATGAATGAGTGTTAAACTGGAATTGAGGTCTGATTTTTTTTATTGCTCTTTAAGTAAATGTGGGTGAAACCTTGAGGAAATGGTGTGAAGTAGTTGAAGGGTGAATATTTTTTTTGTTCTTGGGTGTGTGAGTTTGAGGAGAAGCATAAAAGGTACTTAAGTTACGTCCAGTGCTCCTGGGTGACAATAAATAGTGGTGGGTCCTATTTATGTTACCGGAGTTGAGTTTTGTTTGAGTGACAGGAGAGTGAAAGAACATGAAGCACGTGCTCCCACTAAGTCGTCTGACATGGACGGGGGTTGGGGTCGTGACAGGAACATCACTGCATTTTTCCACTTTTCCAATTCAGTAATATTTAGGTATACAGAGCACCAACCTGAAAGTCAGAGAATTTAGTTCTAGAATTACTTTTAAAATCCTACTTGATTCAGTGCATTTAAGTGTGTACGCATGCAATAACCACCCAAAAAGCAGCATAATGATGAAATAAACCTACCATAAATAGCTGATCTCAGAAGTAATTCTGGATGTTATAAAGGTATTTCTTTTTCAAACTGAAAATCCAGCTTCTAAATGGCAAATGTAGCCAAATGTAGCCAAATGTGCCAAAGGCTTAAATAAAAAAAAACCTTTCCACCACCACCGTTTTTAAACAACAAACTAACGCTGCTTAGCATGTTACATTTCACGGCCATGTTTTCACCTTGGGAGCACCAGTACTACTGCCACTGCCTCCGGAATCATTAGAGCCATATGATAATTTGCTTCCTTGACGCCGTATTGTGCTGCCATCTTGTGTACCAGAGCTTTTCTCAGGCTGGGCATCTCCTTCCACACCTGCAGTCAGGCACAGAACCTCTAGGCATCACATACAGGTTCCAGGACAACCTTTTCAGAAGCATAATGACAACTTACCCTCAGGCACACATGCTCCAAGAGATTTACAGAGTATTTGTAGTAACATGCTGGATTCATGCTAAAAGAGATAGTTCTGGAAAGGTTTGCTCTGTAGGCCCCATATGCTCTGTCGATGCAGGCCCGCTTATTGCTCCAGCTAGACCAGTGGTCCAGACTGTCCGATTAAGAATAAGCCGAACAGCTAGGGTCTGACATCAGGACAGGTTGGTCAAGACAGCATATCAGTTTCTTTTCAGACAAGTCCCAAATTATGCACCTGAAGCCATATTCATGACCATTGGTTAAGCCTAAACTGATCACAAACCATCGGTTAGCGACCTCGTTGGCCAATGGGGATGATGGTTTGTCACATGATCGCGATCGGCTTAGGCTTAACCAATGGCCATAAATACGCCTCCTCATCTAGGTTCACCTAGTGAAGACGCTCACACTACATTCTTTTCAGACAAGTGCCAAGTTATTTACCTGATCTGTGCTCAGCACGTGGACTGGACTTGAACTTGAAAACACCCTCACTGGCTGGTCTGGCAGGACTAGCTGCCAATGAAAGCAGTATCACATTTTAGGACAAGAATGAGGAGTATGGTGAGACGTTCTCAAGAGTGAGGAGCAGGCCGAGCCATTTTCATTTTCATTTTCATTACTCACCAAGAGTATGGTGAGACATTTTCAGGACGAAAGTGAGGAGTATACTCAGACATTTTCAGGACGAGAGTGAGGAGTATGGTGAGACATTTTC
>SMGT01007517.1:127481-138692 GCA_004794575.1 Lanistes nyassanus
AGGACGAAAGTGAGGAGTATGGTGAGACATTTTCAGGACGAGAGTGAGGAGTATGGTGAGACATTTTCAGGACGAAAGTGAGGAGTATGGGGAGACATTTTCAGGACGAGAGTGAGGAGTATGGTGAGACATTTTCAGGACGACAGCAGAGAGTACACTGAGACACTAAGTGACTGCTCAATTATTTTGCGTAGCATAAACTGCAATGCTTGAAGTATACCATGTCATTAGATAAAATATTAGAGCAAACAAAATTAAACACCGCCGCCCCCCCCCCCAACTCCCCCACAAAATTAAACATCACGGAGCACATTTCAACTCCATCCAGTTCAAAACACTGGATCACTCACGAGGTTTGCTGCTCAAGGATCTTCCAGCAGCACCCTCATCTCTGCCTTGCCTGCTCCACGTAACAAATCTGCTGGCACCAGTCACAAGAGGGAACTCCACTTCCTGGTTAAGTCTGCACAGTAAGGCCTATGCTTTACAACAACTGCACTTGCAAGTCATGTTCACATATCATTGGGCATAATGGAGTTCTCAGTACATGCCTCTGCATTCTCATGCATATATATCAAATAAAACCTGACCACAGAGTATACTCATATGACAGCTGTGACCTGTATTATGGTCATAGGAGCCATTACTTCATGCAACAAACCAACCAACCAACAAACAAACCAACAAACCTCTCCTGGCAGCAGGTGGACATATGGACTTCCTCTGTATCTAGCTGAACAAGAGTCGCCCTTGCCTGGTTGATAAACAGAGGATGGGGTCCAGGGTTACCGCGAGGCCCCTGACAACAGCCCCCCACCTCTAAAAGTGTGGCCAACAAAAAGTGTTTCTGACAGAAAGCAAAGAAAATGGTAGACTCAAACAGGGAACAAAAAATTTAACATCCATATAAACACAATCCAACAAACATCCTATCTCATATGCTAGTTAAAAACGTGCTGGACATATGACAATGAAGTTTGGTGTTCAGAGTTGCTGCCTTCTTCAGTTGCAATTTAATCAATTATACAGAAACCTATCATGAACATTTTACCACATTCTTATTATCTGCGATTGTTTATATAAGTGCATAAAAATAAAACAAATTGTTTAACCCACTTGAACCATATGGAACTTAAACCTGCCCCGCCATTGTTAGGGCTGACTGCCGTTTGGCAGGTAAACGTGGCACATGCGTTATGAATGATAAAAATTCATCTGCTAATCGTTTAAGGGAAAGAACTCTTACAATCGAAAGCTGAATCATTTCTTCATGAGTTGCTTCCCTTTTACTGTGTTTAAACTGACGATGAGACCGGTTTCCGGCCATAATTTCAAGCGAGTATCCACATATGTTCTGTCACTTGAGAAATGCTAGATTTACTCTTCAAATTACACGCTGAAGAGGAAAATGACATTGTTTTGCAAATTTACTATGATAAAGTGGATGAAGACAAGATTATTTGTGCCTGAAAGACCCAAGAGAGTGATTACAAAGAGAAAAACGAGCGAGCACGTAATGTAAACAGTACTGAACAGACTGTGTATAAGGAATCCTGAGGACTTTTTGATTTCTTCAAAGTCAGTTGTGTTTCCATCAAAGGATTTTACAAATTATGGAACAAGGTCCAAGAAACACAGTAAGAAATGGTTTTCTTTGTTTATTAATATTTAAAACCAAGTTTAAATAACGTTTTGATTGTTTTGGAGGATTTTTATATGAATTTTTGAAAAAAGGCTAAAAATGCCCCTTCTGTCGGACAGCTCGAGCTAGGATCGCTCAGGTCGCAATGAGTTAATGATCTTATACCAATGGGGTGGGGTTTTTTTTTTACATTTTTGGGGGTGGGGGTGGTGGTAGGGGAAGGTTTGGGGTGGCACTCTTTGTATTTCAAAAATGTATAATGTGTTCTCAGGTCTCCATCCAAGCAACAAACTCACCATGCCCACAATTAACATAAACCATTGACCAGAAGGTTCCTCGTATCCTAGCAACATGGTGCCTGAAGTGCCACAAGCACGCTGCTTGCGACTAGGATGCACCTCCTGCCAAACCACCAGCTCATCCAGCGGCTGCCCAGCTGCCAACACCAGTAAACTGTGGCTCCGCAGAAAGCTCTCCAAGTCTTGCAGATCCGAATCATCTAGATGACTGCATACCAGGTAGTTCTGTAAAGAAAACAGACCAACATATAGATCTCAAAATTCTTTATCAGTAATGCTAAACTTGATATAGCGACAAGACATTTCTATATGGATCAACAAAGAAAGCAATTTTTCCAAAGTTAAAAATTCATATGATCTAGAGATTCGAAAACTATTACCTTGTAATACAGGGAACAGCCCAGCACTAAATACGATCTTCTGGAGTACAGCTCCTTTTCATCCTGCAACATGACAATAACAATTTTCTAAATTAAGTTTATGACAGGATATTAAAAGATTATAATATATAATACCTAAATGAAAAAGAGCCCTCTAGAGACAAAATCATTATATCAATGAAGACATTATATTTGAACAGTAACTTTTTTCTTTTTTTACTGGGGGATGGGTGGTGGATGCTTCATACTGAATAATTATGAATTAAGAAACAAACACAAACAAAGTTTTTAAACTTACAAGGAAATCATCAAAGTCAACAGCTTCAAATTCACTGAGTATTTCATCACAGATGAGCTGCAACAAATATGAAAATTTGGTGTGGTACAAATTATACAGTTTTCCCTCCCTATTACGACACCCCCCTCAAAAAAAAACGCACCAAAAAAAAGGTCTTAACTGGGGGCTGGTCTTAATAGGGAAACGTGCATTCCAACAACCATGTTCGCACTTGTTACTATAAACTTGTACATGCATGTATATACTTATATTTTGTTCTTTCAAGATACTTATAAAGCCCAGATTGTAGTGAAGTGCAACCATTTATTTGAACTTAAAATTACAAAAAAATAAAACTACAGTGTATGCAATTTTATTAACTTTAACTCAAAAGCACCGACCATCCTACAATGCGCGACATTGCAAATGGCAGGCAGTCATTTTGCCCACTAACGAAGTAGCACGTGGAAGAGCACAGAACTCTGAAACCCCATCTAATTTTGTGGTCTAAGGGAAGGAACTCTGTGGAGAAATGGTTCTAGTATAGGAAAACACAAGTGACATCCCTTTCCAGTGAACGACTTTCGTGTTTTTAGTCGGTGCAAAATAGAACACATGGCAAGAATGCAGATCTGAAACAAGTTGATGAAATAAAAAATATCTCACTCGATTCTCTTCTGACAGCAGAAGCATGGGTGTTCCAGCCAAGGCATCCAACACAAGGTGAGAGCAAGGGCTATGGGGATTCAGTCCCTCCTCACTTGGGCTGTTATCACTGTGGACGTCTTGCTGAATAAGCAGACGATGAAACATCAGTGCAAACACTTGGTCCAACTGCCTGCTTTCTCCGTGTCTGAATGCTCTGTATCCAAGTGCAATAAAAGATTTTCTTGAATTACTTCTGAAAGCTGCTACATTGTGTAACAAAACAATTCATTCTGAATACATTGCAAAAAATTCTGACTGGTTTCATTGCTGTCCACAGCATTTTGTTTACTTGGTGCTTCATGCTAAGTCAGAAACCAAAACCAAAGCACAGAAGCAGGCAACAGGTGCCACACACAGGAAATCTGTGCTGGAAACAATAACTGACCCCACAACATACACTTCTGACTCTCCATGTGTCCCATGGGGAGACAAACCTCAGGATGACAACAACCTGTAAAACCACTAAATGTCACATCCCATGGTTTGCACCCAGTCATACTATAATTGTCAGGCTAGGCATGTGTCAATACAACGCACTTTGACTCTCACAAAACAGCTACATTCCACTTACTGATAAAAGAAAATATGGCAAGAATAACCCCATTTTGCTCTAAAAGCTCTCTCACAAGGTGGGTAGCACTAATCACAGAAAACATTTGGAGGGTTGTCATGTAGTCAACACCTGAACAAGTCCTGTACAATATCAGGCAACCGGGAAGGATGGGGGATGCAGGCGGGTGAGCATCTGATGGTGCTATGTGAGGTTGTGTTCCATATAAGTGGCATCTCGATTTGCCACCAACTTAAAGCGAAAAAAAAATGGTGACATTACTCACTGGCACTGGAACACAAATCTGTTTAAATGTTAATTCCTTGTTTGGAGACAGCAGTGTACTATTGTATTCTATTACACTGCACCATGAAAGATTCAAATTTTTTTCTCAAAGAGACTTCACTCACCTGTCAACTGCACCAAATACTGTACACAGCATTTTTGTAGCTTGATCACTTGTACATTGAAGTAGGGAGAGGGGAACCCTGGACAAACCAGACAGTTATCAGCATGCATTTAAATGTTTATGCATATAAAGTGCCACAAGGCTGAATGTGCATATATGCATTCACATACATGTACTTGTACTGATACACATTATCTAGTAAACCATTGCATAAGGTTGTCAGAATTCCTTCATTTTAAGCTCATTGTCATTCTTCAAGTTCCAGCTGTGTGCAAAAACAAACACTAAGCACCACTAGTGAGGTACTGCTGCATCAAGACACCAATGTTAAAATCTTCACCTCTGTGCATCAGCAGCAAGAATAAACACGTCCCGTCCCTGCTGACGATACACCACATTCACACGTTTAGTACCAATCTCAAGACAAGAACTGGAAAGAAACAATTGGAAGTTATCAGCACCATATTCTTAATTTCTTTTGCATATACCAACAACCTCACCCATCTAGTCCATGTAAGCACAGACACATGCATCCACAGGCATGTCACACAAACCAAGAGAGAGAGAGAGAGAGAGAGAGAGAGCACATTTGCTGAATTTCTTAGCGTATGACTTCACATGCCACATACCAATAGTTTCACTCATTTACTCCTTGTTCTCTTTTACCAGCTTGACATGATAGCAACCACAGCATGAATCTGTAGAACAGGTATGCTCTTTACTATTACAGACGAAATAAATATTATCTACTTTGTTTATTGTTGCCTGCTAAATCCCTTTTACCTAAACAATACTGAACATGTCTCAGAGCTGTAACCAACCTTTTAGCACCAGAATTCACAACATCTTGAAGGGAAGAACTCAAAGTCAAGAAGATGCCACGAAGTGCCGTCAATTTCTCTTCAAGTGGTGGGAAGCAGTACACAATGTCATCCTACCAGTACAGCCAACAGAGTAAAGCTACTTGGACATATTTCAACTAAGTCAAATCCTTAATAGAAGCAAGGGACTGTTTTCTCTTAACCTCTAAAAAATCTTAGTCAGCCACAAAATCAGGAAAGTTTTTAGAAGTTAGCTTTTTATATCTGTCATCTGTGATATTAGCAATCGGATAGCCCTGGAAGAGGTTGGAGGGGAAGGGTTGCTATCCATCTTTCTACTTAATTAAATAAACATAAACTATCACATATTATTAATAATAATAATAATAAATGCAGATTTTAACGCACGAGAACACATTTCATGCACATTTCGCGCAAACAAGGCACACAGACACTCTAATGAAAAACAGCAAACACACACACACACACAGAGGGAGAGATGAACGCAACACTGACCAATGGGTCAGGATACAGGTTGTCCATCATTCACAAGTGGACAGAAAAGTATCATAAGAGAGGATGAACAGAGGAAGTTGTAAGTTAATGCAGACAGGCAGTCGCGATGTCAGTCAAGGTACTTGCGAAAAAGATAAGTTATAAGTTATTCCCTGTCCAAACCCCACCCCAACTCTTCCTCCGCATGTACCTGAACGGTTGTTTCTTTATCTGAGGTGGTTAACGTCAAGTACATAGCAGCACACAAATGTTGCAGTAGCTGCTGTTGTACAACACTGATGTCTGAGCCTGTGACCAGTGTGCACAGATTGTTGCAGGCAGCAAGTCGTGTCACACCAGTAGTTCCATTATTGATGAAGGAACTACATGATGTTGGCCCAATGATCTTTGGTACTTGAAAGGTTAGCCTCACCTAAAGCATTGTATTTTCAACTTAAATCATTTAACATAAATGATAGGAAAATAAGTCTCAAATACACTAAGCAAATAATGTCACTCAACTGAATTTGGACTGCAGATTTGCTAACCTTTAGCTTTACTTTAGCTAAGGAATTAGGAGGTGCACAGTCCCACTCCCATCTTCCCACCCCCTATAAGCTCTCTGGTCAATTTTCCCAAAAAGTGATGAAATTAATTGAACATAATAAACACAGAAAACAAGCTGAAAACTGATAAATATCTCCATCTATTACAAATGAAGAATTACACTTACCTCCTTCCTGATTGTCTGTGTGATAAGTGGAAGATTAGACCATGTGACTTCTCGACCATTTACGTACACAAGCATATCTCCTGAAGACGATACCAGCACAGGGTAACCATGTTTTTATGAACGTGAACAAATAAAGTAAACTTTACCTCTGTGAACCTTCTCAAGGATTAAGACACACATTTAAATGTGAACAAATAAACTATACTTCTATCAACCCTCCCTGAGATTAAGACATGAATGTAAACAAATAAACTTTACCTCTGTGAACCCTCCCTGATCTGTCTGCTGTCGATCCTGGAACCACAGTCTGAACAACTAGTTTACGTTCTTTCTGACCATATAAATGACCGTTCACACTGGCATAAGTTCCCGTTCCATTAGCAGGCCGCTGATTGTAGGGACACAAGATAACACCAAATAACCGTTCAAACATTTCTGCTCCAGTGGTTTTCTCTGTGCCACTGAAAGCATCAGCATTTTTCCTTGACAGATCTGGCACAAGACAAACATCTTTCAGCTGTCGCCCATTCACATGCTGTTGTTGTTCTGACTGTGGTGTGCCAGCACCCCTGGCATAATGTGTCACATATTTTGATGCATCAAATTGAGTATCATTCTCCTGAAAGGCAACTCTTGAGTTATCCTGTCTAGATTCACAATTTAGTACACCCGGTACTCCATTAGAAATGTTCTTGAACCTTCCTTGTTGCGTAATCTCTCCACCACTTGGTTTTTCCTTTGTATTTTCCAAAGCCTGTCGTAACCTTTCGCCTTTTCTATATGGTCTAGCTTGCAAGTGCACCACTTTTTCTTCATATTCCTGAACACCATTGCCTTTGAAAGGGTCCAAAGAAGGACCAGCCCCATTTCTGTCTGGAAGACCATGACTGTGCAGCCCATTCACTCCAACATGCCTTTCTGAGGTATTGTTGGAAGCACAATAATCCAGTACAGAGTTTCTCTTTATTCCAGACTTGGCACCAGCATCAATGTAGAAAAGCTCTCCTTGGTCTTGGTGCACATGACGTGTCCATTTAGGTTCTACTTTGCTAAAATATGACACATAAAAAAAATCCAGTGACATATATTTAAAATAACAATTTCCATTTTCTTTATCGCAGTTATGCTAATTTGACAAAGGGGTTCGGCACCCATTGCCATTTAATTTGAAAACAATAATAATGGACTGTGCATACCAATTTTGACATGAACTTCCACTTTTGTACCGGTGTATTAATAGTACTATCGTCAGAAGAATTAGCACCTTTTTTTTTTTGCTTTTAAATCATGTTGCCGATTTATTAACTGAGCATTATAAAGTCTTTAGTTTCAATATAATTCTAAATTCAGAAACCCATCATTTATTTAAAATGACAGAAAATGACAATTCGACTTTTGTATTTAATTTTATTTTGCAACACTGCTCGGACATCGTAGGTACTAAGAAAATAAAGTCAGGCACGTAACAATGATGTAACAGGCACTGACAAAAACGCTTTTGCGGACCATCCTTCTGCTTTAAAGTTTTTCATGACCTTTTAATTTAAATTCGACTAAGAAATTTTATGGAGGGAAGAGGTCTTACAGAGGTCTCTCATGATTTCCAAAACCTGGGTGGGCACCTTGTAGTTGTACGAACTCCCCCGATGGAGAAGACGGTCGGCTGCGTACTTCCAAACTCCCATCTTGTTTTGTATAAATTTCTTGTTCTTGGTTGGGATCATAGAAAGGCTTAAAGGACGGGAAATATGCCATCGTCGTCTGCTATGACTTATTAAAGTTTATTTTACAGAGATAAACAGCGATCTTGATCGCCATCTTGTTTACATCCGGGAACTTTAACCAAGAAGCGCAACGTGAAGAGCTTTTCCAAGGGAAGTAAGCATGCAGTCACTTTCGGCATGAAAGTTAAGTGTGAAATCTGATATGTTCGTGCGCGCGCGCGTTAAGAATATGTTGTTTGTTATTTTACTCATCGTATGGAGTCGTGATATGGCACCCCCTTTATTTGATATAATGCACTAGAACATGCGTTAATATTGATACTGGAAAGGGGGCAAACGGACACCGTTAAAATTCATTTAGTGCTATTACTATTTAAACGTTTTTGTATTGTCTGCGAGGAGAAGAAAGTTTAATTTATTTAAATTCTTGTCGGATTCTCAGATTTGATCATACAGAGCTACAGAGGCATAGTGTAGAGCAGAAAGAAAGAGAGAGAGGCGGTGGTGGGGGGTACCCGCAAATAAGTTTTAATTTTCTGACAATCCGAGAAGATCGAGTCGCAACAGAAAATGAGGGTCCACCTGCACACACACACACACGTAGGCACACGCGCGCACACACACACACACACTGATAAAGATTGATCGCGAAATGTGCAATAAATGGCAAGGATGAACGACGACTCGTGCAATCAAATGCGAAAGTACGGTTTGTATCGTACAGACAAGCAGAAAGACAGACGCTGACAGACACGTCGTGACTGCATGACTGACCTGCAGGACAGAATCGTGCGCAGACTGTCAAAGTCCTGGTGTCGGCTAGCTTTGCGACAGCGTGAAATGGGCGTGGTCACGCCAAACATGCTTCCCTCAGACCTCCTGCCTCATCTTTCTCTGGACTCCCTACGCTGGCAATGACGTCATCCAGGTTTCAGCTGGCTGAAGACATATAATGGTGTCTCTATATGCGCAGGATAAAGCGTTTCTCAGAGGTGAGCCATATAAATACTAGTGTGTACTTTAAACCGTGCAGTATATGTGACGTTTAGTGCTCTTACGGGTCGGTTATGGGAGTTCTATCCAAAGAGTACCAAATATCCTCATCTTTGGAAAGATGATGCACACTTCTATGCTACGTGTAAGTGCCAAAGATTCGGTTCTTCTAGCCCTAAAACCTTATGCTTCTCTAAATCTTTCTTGGTTCGCTCTGATCAGAATTAACCCCAGAAGCCATGACAAGCGTTAACTGTGCTCTGTATGCACTGCTGGCGGCCGTAGATTTTTGCTTACATGGTGAACAGGCCAGTCTATGAAGATAGGTACATGGTTTTAGTGAGTTTTTGGTTCAGAGATATAGACTATGGGTGGGCAGTCTGGAAAAAAATGTTCTGCTGTTCTGGGATGCACCATGAGATTGCTGCAGATTAATTATCAAACGCTGAACTTTGTGCAATAAAGTTTTTAGCAGAGAGTGGTGAGTTCTTCTGTAAGTTTTATTTGTTAACTGGTAATAAGGGTCATTGTTGTGGCGATCTGCATGAGTGTTAGCTCAGCACAGACAACACCACTGATCTCTTAATCTTTTTCTATCTGTTCTTCATTAAGGCCGACTAACAGACATAATACATGCTGTCGACACACGTGACTCATTTACTTGAAGGTTTGTACGCTCTAATATCTTCGTTTAATCCTTGTTGATCTATTTATGTCATGCTGACTCAGGCCTATAGCTGTTTGTAACAGATGCTGATTCCCTTTTTGCATCCTTCCATGTAAACTCTATTGCTCTTTCTGCTTATTTGAATAAAGCTGTTTTGAGCTAGTGCTAGCTGGTTCATTTTCGGACAGATCTAGGACTTTGCGCGATGGATAACTTTGCATGTCCTTAATTAGACCACACAAAAGTAATTAATTTAGTGCAATGTTACATGACAGCACAAAACAGAAGGTCGGCACTAAATTGCAGCCTATACTTCGTTCTGTCTGCGAAAGGACCGCCTTTCATGTGAAATTTTAACGTCAATCAGTTATACATTTGAAATTTGAAGCTAACGAAGCCAATAAGATGCTAGTTGCTTTTGGCATTGCTTCGTGTGAAGCTTTAAAGGGTTCGCTTCAATTCACGTCAGCGGAGAAATGCTAAAAGAAGTAAGAACGATATCACTTTGTGCCGATGCAGTCATTATAGGAAACAATTGTTTTTCGTCATGGCTGCGCTAGAACGTAGCTAATTCCACTGAAAGAACTGCATGACAAGTGCGATGTAAGAAAGAAAAAAACTTTTGGTCAGGTGGATGACATTATTTTGTAATGTCACCAGCTAGAGCCAAACTCATTCTGTTGACCCTGTAAGGTAAAAGTTTAAAGTTGTCCCTTGAGGTTTTGGGGGCGTAGGGGTCAGCAGTGTGAGGGTGTTGCCCATCTCCTCCCCCCCTCTCTCTGCCTTACCGTCCATGACCAGGTACCTATGTACAGCTGGGTGAAGGGGAGGTGGAGGAGGGGAGTGTTCTGTAACACACGGGATCCGAACCATGCAGTACCTTCGGGTTCGGAGACCTGAGCTCTAACCGCTCGGCCATCCACTTCCCCTTTGGTGCTGTGGGCATGCGCAGTTCAGATCTCCACTTTCTTCTAAGCCTGTGATGAGAGGTAACATGTATCATGCTTTTTATATAATAAAAAAAACCTGCATGCAGTGGTAGCGATGGAGGGTGTAGCTGCATCCTTGAAACCAAGAGGAGGCAACAGGTTGTCAAAACGTCGAGACAAAGGGCGCTGTGTGAGCGGTGCCGCCCAGTCAACAGCGCGCGCAAGCCGGCTCCCGGCAGCACACGTACTGCCCAATGGCTGTGTTTGTAGCAAAACACGGAGCCCCGGCGCGGCCTAATCCTAAGCCAGCGTCCGAAATTTGTCTCCAAATAACGTCAGATGGGTGACATTCGTTGCATTCCTCGACTCGACTGACGGTGAAGGCAGCTGTAAATATTTCTGAGAGAAAATGAGGCTAACTGAATTAAGGAAACCAGCAGCTGTCATCGTTATATCGTCGTCATCCCTCTTATCATCATCAGCTCTTTCCTCCTCCTGCTCGATCCTAGAATGCCCCTGTGTCTTTATCATCGTTACCACCACCACCACCACCACCACCACCACCACCACCACCACCACCACCA
>SMGT01007517.1:139080-195676 GCA_004794575.1 Lanistes nyassanus
GTCTGTACTTTCACACTACCCACCCTCAAGCTGTCTGTCCGATTATCACAATAAGCAAGGCACGAATCTACAAGTGACCATCCGTCCTCGAGGCACTTCGCAAACCAGTGTAACATATTTTGCCGAGACAACATTTGCCGATCTAGTCGCAGACTCAAACCAGATCCCGTTAGTCTTATTGACGCAAGAATATGCTTTACCTCTTCAAACGCACATTTTCAGCACCGTCAAACACCCAGGTAATTTGTATGAGGCAAAAAAAAACTTTAATATATGATAACAGCGTCAAGGAAAGCTACATAAAGCATGCCTATATGTGTACTTATAAAACTCGAGATCAGCCCAACAGGGACAGCTTTTAATTGTTTTAACTAAAACTTTCAGTTTTCAGCCTGGTTAATAAAGTCGGTTGTGATCGACGGGTTGAACTGTTTCCAGATTCAGATTTGTTTATTTTTTAGTACAGTTCATGAGCTCTGTCAGAGGTCACTGCGAAAGCAGCAGCAGTGGCCACTTGTTAAAAAGGTGAGATAACCTATAAAACAGTGAAGCATAAAGTTGCTCCACTGGCGATTTAAATTAGGTTCTACTAAAGACAGACTAAAATGTGTGTGAGCGCATGACGGGCACATACACTCAACAACTACACACGCACACAGCACCCAAAAGTACACGGAAGCGCGCGCGCGCACACACACACACATATACATAAATATACCCACACATATACGCATATAAACATATCAGCATACATATACAACAGACGTATACCTACATCTATAAATTTCTACAAACTTATTTATATGCCCATAGAATTTCTGCTTGACATTGTATCCGAGTCATTAGAAACATTTATCAATCCCCAAACAAATATCCACACACACACACAAACGTACCTGTACCTACTGCAGAAGCTGGTGTTGTGTATTTTAATAAACTGTTCAACCCTTTTCAGTAACTCTATTTGCTGTAGACATCGGCTGCTGGGATTTACATGCATTTGGGTGTTTTCTGTAATATTGAGGCATCAAGCTATTGCCGACAGTGTCAAATTTATCACAAATAAATAATGGTACTTATTCCCTAACCTTTATTTACTCTAACAATAGCAGCCAAGTATTTCTTCCACGGGCAAATATATGATTCTATGTTTCTGTAGTAGGAGATTATTATAAGGAGTAGAAAGTTTGATAAATGGTACATAGTGGGCAGGAGGATATGATTTCGGGCATGGCTGAAATTTAAATGATGTCTGTAGTTTGTATACATATCTTTCATATCTGTATCTTCAAACCTGTTTTGGATGAATTGGTCTTGTAGACACCTTTCAACTTTTGCTTTAAAGTTAAAGCATATAGGATTATCCTGGTTGGTCCAGGTTCCATTTAACCTAATATTCTGAAGCGTTGTTTTGGCTGAATAAATAAAATTTGATTGGAAGGTGGCTTTTTCATACAGAATAAGACTAAGCCTGTATGCAATGTTGTATAACTTGCAATAGTTTTTTTGCGTTGATGAATTTGAACCATCATTCTGGTTTTAACTTCGATGTTGGCAGGGAATGGACCAAATTCACCTAAGACCATATTCGAGGGAGTAGAATTTTTCAAGTTTTGTATGAATTTGTACAACTGAAGTTGCTATTTTAAACATAGATCGGTTATCCCGAGCCCATCCAAACGGGAACAACGCTATATCAAAGCTAACTGAAAATGTACTGAGATGATCCTTGGTGGAGGTGCGGGTGTGGGGGAGGGGAAGGGAAATAGCGGCCTGGGGGTCCCACGCGAGTCAAGACTGCAGGGCGGAGAAGATCTGTGTCCGGGATGTTTACCATGTCGTTCATAATACCCTGCCAAACAAGAGCCATAATCAGTCCGCGCAAAGCAAGCGCGCCTCTGGCAGAAGTAAGATCTGTGCGTCAACACGCATGTGGTTTTCAGACATTACCGCGAACTCTCTTCAGATTCCCCTCCCTCCCTCTCCCTCCCACTCCCTCCGCCTGCACAGCACGTTATGGCTGTGTTCGATATTTTACTTAATTTCACGCGAGTGGTACGAAGCCCGCTGCATGCACGCACACACCCGCACGTTGGCGGTATGGTATTCCTTACCTGTAATCAATTTATTGGTTGAATCTCTCTCTCTCCCCCTCTCTCATATCAAACAGCAAAATCAGCAAAATCAAAAAGCTCTTCACACTCAGAATCTCAAATGCGTGCTTCCCAGCTGCTGTGGGTCTCAGGAGCCAAGATCAGATTACGAATCAAGATGACACTGAAAAGCCAGGCTCTGTCTCGGAATTTGACGTAAGCTCAGAGGAAAGAACGTGCAAATCCCTCGAGACCTGCTTTGAGAGTCTCTGGCCCTCACGAGCTTTGCCCCACAAAAAAACTCAACCTTGAGTCGAAGACGAAAAAGATTCTGCTGGCCGCCTCTTCCAAGCCTATCCCAGGCGTCTTTGAACAACTGCTTGTGCCTGGGAAACAGTAATGTGAACTAAGAATACTAGTTCAAACCCACCACCACCACCACCGCCGCCGCCACCACCTCCACCACCACCACCACCAGTAATAACCCGCTGTAGACAAATGGTCAATTTAAAAAAAAAAGACTAAAGCTCTTAAAGCCGAAAATACGAAAACTGACTCCTTGAAAGACCAGTGCTTCACAAACTGTGTACATCACGAGACTCTCTAGTGAGCTGCTCACTCAAACCAGAAAGGAAAATGTGTTCATTTTTCATTAATGTCATCCATCTGAGCTAAAGGCCGGAGGGACAGAAAGACCACTATATAGTAAGACTAGATCTTCAAATACTGGAATCAACAGTTCAGATTCCTTTTATGACTGGCACCGGTACCAGGCCTTTCCCAGTTACACGTCACTTAAACATCAACCACATTCATACACATTTTTCTGGTGGGATGATAAGTGCCGACATTTAGATTTTTTAAAATTTTAAATGACAAACCTGCTGTATCTCTCTCTCTCTCTCTCTCTCTTTCACACACACACACACACGGATAAATATTTGTGTAAGTGCACCGATATACATCACTGTTAAGGGAAAGGAAATGAGAATTCGTGGAATGGACATGAAAGGAAGAAAAGTATGAGGGTATACAATGTACAAACCCTGGGATGTCGTGCAGGCGCTCCGTGGAAAGTTGAATGGTTTATTTTTATTTATTGCTATTTTTGGTTTGGGTTAAAGCCATCTCAAGACGGGTGAAGCCGATAACGGGTGTTCGCGCAGACGTGGGGGGAACTGGATTAACCGGAAGCAACCCACTATGCCCTGCCCCGTAAACAGACAGTCGCATACAGCGAATATAGCCTGTCGGGCACAGGATCCGAATCCATAACTTTCTATACTGGTGACAAGCAAGGGTTACCCCTAGGGGCCGGCCCTCTGTAGCCAGCACCACAGTCATTTCCGGTTGACTTAAATTATAAAAAGTCACTTAAGCTGATGGCAAAGCACTATCAGAAAATTTCTAGCGGTGGGAGAGGACCTTAGCTGCTTGGTGTTAGCAACTATAGTAAGACATTTCTGCATTATCTAAGTATATTCAGCTCAGAGGAATCTTTCCCCTTAAACGAAAATTAAAGCTGATCGGTTTTCGCGATTTCCAGTGTCCTGATCGTTGTCTGGGTGTGTGGTCGGGTGTGATCTGGGGTCTGGGTGTGTGGTCGGGTGTGATCTGGCACCGCGTACACTTGTAACGTAGGAATGGAAGAAAATGGGAGACTCGGAACCCTCACTGCCGCTACTCCATGTGGTTTGTCTAAGCATAAATGCTTTGATTTTACGAACAGGACCTTCGCTTGGTCACGCGCACACTCGGACTGGCAGATCTAGAGGTCAACATCAAACGTGTACATGGCGTATCATACTCTGGACTATCCAACACAAAAAAAAACCCACTCCACGTGGACTGCTTGAAAAACAATCTCTCGGAAGCGTGGACGTCTTCTACAGTTATGTTATTAAAAATCTGATCTCGTGAAGTTTCCTGGTGGAAATAGAAATTCATTATTTGTCAAACACACGGGAATACCCAGAAGATTATGTCCACCGTGGAATGCTTTCTGAAACCATCTCGACGTCCTCGTATATATCCTGATCCGTTCCGCATGTCGTAGACAGTAGTTTGATTATGTTGTCGAAAATACTTTTCTAGCTGTGACGTTGCCAACCTCTTGTGGATGGAATGCCACAGCGTCTCGCTCAGTACACAGATAAAGCCCCTAAGCCCCTACCCTCTTCAAAAGTAAAAAGAAACAGCAGCTTTGATAACAGCGGCTGTCAGCCGCTTGTTGGGGTGGGGTGGGGGCTTCTTAAGTAGTGGCGACAGGAAGTCCGATTCGAACCCTCTGTGATAAGAAGGCACGTTTGAGGACAGAATAACTAAAGCAGCAAGTGTTCCCAAATACCTGCATGCTTTCCCACATACTCGAACCAGAAGGACCCCAGACATTATCCAACCTTGCAATGTTTGCACATGGAGCATTTCAGATATGTGGGTCTATAAGTAATGTAGTATTGTTCTATTGTATTTTATTGCAATATATACATATATGTGAGAGAGAGAGAGAGAGAGAGTAACGAATTCTCATGCCCTGCAATATGCATGATTGTAATTGTTCTTGTAGAACTCTTGATATGGGAAGAAGGCCTAATCAATAAAGTTCTTTCTTTCGTTCCTTCCTTTGTTCGTTTGTTCCTTCCTTCCATCTATCCTTCCATCTATCCTTCCTTCCTTCTTTCCTTCGTATTCCCAAACACTAGACTCTTTCATGTATACCCAAATAACTGCTTCTCCTTGAGCGTATTCCCAGAAACATGGCTTTTTTTTAAATATTCCCATGTGATTGGCTCTTTAAAACTGTTCCCAGACACCGGGCTGTTTAAATGCGTTTCTAGAAATCTGATGTCTACAACTATTCCCAGATAAGATACCAATTATTTAGGATCTTTAAAAGTGTTCTCAGAAACCTGATGCTTTGAAACCGTTCCGGGATTCCTGGGTCCTTAAAGTTGTTTCCATTTGCCCGTCTGTTTAAAATGTCACTTTGCATATAAGGTCTCCAAACGATTTCTCTTGGGAATTCTCTGGACATGACAAACAGTAGGTGTTCCAAGGCAAACACATAGAGCGAGAAATAAATCTCTCCGAGCTGCTCTTCCACCCTGGGCTTTTGAAAAGATCATATCGTCACCAAAGTGGCGGCTGTCGAGGCATTAACTGTCCCTCTCTTGCGTGAGAAGAATGTCCACAGCACAGGCCAGGTGCCAGCAGAACAACTTAAGACCATAAAATATTCGGAAGTCTCGGGGGAAGAACGTTGGGTTCTAATGGCAGGGAGCGCACTCTGAGCTAAATTTTCCCCATAAACGTGGACTCGAGTGCAAATTTTTTTCAAATAAACTGTCTTAGTTCATTAAAGGACACCAATATCCGAAACCTAAAAGAATAAACCCCATTTATCCACTAAGCACAAACCTTCTAACATCCACGTTAATGTCATATAGGATCAGAAAGAGGCAAAACCTGTTTACTATATAATTTCTAATCTTGCATCAACTGTAGCTTGCATCTGTGCATTAAGTGGTATCACAATTTTGACACCTCGATATCCCTTTAAGTTCTGATCTCTCTCGTGTGTCTAAAAGCTCAAGAACAGAATAGAGTGAAAGGCTTATATTTAAGAGATAAATATTTAGTCATCCGATATAATATTTTGGATTCGAAACGACATTTTTTTTCTTTCTGGTGTTGCTGAAAAGTTCACCCCAACTCGAGTAAACACTTTGTCTGGAAAAAAACTTAGCTGAAGTTTAAACAGTTGTGTTGACTTTCATTGAGTTACTCATTTTTGATATGGTAACTGCCATGCCCCATACCCAGAAAACATACCTACAAATGAATGTTTTTGTGCCAGCGATTCGTCCATTACAACTATTATGTTCGCACGCCGTCTTTCTCAAAGACAGCGAATTCTCACGACAGGAATCCCGATATACTTAGCTTGAGATGATCACTCGTATGAGTTATTATATACTTTCTTTTGGTACCGTCTTTAACATGTGTAAATGACCTCAAAAAAGACTTTAAAAAAACGGTATACTGCATTGGCAATCTGCTTCTGAAATTAATTATACTTTGCGGCTTTTTAAATTTCTTATCACACTTCAGTCTTAAAACTCTGCTGTCCGGAGGATTTTATTGATCTGAAAATAAGATAGTTCTAAATCTTCTCTACCTTGAAGTTGTCAGTGCGCTGTCACAAGGAGTGAGGTGTGGTTAATCCTGGCAAATATCATCTGCCTTCACTTAAGGATTAAAATGAAATTTTAAAGCTTAATGAGGCGATAACGAACAAATATTAACGTCAGTCAAAATTCAGGAAATACCTTTCGGTGTTTACACATAGCAATGTACACAGCTCAAACCTGTGAAACAAAGGCATTTGCGTGTAATTTTTGTAATCGTTGCTCTCCGATACCCAGATTGTGCATTAACGCTGGTGGTTGCTCGATTTTTTTTAACGGGAAATTTTTGTCTTGGATTATAGGCATTACGATAAGCTTATGAAAGCGTAGCTCGGTGCAACATCTTTCTGCGGTTATCACTGGCAAAGCGACAATGTAAGCCAACTTTTGATCTTCAGCAGATCTTTCCAGGTGAAATCTCTCCACCGAGTAACCACACCTGTGCGGGTAGGCAGCCCGACAAGAATGTGACGTTGTGTCGGTGGAAACAGCTTGAGATCAGCATGGCTGTTTTCTCCATTTGTTTAAGGATTTGGCCAATGCTAGTCAGAACTCCATGCAAGACTTTTCCTGCACTACCCCTCGCTCGCTGAATGCCTCACCTCCAATGTCGTTACTTCGCGCTTGCAGAAGATAAGTACAATTTTCGACCCTTAGGTGGATTTCATGAGTACTGGGATCCGCTCTGAACAGGCCCTGTTTAGAGGAGCACTTAAAAAAACAGAACGAACGTACCTTATGACCATATGATGACTAGAAGAAAAGATACTAGTTCTCGTGCAACTCGGCCCAAGGGAATACAGAAGAAAGTGAGTGAAAAAATAAATACATAGGTAAAAATAAAAAGATCAGCGCTCGCTGTTTGACAATGCAACCCGAAGAGGTCAGACTGGACAAAGTAATGCCAGTTTAAAGGGATCAAAGTACTGTATCTAAAATTAGAAACGAACATTCTCTCTCTTCTTTTGTTCATTCCTTCGTTTCTTTCTTTTGATCGTTCGTTCTTTCTCTTTTTCCAGTGAAGGAGTAAGCAGAAAAGAACTGGAATCTTGCTTGTAAACACAGCCTGGAAAGCATGTCATTGCCTACACAAAATGGTTCCAAAGCTTAGATGCCCACAAACTATACAACACAAGCAGCCTACAGTTCTAGGAACAGTTTCAGCTGCAAAGGTGACGTTAAATTTTTATCCAGTATGGTCACTGGCTTTTGAGCAGGCTATAGGACGAAAATGCGTAAAAGACAAAACAAAATAAAATAAATTGGCTTCTATAGAAAGACTACTCTTATAAGCTCATATGTTGATGGGACACTCCATGCATACCATATACCCTTTTGACTGTATAGTGCTGCTGTCTTCTGAAAGGAGAATATATTTTTAAAAGATGGCGTTATTGCTTTCCAGTCAAGCGACCTATTCCTCGATAGCTGAAATCAGAAGCCAACAAAACTATAACCTGATTACTAACAGGATTTTCTGCTGTCTTTCCCTGGTACAATCTTTCAGCAACAAACGGATAGTGGTCTAGAAGTTAAGAAAGAGTCTTAATTTTTACGGTTCTCCGGGATACCGTGATACACGACAGACTCGAGCGGCAATGGATGTTGTTTTTATACATACCTTCATGGGGAACAAGTGTCCAGTAACTTGTCTCTTCAGCAGGTCGCAGATGACGGCTAAGTCTTCAACACTGACATCAAAAATACGGCTTCCTGGGGAAGCTGCCCACACCAGAATGCTTTGTTCCTAGTTCCCTTTTATGGTTTTTGTTGGTTGCGTTGCCTGGTTCGGTCTTACGGGCTGTCTTGGTTGCCTTGACTGTGTCTTACCGTCAATCATTCCTGGCCCGAGTTTTTCAGGTGTGCTACCGGTTACCTTGTATCTTAACACGATCGTTCCTGGTCCAGTTCTCTCATGTTCACTGCTGTTCATATACGCCACTATTTTTCGCCAGCATCCTGTCCCTTAGCTGCATGTACTTCCAGAAACAGGTATTTCCAGTGGACATGGTACAGGTGTCTCAGAAACACAGCCGCCAGTTTCGCTACAGCGGCAAGAGCGCAATCCAGACGACAGACGACAGTAGGACAGATATCAATGAATGCAGGTTCGGCCTCCCGCACATACGCACTCTCGCAAATCACTTCAGCTCAAGTGGGCAAGCGGATCCCCCGCACACCGTGAGTCGAAATGTCTCATCGCCCATCTGCTGCCTCGAAAACTTTGATTTCACGTGCCCCCTCCCCCCCCGCCCGCCCCCCACCTCCAGTGCAGTCATTGTACCCTTTCACATAGTGAGGCAGTGAAGCGCACGGATACCGGGTCCTTGCTTCAGACATGTAACCTGTCTACGCCGGCAAGGGACTACTGTTCAAGAAAGTATCCACATCATGTCTGTTCTCTGCTTTAAAGGTATACCCGTCTGCTTTGGTATACTGTCTGCATCCTGTCTGTTCTCTGCGATCTTTTAAACACGCGTGCAGGTTGAATTACGCTTCATAACTTGAGATAAAAATGGAGAAGCGAATGAGGTGGAAGAAAGATAACGAAAGATAACGATAGGCCTGCTTAAGGCTAAGTCATCTAAGGAGTTTAGGGGAGGGTCATCTCACGCTTCCATAACTGGCAACGATGGATGTAGTTGCAGTGACTGGGAAGTTAGGGTCGTAGGAATATCACAGATTTAAAAAGACGAAATGGCCGTCTGCTTAATTAAGTGTATGTGCACCTGTCTTATCTAAAAGTAGGTGTCCCTACGTCCGCTCGTGTGTCTGAATTTTGCTATGCGCGTATGAAATCCGTTGATATGCTTTGGTGTATCTAAGGAAATTTAGCTCGCTTTTGCTAGGTGTAACTTCGTTCTTAATGGTATCTATTGAAGTATACCTAGTTTTGAACTATAGCAAACTGCATACAAATGTTTGTAGCATACTGCTCACATAAAACTTCTGATCTTTTTTCCATTCTGGAGGCAGGTGAATGTTGCCAGGAATCTCGGAGCAAATCCCGACTCCATCCTTTTTTCATCACCCAGAATTACATACTTACACAGATAGACACACGGGAAATGCACATCTGTTTGCTGGAATGACAAGTATATAGGGCAGAGAGAGAGAGAGAGAGACCTATGGTTCGAACCCTGCCGTACCGCTTAACTCTGTGTGGCCCAGCTCCAAAGCGATATCAATGTCACAAAGAAAACGTTGTGGGCATGGTGCAACTCTCTATATGTTCCGGAAGATTTTTTTATAATCACCTTATAATCAAACAAGAACAAATGAGGACAGAGCGCTATAAAATCGTCAAACGACAACCCCAACAAAGTACTGGCAGCGCTAGACACAACCGTATGCTGACGTAAGCAATCAAGGGAGCCTATCGTACCCATACACGTAGCAAAGAGAGAGTCGAAAGTAAGGAACGTGGCAGATCTGCCACGTTCCTTACTTTCGACTCTCTCTTTGCTACGTGTATGGGTACGATAGGCTCCCTTGATTGCTTACGTCAGCATACGGTTGTGTCTAGCGCTGCCAGTACTTTGTTGGGGTTATAATCACCTTATTGACGTTCGGCGGGCTCGGCGCTTTCATCTGTCGCCTTCTCATCGCCAGGTGTTCCGGTTAAATTAAAATACAAATTCTTGTTCCCCGCCTCCTGCCCTTTTTGGGGGGTTGGTGGGAGCGTGGCTTGAAACCAAATATCGCCTGTTCCACTAGCATGTCAATATGTTATACTTATAGGTTTCTCACCATACATTTGATTGACTGACACGCAACCCATCAACAACACAGTGAGGGTGTACTGAATTGTCGTCTCCTAAGATCAAAACAGAAGATATAAAAAAAATTGTTTTCACAAAGACGAAATGCCCCGGTCTTTCAAGGTGCAGTGGAAAAGAACGTGAGATTCTTTAAATGTTCGTTTTTTATAATCATCTCCAGACATCGATGGGATGATGCCAGTTATGGCTAGAAGACAACTACACTAGCGACTGCACATTAAAAGGTGTACTGCTGCCTCTTGAAGTTGACTCTAAATAAAATATCTTTGCCTTCAACTGTCTTGTCGAGTGCTGATCGAAGTGCAGTAAACATCAGAAGATTTGGGGAAAGTGCTTTAGTACACACACACACACACACAAGAGCGAGTCAGTCAACAGGTCGCTCAGCTGCTTGCTCATTATCTTTCCCTCTCCCCACCACCCAACCCCCACGAAACTCTTGCTCTCTTACGTTGAGTGAATTTCAGTCAATATTCCCTTTCTGCCAGGGGTGTGAGGGTCTACAGAAGTCACAGATTTGGACAACAAGCAAAAGGGGCGGCCCGAAGCCAGTGAACCCGACATCGTATACCACTAGCAGACGGCAGGCAAAGCTTTGAACCGTCATTCATAGCGTGTTTTGTCCTCCTTTCAAAGTCTGTCTTCATGAAGAGTTATTTGTACCGCTTCTGCCTGACAAAAAGGGGTCTGCCCGAGCTGTAGCAACTGAAAGGCAACTGAAAGGCCGTGGCGAAAGGGAAGGCATACCATTAAGGTATCTGCATGAGAAAGGACTGGTCATATGCAAGCAGCTTTTGTGGATCTATATCGTTTCCGGTATGTCATCACTCCCTTTGTGACTTGGTTTTTGAGTATAACTTCTAGATTTTCGACTCAGTGCACACTTCGGAGACACGACACAGCTTCATTTAATGTGACTGAGCACCATCTATACAAACTTTGATGGAAGACCAGTATTAGATGCAAAATATGTCTCCTGGCTCCTGCTTGCACCAGCATGTAACTGTAATCAACGTGGTACATGGGAGTCCACGTCGCTGATAGTGAAATCAAGTATGGTGTTTCACAGGGCGCAGCTGGCGGGAGAGGGACAGGTCTTTCTGAGGTTCCAGATGTTTTTCAGTAACGACTCGGCGGTTGAAGATTTGTTCCACTTTGCTTTTCCCTGGTCTGTAGCCGTCTTGTTCCGTTGCCTGTGCTTTCAGACTGCTGAACATGGTTTTAAGCAATACTTTGCTGAGGTGGGTGATAAGGAGTATTGTCCTGCAGTTCTGGCATTTGGAACTGTTACCCTTGTTGGGGAGTTGTGTTTTGAGCCATCGTATCCGCGCTGCTGGCCACTTTCTGCACTCTCAGATTTTCTGGCATAGTGTAGTCAGCACCCAAGCCATCTCTTTCCCTCCGTATTGGATTGGCTCTGTTGTGATCTTGTCTCCCTTGGTGCTTTGCCTCCCTTTAGGAAGCGAATTGCCTCCTCAACATCCTCCTTGATTATAGGTAATGTCTCTGGTAATTTTTAGCCCATGTTGCTGTCAAAGAGTATGGAATCACGTTTTATCTGGAAATTCTACAGCTCCTTGCAATATTCAGTCTGTTTAGAATTGCCGAGCTTTCTGTCATCTCTTCTTCCTCTTTCTCATTTACACTGGATCTATTCTGGTTTGGTCTGGTGAGTTACTCGAGGGTATTATATGCAAATCTTTATCCCAAATTCCATCTTACACTGCTTGTTGATTCACTCATCTTTCGCCTCCTTTATCCTCTGACAAATGAGGCGATTGGTCTGTTGGAACTATTGGGCTCTTCCTGAAATGGTACGTTTTGTGGTCTTGCGGCTCCTTCATTGGTCACAGAGATCAAGGATGTCGTTGGTGATCCCAGTACGTCTTTGGCATTTTCTAGGATTGTTTCTCTGAACCTGCCTTCAAGTTCGTCTTCCAGCTGTCGAAGTGTTGAGGTGTATTATCCATTGTCATTAGGAATAGTGGTTTATTTTGTATTTTAAAAAAGGAACCTTGTTGTAACCGATCTTACAATTCACTTCAGACATCTGAGCTGGGCTGCATGGGAGCATGCCCTTTCCATACGTAAAGGTACACGTAAAATGCACAGGGAGAACGGGCCTTCCCACCACCCTTATGACGGGAAGTGCAGTTTCGAACGCTCATGCAACCTGACGCGAGAGTTTTTAAAATCTTATTAGGATCGGGAACGTTTTGGCGGCCCTTTACTAATAGTTTATTATTGTTCTACAGATTCAGAAGTTATGGCTTTAGTTTTTTAAGCTATTAGAATTAAGAATATTACCCAAAAAAATTCCTGTAGGAGGAAAAAAATTGTGGACGTCTTCTCTACGTTTCAGTTGTGTACATGCATTTGTGAATGTGCAGGTGGGATGGAAGTGCTGCAGTGAGCTATTATCCATAAAGGTGTATATCCCTTTATCCTGTAAATGGCATTAATGGATAGCAATAAACTATAGCCTCTTTTCAATCTCGCCCAGCCCGCCGTATCTGATGGCTGCATACCATACGGAATGCTCATTGATATAAATCTTGGGAAGCCTCGGGACAACCGTCAGTGCAGATCTGGCGCTCCTACACGTAGGACACGCTCCTACACGCTCCTATAGGTGGCGTTGTGGTAAAACCGAGCGCTGATCGCTTGCAATAACAGACCGCGGGATTGCTGCCTAACAACAGCCATCTTGCTCACTGCCTGGCAGCCAGAGAAAGATAAACCCATTTAATCCTTGTTCTCGAACCCGCTAGGATGAAACTTCCGGAATCAATAGACTCTTCATGGACACCACCTTGAAAACGTGTCTTGCTGCAACGTCTGTACGCGGTTCCTCCTGTGCTCCATCCAGAACCTGTCGATCCTTATCCCCAGATTCTTTATCATCGTCTACACCCAGCCGAGTCTTGCACGAGACCAGGGTTTCACACCTTTCCTACACAGGCGGCAAAATAACTCTATCATTGGATTTCAGTTAATCACGTTCAACATCACGCTCGAGCTTTCGACAAGATTCAGTTATGCCAGGCTAGCACAGGGCAGGATTGAAAAAGCATGATTCTCTTCTCTATCTGGGGCGTGTATAAAGTGCAAAGAGAAAATATTTATCATCAAGACCCATCACCACCACCCTGCATCGCAGCTCCGCAACAGATTAACGATCTATTAAAATGTCAGCAGCAAGACAGCGTGTTGTCCCGATGAGCCAATGTGGACACTCCAGGCGAACCTAGACGCACAGATCATGCATGCGACAATACCCCTGTACCGCGGCTCCACAGGCTGGTAAAGTCTATAATCGACTAATCACCCTTTTCGCGTACTGCGTGCTCTATTCCAAATGCACGCATCGAAGACCCTTCTGCTGGTCGAACGGTAGGCAATTTTGACCGGATACATTCTGAGAATTTGCATCGAATATCTGGGGGGAGAAGGATGTTCTTGTGTGACAGCCTTAGACCTGAAGTCTTATTCACCAATAAGGATTCTAGATGGATTTCGCTCACCTGCAGCTCAGCCAGTAAGTCCGAGGAGTCCACAACATTCTTTCTCAAGTGAATGCTCCGTCCTGTTGTACGCTCCCATGTTCTAAGACAGCAGATCGGGGAAGAGTTTCCTGAAACTTCAGTGGCTGTTTGGTGCCAGTTCAACGGAGGCTTGATGTGGAGCCCCACGAGAGTTGTGCACAAGTAGCGGCTCACAGCCATCCTCCTCCTCTGCACAAATATTAGCGTCGGCAAACTAGGATCACGTTCCACTTCCAGAAACGTTCGCCGTTACCGTGTGCGCGCGTCTCCCAGTGGAAATACAGAAGCTGAACGTAAATCAACGGCAAACACCAACGTAAAGACAGCGCCCGCTGCCGTCCAAACAATGATTAACATGAGTGTGGGCAGCGTGTGGCGCTGGGATCTTCTCTCTTCATCTCAACCTCGCCCCGCTCCCAGTCAAGTTGCGCGGGTTGGGTAGGGGCAGGGGTGCCCGCCTAAAAAAAAAAAAGTATGACCTAGGGGTGCAGGGTGTCACCCTCCCGTATGCTTGTACGAGGGGAGGATATTTGTATCTATGTGTACGAGGCTGAAAACAAAGGATCTCCTTTCAGAGATCCACCAGCTAAACGGTAGGCGTTAACATTAATATTCAGAGCTGGCTGCTCAACGGTTCGTGTTAGTTATGAGCCATCCGCTGAAACACCAGCGACCTAAATAAACAGGGTTGGCTGTGTGGATGACTTGTTGTGTACCATCACAGCCAGAAAACATTTCCGAAATTATTCTATCAGAACAGGCCCGCAGGATAGCTTCAAAATTTAACATCGTCATTTTCGGCAGGGGTCGTCCTCCCCCCCGTACTCCAATAGGGCCTAGGCAGCCCCTGGACCCCTGCCCAAAACATTTCAAACACCCCCTGCTCACAAATTGATTGATCCAGCCCCGAGCTTCGCTGGCGCTCTGTAGGGACCTGGGTTACTCTAGAGGCTAACAGATACCAGCCATTAAACGTGTGTTTACATTGGGCATTTTTCATGAACTTCTACAGTTCACAAGCATGGGCAAAATGAATGTTCTACCTTTCTCGTGTAAACGTTAAAAGTCGAAATCACAAGCGCTGCAGGAGGGTCCAGAACCCTGGGACAGCCAAATGATGTCGGTGAGTGCTATGCATACACTTTCTCAGTACAAAGCATAGGTTGGTCTTCATGTGCTGCATTTATTTTTTTAATTAAATGCAAACAGGTTGAATCTCAATCAAAATTTATGACACAGCTAATAAAGTTTTGGTAAACACACAATTTTAAATGCACACAGGGAGATGCAAAAAAAAAACATTACAAAACATGACATAAGAATTGTCACATCAAACACATTTTTAAATACACGGCAAGAGAATTTTTAAGGTGTTCAGTTATAGGCAAATGCAATGAACATTTATTCAATCATTACTGAACCACTCCAATAATGGGTAGAATAAAAATCTTTCAGCAGCAAAGGTTAAATCTGTATGGGTGGCTGTTTTCTCAAGTTTACAATAAAGCACAGCAGGCTATCATGTAACTGAACATAAACACTGATATTTAACTACCATGCTTACATAATCTCACATCTCTCACACCAAATGGGTTAATAATAACCTGCTTTCCTGTCCTTCAAAGCGGCAGAAACCTTTGTGGAGTTCAGACATCCATTTGTCTCTTATCCAAGTATTTATCTATGAGCTACATTCCTGTGCACGAACGTTCAGCTGCCATTACACATTCTACATTGCACATTGGCGCACATATGAAATCAAGCTACGACAAGCAGTACTCACTGCTAATGAAAAAGACCACATCTGCAGATATCCTTGAAGATACCATTGCTCAGAAAAGCATTCTAAATGTCCCACAAAGGGCTGTCTGTGTCTTAGGATCAATGCCATATTATAACAAAGCAAGGCTACTAAAGGTCTACTTCTACATAGCAAATTTACTGTAATTATAATGCGTTCCTAGGTCATACCAATGAACAAAGCAATAAAGACAATTCAGTTGGCTGGCTTCTAGCAAAAGTTTTAAAATGTTTAATATCACTTTATTGTTTTTTTATACATAGCATCAAAGTGACACCATTTGTTGGTTTATAGCCCAACAGCAATTAACAGTCTTTCTTCCGACTTGATGAGGTCATGACCAATAAGCCTACAGTGACTCCTCTGGTCTGCAATCATGGCCCATGCTAGAGCATTTAAGGCTTTTAGATCTGCATGACTTCTGAAATCCAGCAACAGACACTGGACAGAGTTTATTTAGCACAGTTCCAGCTCTATTTTACTGTTCTACCAACGAGTACTCTTATCAGATAAATTATTTTAAAATCTCTCTCAATCTTGTCTGCTGAATCACTAATATTTTTACAGGAACAAACACTAATCGATGATAAGAGTCAAAAGTACTTGCTGAGATGCCCAATGTAGCATCTCACAATAATTACAACAGCGCTAAGGCTTATTATGAAATATTATGGTCAGCCACTGCTCTTTTTAATCTTAAAAATGAGAGGCTGCTTTTACACTGATTTATTATTGCAGAGGATATGAACAATTCTTAATACAAGTGAGTTTAAGATTAATTTTAATCTTCATATTCACGCACATGCTGAGAAACACACACACACATGTACATTTCTTTTCATTCCTTCTCGCAGAACCTTCAGCTTGTTTTTCACAATCTCAGATCTCTGAAGCAGCCAGTGATAGCACCCATGTTTGTTGATTCTTTTTTAGGCTGCTGCTGACATACAGCCATGCTGGCCTCTACAAACATGTCACAACATCTGACTACAGCACGCTGGAGTCGGAAGTTTTTATGACCAGCTGTCCACGTGTTGAGACACCCACCATTCCTGCCGCAGCCCCACTGCCGCCAACAAGACTGGTGCTGCTGCTGCTGATGCTGGTGCCTGACGTGGCAGCTGATGTTGCCATTCCTGTGTAGCTAATCTGGACGTTGATGTCCGTCAACTGAGCATATAGCTGGCCAAGGTCTACGTCCAGTCGGGTCAGGGCGAACAAACCTGCACACCAAAACCCAGCTCTAATAAAATTCGAATCAGACCAAGTACATCAATATGACAGCAAACAAAATACTAGCTCTTTATGTTCTTTTCAAAATTTACAAACTTTGTTCTGGAGTCTTTTAAGCGTGAACATTTGAGATTTTCTTGTAAGCACTTCCATCGTCATGTTGTCTTTGAACCACCTACCTGGTTTTTTCTCAGCCATGCTGCTACAGTAGATATTAAGCAAAGTCACTACGTCGTCCTCTGATGTCATACCAAAGATGTCATTTTGCCACATGGATCTGCAAGTTAAAAATAACGAAATCACCAACATGAAGCTGGGTCCAATCATCTATCAACAAACCATGACTTATGAGGACAAATTCAGAATTTATCAGTGGTCCATTGCTTTGACTCATGAAAACAAACATTTTTTGCAAGCAGGACTTCATGACCATTGGGTTCTGTATAAACTACAGCCATACTCTATCTGACTCTCAAACGTTCCCCCCCCCCATTCCCCACCCCATTCCCCTTTATGACCTGTATGATCTGAGAATGTGGATGGCCTGCAGCTGCTGGTGGGAGGTGAGATATTCTGTGAGGCTGGCCACAGCATCTTCCCGGCTCAGTACCCTGCTGTCTACGTTGTACGGCGATGCCTGGCCTGACTCTAGTTCAGCCATGGCTCCACACAGCTCCTGGCGCAGACCTGTAACCTGTGCTGATACGTCTGTCACCTGTGGCATGGAAACACCATTGAAGACTATTGCTTTAGTACTGTTTATAGACACAATGCATTAAGCGAATCTGCAAAACCATCATCACAGATGATAAAAATCTGCAAAATGTAAGGCTGCAGTACAACTTAATCACTAGCAAACTCAGGGTCAAACAATTACAGGCTGGGGTACAAAATCTGGGGATGGGGACATTCCTGCTATTAAAGAGCACAGGACCAGCTACCTGTGGAAAAGTGGTGACCGTGTGAAAAACCTCCAACAGTTTCAGGTAGGATTCAAACAACAGAATCAACTGGAAGATGAGCTTGTACAGCTTCCGACACACCTCCAGTTTCTGCCAAATGCAACAAGTTCAGAACACTTTACATTTCTCTCAAAGGATCCATCTATCAACTACCTCACTGAAAGTTTTAAACTTCTTGTTGACAAGAAGGTTTTCTACATACTAAACCTGTATTTTAATGAGTTTCTGAATACAAAATGTTGCACAAAAAAATCTGAAGATGTAAAAGTAAGAAAATCGTTTTAAAGAACACAGGTGGAACAGAAACATGCAGAAATGGTCAATGATAAAATACTTTGCAAATGAGCCTCCACTAATGACAACACACCTGATCTTCTCCCAGCAGTGGCGCAGTGCCTCCATCTCCTAGCGACTGCTGTTTGATGGTTGACTTGAGTACTTCTAGCCCCTGTCACAGCACATCAGGAGGAATTAGCCAGACAACATTAACAACTGTGCAAGGTGGACAGATGAACCGAAGTGACAGAAAAATCAAGATGCCAAAACTACATCAATAAAATGGCAGAATATAAGTGGGGGTATGGACAGACCATCAGATACTAAAAAGGAATAAGCATGGCATCGTTTCCTCTACTGTGGACATGATGACAGGCTGGTTTACACTACAGATAGTGAAAAAGAGTTATTTAGAAAGCACACCATGTAGTTTTTGAAGTGTGTTAGGAAAACAGAGTACAAAGAACATGAAAAAACCCTACCTGCTCAGCTAAGTTTTTTCTCAGGCAGTAGGTCTCCACACATTCCTGAATCTCCAGCACACAGAATCTGTGTCGTTCCAAGACACGTCCACCTGTTAACTGTAATAGAAAGACACAAGGATGCATGCAGATGTGCTTGCCTCAGGCAGCTGGGCAATCACGAATGTCCCTGCCCTGCAAATGCTGTCAAAGACTTGCTATGGTTTCATTCTGCCCCACACACTTTACAAATGCTGCTGTTACCACACCTACAGGCAGGAAGACACATAGTACACCCTACATACAGACAAACTGATGAGTGAATAAAGAGACTGACTGTGTCTGCCTCAAGGTATATGAAGGGACACTCCATCTGTTTGTGGATCATCTCCAACATCTGCAGTAGTAACAGTTAAGGGAAATCGTAATCCAACACCATGAGCAGTTAAGAACAACAGCAATCCTGTGCCACTAGCAGTTATGGACAACAGTAATTCTGCACCACAAACAGTTCAGAAAACAGCAATCCTTTGGCACTAGCAGTAATCCTGTACTTCTCCTGATCTAAATGACCTTCACTGAAAGTCAGATTTAGAACTTATTGTAAAAAAAAAAAAAAAGCACAGAGCTATACATAGACATATGCATGCCATCTGCCCTGGCTGTGAAAAGGATATGGAACTGTGATGCCATGGCCTTGAGGCTTTCCGTTTTGGAGATGTAGTAGTAGGTCTCTTTAGTCATCCCCATCAGCCTCTTACGCAGCTCCTTGAGTGTTAAAAGTAAAAAAACAATTCACACTACATCACACCATTCTCTTTACACCAATACAGCAGGACACATCCCCTTGCCATCAGTAACAGCACTATACAACAGTGCAGGCGGTGGTTAAAAATGTGCATTTCAGTCTCTGTATTATTAGAATCAAATCTACGATTGTAGCTTCCCAGAATCTTTGGTAATTTGTGTTATTTTTACTAACACTATTTGCTAATGCTCTATATGTGTCAGCCAGTCAATCAATTGGTCAGTTGGGTTGGGGCAGTCATTTAGTATGTTAGATTGTCTATCCTTCCCCCCTTTGGCGCCTCATACCCTGTACAGCCTTGGGAAGACCTGACAGGTGTGGATAGCATGCTGGACGGAGGCCTCAGTCATGACCCTAGCCACATGGGCACGCCAAACCTCCTCCACTTCGTCCCCTTGCAAGCACAAGGTCAGAGCCCACGGCTGGCCAACAAAGCACTGTCCACTCAGACTAGAGTTTAGCTCACAGTTTTCTGGCTCGCTTGGGTTGGAATAAAGACTGTGTCTGATGGAACAAAAACATACCAATCACTCAGTTTCTCCAGGACTTCTTTACGTAAGGTCCTCATTAGGTCCTGATCACAGATAGGCCAATGAAACATTCAGGTTTCTTTTTGACACTTTCTCTGTCACATATCAAATTCTGGCCTTGCCTTTGAATGAATGCCATTGAAACTCATTTGACAGCATTCTTACAAACAAAATGCTACAGCAAATAAAGCACAAACTGTTCCTTGTTTATGAAAAAATGTAAAAGTGTATTTTCTCTTTGTTAAACTGGCAAGTAATTTCGAATCAAAAAAGGCCAAAAAATATGGAACAGAAACATCTTCATACCTAGTTTTTGCAATGGGTCAGAAACGTATCTGCAGGACTGACCCTGACATACAACTTACGTGGAGGCTGTGAGAGGACTGGAGCGCCGTCGCTCCAAGGTTGGATTCTGGACCACAATGGCACTGGATGCTGCTAAGTCATGTGGTACATCATGGCTGTCATCAGCTGAACTCTGAGACTGAAAAAAAATATATAGATGGTTAACCTCTCCATAGTATTACCTTTACCAAGTACTCACTACCATCTGAGTGCAGACTTAACTCTTTGCACTCATGTTGAAATGTATGCTGTGACGGTTCCAATTACCGTCACATACGTTTTAACATTTTTAAAAAATTCTTGCAGACACACAGTGTAAGGGAACTAATCCTAGCATCTCTGGAAAGCTCTATCATCGATTGTATCCTCTGCACTGTTTAAATAAGTTTTTAAAAGTTAGATTTGACCTTTTTTTTTAGCACCCGCTTACCAGGACAGTTATGTAACTCACAAGAAATGGCTGCCAGATGAAAGAGAAGATTTTAAATAAAATCAAGTTTGGTAGAAAAAGATACTTTAAATATAATTTAGGCCAAAAGTTTATAGAAAATGCTAAATCTTGGATTTTATTCAGTCAGAAAGTGATAATAATATCCAGTTCAGAGGCATTGAAAGTGAGCAAGCAATGACGCTCGGAATTTCTTAGACTTTTTAAATTTTGTGCATACAATAACAACATTCGACACCAAATGGTAAGTAATATTTCAACTTTTCCAATAAAAATTCTTTAAGAATTGATCTTTCCAAACAAATGAAGCATATTATTGCAAAAGTGTCTTAGTTTATTAGCAATATTTTTGGAAACATGCCAATTCCTGTGTGCCATCCACGCCATGTATAGATCTATGCCACATGAGTGCAAAGAGTTAATGAGAAAATTGAAAACAAAATATCTGGATGGACTGTTTATACTGTTTCAAGTCTGTGCTAAAAATGAACCTTACATCCTTCTACATTTAGCTACATGTAAAAATTATGAGCCAGCTGGCTTACACTCCCCCTCCCCATGAAAAAACACAAACAACAACAAACAAATTATATTTGCTATTGCACACGCATGAGCACACACGCACAAACCTCATCATCTGAAGATGTTTCTTTGTTGCTCAGACTGTCGGCTGGAGTGAGAGGGATCTCGGTCAAGGTTGGGGAACCTATCATCTTGAGGTCCGGCACACTCCCAAAGTGGTGTCGCTTGGCAGATGGAGGCGGCGACTCATCAAGAGGCAAGGATGTCCGTCTGTCCACCAGCTGAGAGAAGAAGTCTTCATTCTGGGGACAAGCATGCAACTAAACATAAGGCAATTATTTCAGCTCTCTCAAAACATGAATGTGCAGATGAGCAATTCAGAAGTGTTACCTACACTATATAGACAGCTTCATATTTATTCACCATGTGATATGGACAGTGACACATTTGTTCACCACCTGACATGGACAGCTTCAGGTCTGTTCGCTACGTGACAGAATTTTATAGTTGTTCACCAAGTGATGTGGACAGCTTTACTTTTATGCGGCAGGTGACATGGCTAGCTTAATATCCACAATGGTAAATTTGTAAAATGGCTGCTGAAAACATGATTGATCTGGTTTTTTAAAAATATACTGCTATTGTGTGCCACTTCTTCATGGCATGTTGTCCAGTTCTGATCACCTAAAGAGTAGCTTGAGTTTGTAGGACAATACTTTTCAATATAACTCCTTACGTAAGAACTTGATTCATTAGTCAACATACATGTGCTAGAGAAAGAACACTGAACCATCATTTCATGAATTAGCTCCTCCAATAATATGATCATCCTAGTATATGTCACCTCAAAGCTTCTGTATATATGCCAGCAGTTTAGAGAAACTTTTACATCAAAGCACAGCATGGAAACAGAAGTTAGAAAACAAATAAGCACTTCTGAATTACCAGTGTCAACAGCTGAAAGGTTAACACAGATCATAGACACATAACTGGATTTGGTAAAACAATTACAGGAAAAGACCCAAGAGGTAAACAGAAAAAAAAATCACAAATAAGGTAGTACATCTGACATATAAACATCTGGTACAGTTAGATTAATGGCATGTATCTTCCAGGTATGTAAATTATATTCCAAATATTCAGAGGTGCAGAATATCCCCTTTCCCACTGGTGCTGAAACCAACTAAAATCCACACAAGATGGGCATGTGTCAGTGAATCCTGCCTCGGACTATTTCTAAACTTCAGTTTCTTTAGGTTTTTTTTTCAATGTTTATGACTTCAGATAAATTATGGACTAAGCATGAAAACATGCATCGCCAGACACATGCACGTGCACAGACACCCACCCTTCCACCCAGCCCCCTCACACACAAACACACCTAAAATTAAGAATGTTTATGACATTAACTATGTTAGCTTTAAGATGTGAATCTATGGCCCTCATGGATTTTAAAAAAAATTCAGTTCTTAATGGTATACATTGTAGGGGAAAAACTACTTGAAAAGCTGGTGGCGATATAAAACCATAGTGGACGCTTCTAAGAATGGTAAAATATTCTGGGAGAACGGTTACATGGGATTCCATTAGAGACAAAATGTCTCTCAAAAAGTGATACTCCAAGTTACAAGAATCAGGTACAAATGAAAACTAGAGTGCATCTAACACACACAGACAAATGATCTACGTCCGTGATGAAACAATCACCATACAACATATGTGGCAGGATTTACTGTGCACGGGAAACTTGAGAGTTGGAGGGGAAACTGTCCACAGATCAGGACAATGGTGAAAGAGTCTAGGCACAGGTCTACAATGAAGCAGACCTGTTGAGGGCAAAGAACACGTAATGACAGAATGTGCTGCACTGCACTGTTACTGTGCGCTAACACCCTGACAACCACTTCCCAAGCTGTAACAGGCCTACCAGAGTCCAAGTTGACGGCTGCGACAAAACCAAGAGAAACAAAAGTTTTCAAATAAAAACAAATGAATAGAATATGAAAAAGGAAGGCTTCATAATACTCATACATTCAAATAACAGAAACAAGGCTTTGATGTCAACTATGAGGTTTGACATGTGGATTAAAAAAATTGTCACATGCAAAACCAACAAACAAAGGATAACACTGATTTTGGAAAAAAAAACATTATCTGCATTTGTTTTATAAAAGATGAGAAAGATTTGCAGTACTGTACCTCAGATTCTTCAAGTTCATTGTCAAGAAAGTCAAAGCCCTTGAAGGTGACAATCAGCTCATTCCCACTGCTGTCATTCATCAAAGTGTCATCTGTCACATTTGGAAAAACAAACCTCAGGACAGTCTTACAGCAACTCTCTTCTTTCTTTCCTTCTTTCTTTCTACACTAATGTCTTTCTTGTTCACTCAGCTATATCCGACTGTGTGCATGTGCATTTATCTCAGCACACACATCTGCATTGAGTCATGTGAACAACTATGGCAAAATAGTGATCTTAAGAAAGTGAATGCAAGTGTCCCCCTGGATCTGAACATGTTACCAGATAGCAGCGTATTTTCTTTAGCACCAACTCATTTCTCATCCTCTGTGGAATGTGCTGATCCAAATACAAGCTGCGGCATACTGCGTCTGGCACGACTCACTGGCTTAGCCATACAATGTAAACCTACCCCATCCCCACGGCACTTACATTTAGTCCTACTGGTTTGTAACGAAAACTCCCCTTTCAGGACAACCAAAGTAGATAAGCCTGCAGCTAAAGATGAGATACATGCATACAACTTCTGCATATCTACAAACCCAACATGCTTTGCTGTAATCTCTAGAAACCTAAATATGAGTGAATTGTACATCAGGCACATACTGGAGGAAGCATCAGGAATGGAAGCCTCCTCTCCACTAGACCCTCCTACACTCTGTTGATGGTCCAGGGTGTCACTGGACTGGCTGAAAATCACCTGTAACACATCAATGGGGATATTTTATTTCTCACCTGCCCCTGTTTTCACACGTTAAAAACACCTTGAGGGGTAGCACTATGTAAAACCACTATTTGTGACCCTAATGTTGTTCAGACCACGAGTAGTTTCTTCATCATAATCTATTTTTTTCTGAAATTATCGAACCTAAAAAGATTTTAAATGTCTTTGATATTCTTTGATATAACTTGATATTCTCCTTCCAACAGCCCTATAATGGAGCCTGTCATGAGATGGCATTCACTGCTCACAAGATGTTAAACAACCAAACAACAGCCTCAAATAGAATATCCAATGCCACATATTCACATACACCTGGGGAAAAACAAAAGAAAGCACACCGCAGCAGAAAACCAAACTTCAAAGCCAGCAGAATTACCCAGACATTTTCCAATCAGCTTCCAGCGAAAGATGCATGCAATTCTGAAGGAAAAATATTCTCTCACTGGCCAAATAATTGATGCCAATACCTACAAAATATGTGTCAAGATGTGGCATGAATTTAAACTTTCTCACGTGAAGAACAGTAATTATTCATGACATTCATACAGAAAAAGAATCTAAGAATGCTATCCAAGATGGCTCCATCAGGGAGGACTGTTGGTATACCTGGAATTCTCTTTAAATCATGTTAAATCATCACACCTTATCAACTTCCCAACTTTTAAAACAAATGGAGTGTGGATGAGATAGTGACAAGTCTAATAGAAAACTGTGAGTCTGTAAACAGTAAATGGGGCCTCTTGTGGGTCGTTCTACGCTGAGCAATTAACAGATAACTCCTAAATAACAGTAGGAATATGACACAGAAGCGCTGGTTCTTTCAAGCAGCAACTACAGAAAGGCACCTTAATAAATATATGGCAGCAGTAACACCATCCAGATGCTATAAAAATGCTACACCTGCTTTGAGATCGCCATACGCATATTCTTAGAAGCAATACAAAGTTAGTATAATTTCATATTATTTTGTACCACTGAGAATACATCCCAGTTCATCTTTGATGTAGTTGTCTCTACCCTCCCAGTCAGAAGCATGAAGTCAGTAATTGTTGCTTCGCAGTTCTCACAGATTATGAGACATATATGCTAAACCAATGACTGGAGTTACAAGCATTATCAAGAATTAGTTTGAAGCTCTGCAGTTTCAGTTACATGACTTTCATCAAACATAAGGAAATTTAAAATATCAAAGTTTCCTTTAATCTTTAAACAAAAAGAAGTGTGCGGGGTAGTTCATTAGCACTTCAAAAACAGCAACATTTCTTACAAATTCTTGTTGTGGTACTCTGTGTCTCAAAAAAATGCACAGTATTCTCAAAGGCAACAGCATATACAGGCAACGGACCTAGCTTGCATGTTGGCTCTGATAGGAAAAGATTATTTTTCAATCATAGTCTTCCCTGTTACTATTCCAACCTGTTCTTTGTAATTCTACTAAAAGTTGGTACAAAGTTTAACCCATACAGCGTGATGGGCCATGACCATGGCTTTCATTGTTGAGTGCAGTATAGCTAGTGCCAGCCACGCATCCTTTGATTTTAAGAACTTCTTAATGGATATTTCATCATATCCAACAGTGTCAGGATTAAAATCCAGGCTTTTAACATCAATAAATGGTTTATGGTTTCTGCCAGCATTGCTATTTATATTTTGTAGTTATGCCTTAAACAAGTTGACAACCACTAACTAAAAGTCATAACATATTACAGGTGGGAGTAACCATCTACATAAGATTCGAACCATAAACAACTCTTCACATTTCACACAAGAATTCAATGAAGTATCAAGAGAAAAAACATCCAAAAGATGGAACAAGAAACAAAAGATCATAGCTACAGAAATCAAAGGGATAGTTTTAGGATGGCAATAAAAGCTCTTTACAAAAGTAATGTGCAAACCAATCTACTGCGTATCCGTAAGAGCTCACAGTCTGGCTGACTGCCAGGATTTTTGTAAATTCATAAAGATCATTCATACAAGGAGAGAATATATGCAATACATGCCTCTTTACCCTGCCCCCCACCCCCCAAAAAAATGCAAAGGTGAGGTGGAGCAAGAGGGATGGAGGAATATCACGACCCATCCCCACATACTTATCAAAGCACACTTAGACATTCATGCTAGTAATGTTGACAGGTGTAAATAGCAAACTTAAGCAGCATTTGTCAATAGCATACAATCAAAGCAAATTGATGTCAAATTCATTGCAGCATGTTGGAAAACAAACGATTAAAAAAATTAAACAAACCAATAGAGAGAAAAAATAAACTGAAAAATGTCTGTACGCTGAACACAAATTATAAAGGGACAGAAGCTGTGAATCAGATTTGCTTGGGGGCATGTGATGATATAGTGCCCTTGAGATCTTTGTCCATTGCGCCAGCGAGGAAATGTACACTGGCTTACCTTGTTTATGGTGGTGTCCTAGCAGAGGCAACCAAAGCGCAAGTTATGAGCGTGGCGTGTGAGAGGCAGAAGATATATGCTTACAAACACACACTCACGTACTAGCCTAGACACACACATCTATATTCATCCCATGCAGAACATACATTAGCAAAAATGTACAGCTCCATTTACAAAATGTTGGTGTGAAAAAATCTCACATGCTGTGAAATAGTCATGAACTTCACAGGACATAGAAAACATATCAATACCAAAGCCATTTTTACTGAAATTCATTTTGGAAGAGCCATTTGGCACTGTGGCAAGTTATTTTTTTAAACAAACTATCATTGTTATATACACTGAAATCCTCTAAGAACACAAATATTCCTGAAAAATCCAAAGGTTAAAAAAAAACTAATTAAAAGCAATTAATTCTGTACAAATAAGTTATCTATATAATTTTTAAGTAAATGATTGCATACAATTTTAACTTGGATCAAAAACATTAAATAGACTGTCAAATATAAGTTGAAATTTTTTGCTGAAATGGGTTGCCAATAGCAGATAATTTTTCCATGTTCCTCTGTCCTTATGATGTGCGAAAATTTGGTTCTTGCACCCTATGTTCGTTCTCATATTCCACTGGCCATTGTTCCTAATTCTGTAATGTAATTCTTCTAATGTACAAACGGATGCATGCATGCAAACATCATCACCCTATAGTCTGCACATATGGATGCATAAAACCCAAATTATCTCTGTAAGAAAACAGTCCAGCATCACTCCTTGCAAAAGAAGCGTAAACTCTGGATCTGAACTATGACTAGACAGGCATTCCCATTTCTGTTTACAACGACAATATCCAACATGGGAGACTGGCATCTGCCACACACTTTAAGGTAACAGCCACACACTAGCCACAGGCCATGCTCTGATCTCCCAGTTTTAAATGAAGCCAACTTGTATGTGTGAGAGCGATAGAGAGAGAGGGAAAGAGTGAGAGACTGGGAGTGTTTAAGTTGAAACTGTTCCCCTTTCTTCAAACACAAAATCCAACCAATCACAGCCCCTTTAAACAGGAATACTGGAAAGCAGACAAGAGCCTTGTTCTACTTTTCTGTTAACTACCTTCCATCTCTTTTGTCCATAACAAGAGAAAATGGCTATATTCTTCGCTAGATGATGACATGTCAACAGACTATTCTGTTAGCATAACATTGTCCACCAGACCATCACGAGAGAAAATGGCTGCATTTTTCACTATTTGCTGATGTGTCAACAGCATAAAGTATTCGTACAGTGGAGCTGTAGATGAGTGTATACCATCATGTATTCAGTATTGTGCTCAGGGGTCTAGCTAACAGGTACAGTCATATAGCACAGACACGCTTATAGGCACCATTCAAGAAACACAACCAGTGCTGCAGCATTATTGGTTCTTTTTCAAGTCAGTCTATCATTCCTATTGTACTTCCCAACACTATTCTTAGAAGCATACTACAGCATCTACTGATCTTATGCAAGAAAAGAAAAATATCTTATATCTATTGGCAGTCAACTATAATGCATTCATAAAAAATGTTGGAAGAAAGAAAAAAATCCCAATTTTTGCCTAAATTTGTGTTCAATAACTCATACTTATCCCAACTCAAAGTTCTAAATTCCCATTTACCAAACCTCTACCACACCTCAAAACAAAAGATATGTAACTATATATCCCTGGTAAGGCCTCCTGTGCGCATGAATACTGCCCTAGTGGTGCAGTCTGACGATTTGCATGCTCACTCCCTCACTTTGTCTTTCCCCCAACGAAAGAGGAGCAGGGAGGCTGGGTGGGCCTCCCATGAGTTGGGGTAAGTATGACATTGAACACAAATTTAGGACAAAAATTTGGATTTCAAAGTCATCATACTGTACCCCAACTCAAAGTGCTGAGTAGCACAAAAAGGAGGCATGTAACAAAGTACCTCGAAGGCTTAACAGGGTTAGGAGGATGCAGCACACCAGAGGTGCATACAGCTGCAGCAACATCATGGGTGCCAACCTCTTGGCAGCGGAAGACTTCCCTGTCAAAGTTTATGAAGGGATCATCTTCTGCCAATAGGCTGCCGGCAGCACACCTGCCAGTGCCATGGACTAAGAGGCTGTGAGGGTGGTCGTCTACACTCTGTGTATATTGATGTAATTATACCCTTTCAAACTGATGTGGACCCTTTTCTTACTCACAGACATCCCAAATTTAAAGCATATATATCAGAAATTGAGTTACAGAGTGCTGTTCAAACAGGCTAAATAGGTGTGCTAATGATTCATCATGATCCACTAAGATGATTACACAATCACACAAATCAAAGCTGTAGCAAGCTGGAAAAAGAAAATGCAACACATGAACACATTATAGTGCGAAATGTGAGCGGCTTACCGAAGGACTTTTGGGTAGTCCGACTCTCTGGCCAAAACAGGTCAGAAGGTTGACCAAACGTTCCCGAGTTCTTGCCTGATGAATGTTAAAATTAGTGGATCTCATCAACTTTGCATAAAACCACCTTTGTACAGTGGGCTAGGAGAACTCATGTGTGGCTACCAAACATGAGAGAAAAGTTCCATCTGCTCTATGAATCTGATGGGCACTTTTTAGACACGAACAGAAAATATCAATGCACAAGCAGCCCACTCAACTTTATAAGACTATTTATGAATGTAATCAGTTACAGGGATGGGTAACCTCCAACCTCCATTCAACTGTGTAAGACTATTTATAAATATAATCACTTAGGGGATGGTAACCTCCCAAATTTTCACTAGGAACTTTTGAAATTTACTGAAATTTCCTCTGACCTAGACTGATTTTTTTTAATGTATAGCTACAGCTTTTGGCAAAAGAGAAAGAAAGGGAAAAAGAGAGAGCAAAAGAAGAGAAACAACAAGCAATGATAGCTGGGCTAGTGGTTTACGGTTCTTTTACTTTTATGACCCAGCAAAATTTCAAGAGGCTTGGGCCACAGGACCTACCCTTGCAGTTACTATAGACCAAAATAAATTTTAAACACATCCAGAACATATTTATATATTTATGTAGGTGTGCATGTGCACACCTCCACATGAATACATGCACTATATTTTTGCTTGTTCTCCCTCACTCAGTTATCCCCCACCAGCCTCACATGCACACACACTCTCTCTCTCTCTCTGGTGCTTCCAGTTACTCCCCTTCTTTCCACACCACACCACACCACATACAAAGCCATACATGTAAGCACACACAGCTTCAAGTGCATTTCTGCTGTCCAAGAGTGCATCACCTGTGAGGCCTGTGGCCGTCTCCAGACAGAGTCAATGTCCTGATTGTTGGAAGGCTTGCGTGACAGCGACACACCAGTGCTGACAGGTGCTGGCATCTTGTCCTCAGCTAGCAAGCTTTTGGCTGTGTCCGAGTTCAGGAACTTAAGACCAATGATTGGCATCTTAGACACATCTAGAGTGAAGTCCAGAGTGCGGCCTGTGAAATACATAACACACAGACAACATGATCTAGTTCTGTGTAACTAAGCAATCAAAATGCTCTCGCTGTCATCTTAGACACATCTAGAGTGAAGTCCACAGTATGGCCTGTGAAATACATAACACACAGAGAGCATGGTTCTGTCCTACGTGATGAACCAATCAAATGTTCTCACTGTCATATTTTGACAGATTTCCATCTTTCTGAACCTTCCCTGTATATCTGACATGCTTTAAAAGGATCCATCAAAGTATATCTTTCAACTTTGAAGTACTTCTATATATAACCAGGATCAATGCTTTTATCAAAATTTGCATCAGTCTGTCAGGCATCACAATGCCAAAGAGTGTAGACAGTTACATCAGCAAAAGTGGTATCTTTACAGCCAGTGCTTAACACCACCAGCAAATCCACCAGCAAAACCACTAGCCTAAATTACTTATGCATCCACAACTCTGTACCCACCATGTAGAACGACCTGTTCAAATAACAACATGAGAGTGAAATGGCTGCCAAAGCTTCCTTCCATACCTGGAAGCTCTTTGTGCATTCTAGTGATGGTCTCAGTTTCTGCAAAAGGTGTATGCAGAAAAATGCTGCCCAGTTCCGAGGCACCAGAAGATGAGGATGAGGATGAGGAGGGAGGTGGTGCCACCAGAGTGGAAGAGCGTGTAACAGCCAGTTTGAGGATCTTCAGTGCCTCCTTCCAGTGCATCCCCTGACAGAAAAGCAAGACGCCTTAAGCCTCAGGGCTACTGCAATAATCTTCCCAACAAAACACATTCTAAAAATCTTGCATACTGGTAGCACCTGATAGTCTGCAACCCAAATATTAAAAGATGTCAGCAAAAATTGGCCCTTCCTTCAAAAGCTTTCTAACAAGGACTGTAGAGGATGGATGGATTGCTTGATGTCAAGTCAGCAATAAATGTAGGAGAGGGTGATGGTGTTGGGGAAGGAGAACGTGGAGGGAGCCTGAAAGCCCTCAGAAAGCCCTGAAGATGGTGCTGTAAACAGATGCCACATGCAGGGAAAGCATGTAAGCTGCAGAGGGTCCAAACCCATGGCCAACTATATCTGTGGCAAACAGGCATTACTGTTATGCCACAGGCCACCTCTGCCATGGATGCAAGCAGCAATGCTAGACGAGCGACTTCTTAATACTTTACATCATTTAGAAGCCTTTTGATGATAATTTTAAAATAATGCAAATGCACAGATATGAACACATACCAATTAACCAGTCAAGTTCAAAGCCCTACTGTTGTTATCAAACCATGAACCATAATGCCAAAATGAAATGCATCCCCACACTGTGCAGAAACAGACCTGAAGGTGTTTGTTCAGTGTATGGAAAAGTTCCTGGTTCAGAATGCAATTTGATGAAGTGGGCAGGGCATGGATGTCAACATAGTGAGCAATACAGTACAGGATTTGAAGGATGTCAGGCTGGTACAGCAGTGCGCCTTTCTCCAGCACCTGTGCACAAAGGTGATGCTGAGTAAAGTGCAAGCAGTGGTAATACTGGTTAAAGCACCACATTAAACAGATGCACAAAAATATATTTATAATTATACACTATACTGTACTCAGGCTTTAGCTTTGGTTCTGTACGTCATATGACTGGATGACTGAAAAAAACAATAGGTCATTATTCACTTCCCAAAATCATCAATAAAATTGATCTGTATCTTCTGATTTTTCTCCTTTGGTAATACCACATTCAACGGAAGTCGCATGCCAATAAACCAACATGAACTGATACCTCATGAAGGGATACAAGATCTTAGTGATCAGATACCCGATGATGTCAGCCAACATGTTGGAAGTTAATGTCGTTATATTTATTCTTGCACTCCTAAATACAATCTTCAAAAGAAATGGAGGAGAGCCAAATTTTGACCCAGAAAAAATACCATTGGCCACCTAACCTAAACCTAGCTCATAAATCTGTTGGTCATTTCAAAATTCTAGGCATCAATGACCAATGCCAAACCTGAACTCTGTTGTACTAGATGCTGGTTGTCTTATACCACTTAGCTTAGTCCAATTTCCTTGTTGCTACCACACAAAGGTTACTAAAAAAAAACCTACATAAAAGTCTCTGACCTCCACAAGAAAGGAGATAAGTGATAAAGCCAGACAAGAATAGACATCCAGTAGATATTTTATGACACATTTTGTCCACTGTACACTGTCCTTGCCAAATGTGCCACGGCTGTACAATGACATGACTGTCGCCAGGTTTGTCAGGTCCTCAGACTGCTGGCTGCACATCTGGTAATTTCAAAACAGACTTACAAGTATTAACAAAACAAAACAATTTATGCAGATGTTTAGAAAAATGTCTACTTATAAAATTTATCAAAGATTTACTGTTTCTGCATCAAAACACCTTCCGTAGCACTTAAAGCATGGTCGTGCTGCTTATTTTCTAGGATAGATTTTACATGAGACCTCTGACCCCTTCAAGGCACTCAAGATCCTAAGTTTCCTAATGAAAAAGTGGACTAACTGGCTGATCTATTAGCAACAAGGCAAGAAAGTTGAAAGGAATTATTCCAGCCATGGCAGAAACCAAGGGAGAAAACTTTGTTCCCAGGGTTACATGAAGCAAAAGGCTAATGTTTCTTTCACATGTTACTGAAAGAAAACAATACATAAAAGCTACTGTACAACATGCAAGTCCATTCTACCTGAGCTATGTTATCAGCAGCATCACGGCATGTCTGACATGGGTTCTCATAGTTGTGGACAAGATATGGCAGCAGGGCTGTAGTTACGAGTGCAAAACCTACACATCACAAAGTGCTTGCAATTTTTATCATCTTTACAAGAGCAACCATTTAAAAACGACTTTACATGGCTAGTTATACAAATTTTGATCAAAGAAATCTGCTACTATCTAACGAGATGAACATGTCCACACATGTGCATATGTAGTGCACATGTAAATATACATGCACACATACACACACAAACATGTAAATTCAGACACACTCAAGTTATCAAAGTCAAGCATCGTCAACTCTCTTACTGCTTTCATACACTGAGGACTTTACTCTGAAGTCACACGCAGGCAGAAAAGCCAAAAATAAAAAGCACACCACATGCTCCTGACGGGTCCATGACAGGAGAGTTTATGCAAAGGATGGTCTTCGACAGCAATGCCCAGGTGGCTTCTGCTGCAACTTGTGATGTGCATCCCTGACACAAAACAAGAGACATTTCTCAGTCTGCAGCAGTAGCCACTCAGGCTGACTGAAGTTATGGAAAAGCTAAATCACAAGTTGACAGTCTTAAGGTGAATCAGTTTGTCCTAACTCTCCTCCCGCTTCTGATGTGGAAAAGAAATAATGAAAAAGACACCATTTCCCCTTAGTCCACCATCCTGATATGCAATCAGTTTGTGGCGTGACAGTATTCACTTAATATGAATTATGAACACTGACTGTAGATCTAGTGATTCCTTTCCTTTTAATAACAACAGTTTTTGAGGTAAACCTGGGGAAATCTTAAAAATGGTGTTTCAACTATCTGTATTCTAGATCACTTTTTTCAGATTTAAGATTACAAATATCTTTTTCTAAATTTGTGTTTCTTTAGCAATACTTACCATGACCCAAAGCACTAAATTCTCAATTAGCGATCCCTAACCAAACTTTCAAAAAAAAGGATATCACCAGTGTAACCCTGGTGAGGTCCCCACCATGCATCACCCGTGCACACAGCTCGGAGCCAGGACTGTAGACAACGGCAAAAGAGTGACCATAGGGAACAGGTCACCAGGTCTTTGATTCTTGGCCAGGAAGCCAGGCAAGAAGGAAAGAGACCAAGAGCCATCGCACTCATGACAAATATCAGACCCCAGCCCGGAGAGGGCGGAAACCTCCCTGGCCCTGCGGTCAGAAGCCAACATGACCAGAAACACAGTTTTCAGCATCAAGTCAACAAAAGTGGCTTGGTGAAGAGGTTTGTAAGAGGGGGAGCAGAGCACTGCCAGAACGAAAAAGAGATCCCAGGCTGGGACCTGACGGGGAGAGCAGGCCTGGGACAGCACGATGCCATGGATCACCTCGGTGATGAGGGACAGGTTGCCATGCAATGTGACCCCAAGCTGACACAGGGTGGCGAGGACAGCCACCCTGCACACCCGGACTGACGAAACAGACAGGTGGCCAGACTCCGCCAGGAAAGAGTTGGTTAGCCAGGTCCACCACCCGCAGCCTGGCCGGGTCTATCACACGGGCACGGCTAGTGTGCATTGTACACCTAGTCCGTGGAACTGTGGCATGCAGAAACCAAGAAACCTAAGGTGGAGGCACCTCGACGCGCTGCAGGATGGGCTACCAGAGCCGTGCGTGCAGACAGAAAATCTGGGGCTTGGAGTGGGGGATGCAGGACCACGGCTGGAAAAGGGCTCAAACGGGGGGGGGGGCCGAAGTGGAAGGGATCTGTTCTGCACCTGCAGGAGATCTGGAAACCACGTCTGCCCCAGCCAATGAGGCGCAACAAGAATGAGACGAGGACGATTGAACTCCACCTTCTGCAGCACATTGGACAGGAGGGACAAAGGGGGGGGGGGGGGAAGCCGTATGCTTCCAACCCTATCCAGGACAGTGATAATGCGTCCACTGCCCAGGCTTCCGGGTCCAGAACTGGGGAGATACAGACTGGGAGCCGCTTGCTGAACACAGTGGCAAGGAGGTCCACAAGCAGTCAAAACCAGGCATGCCACACTGGTTCCAGAACTGGTAACACAAACCCCCTTTAAATGGGCAGCCACATAATGAGAACAGCGGACAGTGATTTTCAGTCCTAACTGCATCCTCTACCCGTCCATAGCAGATGCAGTCCTTCCACACACTACTCCGCCGTTTTATCCACAGAGCTACTGAGGTCCCATTTTGCAAGACATTATCTGCTGCACAGCTATTTATTTCTTTGGCCAAGTCACTGGCATGCCAAAGGAGAGCTTTGTGATGAGATGATGGGGATGAAAGTGATAATGATGATTCCATCACCACCCATGTCATATCAACGAAAGAACCCTTGGGACATGCTGAGTCCCTGGTTGTTCTAGCAGCACACTCAGGATGTAGCGACTTTTTTTTCAGCAGCCATGTCCGTGAAGACTGTGTTAGAAGATATGTGCATTTCACAGACCGGGGGCACCAATCCCACATTTCAGACTTTTTTATGCAAAAACCACACAAGCTGATCTCAGACCACATTTATTGTTATTGCTGATTGAATAAAGTTGACTATTCCACCATGTCTGTTTTTTTGCTTCTTTTTTTTTTTTTTACATGAACATACTGTATAGTGTAGTCTAGTGTTTAGTCATGTATAATCATTTAAAGACACATGGTCCTGCAGGCCCTCCCTAAGATGAGCGCCATCTGTCTCAGAGGGACACTTTTAGGGGGTCCCAAGGGTGTCCACTACAGACAGGTTTTGCTGTGTATAAAGAATTGCTTTCCATAACTAAGGAATTAATTCTTAAACTATAGAATTAACTATACAATGAATTCTTTAACAACAGAATTAATTCTATAGCTATGAAAATTAATTCTATAAGTATAGAACTAATTCTATAAGTATAGAACTAATTCTATAAGTATAGAACTAATTCTATAAGTAAATCATTATAATTCTATAAAGACAGTTTATTCTATCTATACTATGAGCAGGAACTGCTATACAATTCATTCTATACATACAACTGAAGGCTACAGCTATAGAATAAATTCTATGTATACTATGCCAATTCTTTCTCTAAATGATGGAAATGAGGCCAGCAATTTGTTTTGGTGCCAAAGCGACCCTCAGCGGCCCCTCATGGCATTACCCTTTCACTATCTGAGTTTTAATATTTCTGTAAAACAAAGGAATTTAGCCAAGCAAGAATAGGACAGGCGACAAGTCAACGTTTCAGGACGTGGCCCCTTCTTCAGGATGGCACAGACAGATAATAACAAAAATTAAAATAATTGACAATGCACAGTCGGTGTACAGGAAGAGAATGTGGGAAAGAGACAGAGCATATATAGGAGGCAGAGCAGGCCAATCAGTGAGAGGAGTACTACAACCAACAAAAAGGTGTGTGCTGCTTGGACTGATGAAAGGGAGGGGGGGAAAAAAGCAAGGGAAAGGAGCCATAGAAGATCACTACAGGTGATTTTATTCATTGTCTATTGTCTACTGCATCCGAGTCACTGGCTGCATCAATACAGCCTGGTTGCAGACGAAATTAGCAACTTTTTTAGAGTTGTAGTCTTTAAAACCTCCATGACTTTTTCAAGGACCTGCATGTAAAAGCAGTTTATCCATATTTTGAAGCCCTAGAAATGGTCTAGCATTCTTCTAGAGCTTTTTTCTAGGACTTCCAGGACCTGCATTTACCCTGTTTACACTCTGCTCTTCAACAGAAAAGCTTTGACACTTTTACAAAATACACTTCTATAGTCTGCCCAGCATTCTGAACATGCAAAACTATATAGCACTGTAAGATTCACAGGTTGCAACTCAAAACAAATAAATACAAACAAACGATCAAATAAACAACTCCAGAAATATCCCCTAACTTTGAAACATACTTTTAGCAGAAGGACAATAACTCCAGGAAAGTTTGGCCATTTGATTTGCTGAAGAATTTTGTCAAGTTTCTCTCGACAGTCTGGTCTCTCAGGCTGTAGATGCTGGAGAATCTGAAGAAACAAAAGGTTAATCACTTCTTCTCTACCCTAGTAAAGAGTTAAAGCATTCAAAACTGTATCCATATATCCCTAAAAAGACCTATTTATAGTTTCACCCACAGGGAACTAGCTTATGGAAAATTTAGGACAAATTGGCCTGGGGAAGGAGGGGAGGCTGACGTATGCTATGCAGAATCTATCAGCACTTATAGCAGATAACTATATGTAATTCTGTGGGCCTTTTGACATCTGGACTACCATGTCACTGGTGATATACCTACAAAAATATGTGTAATATGTTGAGACATGTTAGTACATGTAGGAAGATCGTAAATTTTATCTTAGAAAAAAAAAATTTCTAACCTTGCTTAAAAGTTTGACTGCCAGAGAGAATTCATATTCATAATCTGATTCTAACAAAGAGACCGTGATCCAGAAAATCTGAGTGACTAGTGTAAGCTTGTCTTCCATGCCAGACTGATCCAGGTTTTTCAATGACTGGGCACTGCGTGACCGCCCCAGGTTGGAGCGATGGCCTTCCACCTCTGTGCTGCTTCGATTACGATTGTCACCTAAGATATTGCAGGAACCACTGATTAGTCACTGCTGAAAATTACCACTCTAATGAAGTAACTATTAGTCATTACTGATATGCATACATTTGTGCATACCTTTTTACACATAAGAGTTTTAAAATGCATATTTTTGTGGGTACAAATGTACATCCTATATGTTCATATATATGCATATGGAAAGATAAATATATAATGTTGGTTGTTTTCATAACCTACAGTTAGCAATCATCAGGTGAGCTACATTTCATGCCAAAAATGTGTAAGCTTAAAACACAATGTGAAACATAACAGTCACTAAACACTCAATTCTTAAAAAAAAAACAGTACAGGAACCACCTAGGATATGTAAGCAGAACTTTGCCAACCAAAGACAAAAAAAAAAGCAACTGATATAACCCTATGCATTTTAAAATCATATAAGTGCTCAAAACAATCAAAAGCAACTTACATAATCCTATGAATTTAAAAATCATGTAAGTGTTCCATGCAAACCATCACACTTTGTACTGTTTCTAGTTCTTGTACATGTACTTAGAACCAGACGAGTACACGTGTGTACTTTGCAAAAGCACTGACACCCAACCAAAAAAACAAAACAAAAAATAAATTAAAAACCCACAAAATATCTTAAATAAACCCACTAAAATGCAAAATACAAGCATATGTAAAAATTGTTTTTGAACAAATCTGAATCATTTATCTCTCTGTAAACTGTCACTGACCATACAAAACATTTTATTTTCTTGAGCAATTAAACGGCTCATTACAGGTTCCTTAGCTGTTATTCATTACACTTTTGAGGCAAAAAGTGTCTAGCATGTGACACTATACTGATACAAGCACATGCATTAATAAGGATTAGTACTGTTCTAGAGCTTGTTACTAAAAGCAGAAATTAATGAAGGATAACAGTAATCAAAATTTGTAAAGCATATGTCACAATTACACACAATATTTAAATTATCACACAAGCTTATAAAAGTTATTTTTTTTAATTGTGAATGTCTATCAATTATATTATCTCTTTATAATGAACAAAATATGTTAACAGTGAATTTTGTTATATTTTTTTTAAAAGCTGCATACTGCTTTTCCTTTGTGTTTACAGATTAGGTTGTCTACACATGTACAAACACAAAATGTAGTTAAATCTATTGCTTTGTTTTGAGTTTACTTCTCCAGCACTGAAGTGCCAATGCTTCTGGTGCTAGTGATTAGTCAAGCATCTAGAGACAAAAGGAGAAATCCTGCAGCGAGTGGAAACATCACCTTTCAAAACAACAGTGTTCTCTTCATCTATAAATGTTAGAAACGACTTTGCAACATTCTGACCAGCAGCATGTTTCTTCCCCCCTGCAAGAAATTACAGCACAGCAAACATCTTTGAATACTGGCTGGTGTATCTTCCTAGTAATAATATAATATTATAATATGCATGTATCATAAAAAAATTTTTTTATATTTCTTATTCAAAAAAGATTTTGTATCCCAGTTTGCCATTTTGCATCTAAACACAGCTATTTTGGGTGCACAGACACCTATCAGTAAAGAATTCATCTGAGAATTTCAAACCATCTTAAACATGACTCAGATCTATTGCACCAATGGGCTTTATAACAGCATCTGTAGTCTAAAGCAATTAATAATCAATGTGAAGTTATAAAAGTAGCCAAACTCACTGATCAGTATGTGTACACTGACACCTCGTTATCTGTATTTAATATTACAAACAACATTCCTGCAAAGTCGTGCATGAAAAGCACAAAAACAGTTATGGAGTCAGATCACATATGGGGCTCTGTAACTGGCATACCATCGCTTTGCTCACCAGCATTTTTTTATGTTAATCTTTAATCCAGTTTCATATAGGTACTTTCTGTGGTTTGTCTAGGTTTTCTTGTAGTTACATACCTTTAATTAATGATTTTATCTTTCTGTATGTGCCATGTGTCACATGTCACATGACCTGATCACTCAATATCCCATCTGTTTTCCATTGCCAATTAATATTTTTTTAAAATACAGCACCCATGCAGATAATCAAATACATGGCTGCATGCAGACACACACCCACTCACATACACAAGCATATGTATACTCAAAACCAAAAGAAACGCAAACTGACACATGGGCAAGGAGTAGCCATATTTCACGCATTCAAGTACAATGATAGCAACAAAAATTAGGTTGACATGAGGTCGCAAGGTCTGTTGAGTGTATCCCTTGATAATGATGTGCCTGGTGCAAAAAAGGTGTCCTTTCTGGCATGCTAAAGTCAGACAGTTATTTTCACTCGTGCAGCATGAACAAAAGCAGCAAGACTAGAACTTTCTTTGTGAACAGAGCGCACCACCCACTAGCAATAAAAGCCAATTCTTGTACTCTCCCAGACAGACCACCTGTCAGCAGCTGAAGAATGCAAAGACTGAATGCTACAGATCTGGAAAGAACCACTGGACGACTGCAGGCTGAAGAATGCAAAGACTGAACGCTGCAGATCGGGAAAGAACCATCGGACGACTTGCAAGCTGAAGAATGCAAAGACTGAACGCTACAGATCGGGAAAGAACCATCGGACAACTGCAGGCTGAAAACCACCTAAGCATCGTCACAAATGCACTGGCTGTGGCAGTTTCCACAGTCTGTCATTTGTGGGCTCACTCCTAAGCCACTGGTAGCACTCGGGATGGAGTCAGAAGCGGACGACCTAGTGCCACGACTGCACGACAGGACAGGCAGATCTACTCCCAATCAACCGTTTCTCCCTGCTGCAGAGAGGACCCGAGCCACTGTCGGGAGCCATTGAGCTGCCATCAGCCAGCAGACTATGCCTCACCGGTTGTCTGAGGGACAGCTATACTGCCACCGTCCTGCACGGTGGTCAATGCTGACTGCACGACATCGACAGCAGAGAATACAGTGGGCCCAACGGCGCCTGAACTGGACGTGGCGGTGATGGTGAGACATCCTCTTCTCCGATGAAAGCCGCTTTTGCATCAGCCATACCAACAGTCGCATCAGATTATGGAGGAGGCAGAACAAGAGGTACACCAACATCCTCCCACACGACCTTTTGGGGAGCCCCCAGCATCATGATTTGGGGGGGAGTTGCCCACCAGGTGCCAGGCCATTGTCAACACCAATAGGGGACACACCTGCTACTGACTTCAGACTCTGAATTTGGACATTTGGAACATTCTGAATGCCTTCTCAGCATGAAAGATGAACAGACATTGTGCAAAGATTCACTGTATTGATTTTCTCAAAAATTGATCAATTCAAACCCATTTGAATAAAAGGAAAAAATTAAAATATCACCAACTCCTTCAGTTTGCAGATTTTATTTTTTTTTTGGTTTTTTGTATACATTTATGTATGTGTGTATAAACAGAGCAGGCCATGCAGCTTGTACATAGAAAATGGCAAAACTGATATACTTATTTAAGCAAACTACATAACAATATTAATGTCAGCATGCAAGAACAGTTCAAATCAAATTTTTCCCACATCTGAAAAAAGGATCAACATCTCTCGCTGACTGCATTTTGTTGTGATCTCGAGCTTCATGGTGCTAAAGATTTAACTCTCTGGCCTTAACAATATCAATTTTTGTCACGACCCAGTATCTCTTTTTCTCTCTCTTATACACACAGCCCCCACCCAATCTGGCAATGCCCTCGATGATCAAGTGCATCAAGGTGATGCCTCTATTGCAATTAAATCCACTTTCATGAGTTAGAAACCACAATGATGTTAATCCAGAACTAATAAAATTAACTACCATTTTTGTCAGTTTTGTCATCCAAAACCACCAAAAAAACAGAAATTTGTGGAGCTGTCTTCTTGAAATCTGCCAGATCTATCTGCTTGCCATGCTTGGCACTCACCATTTTGAAAGGAAAATCCAGATAACTCTTAAAGAAATAAGTTCTAAACAGTACTAAATAGGAGAACTGCAAGAAAAATGATTATGGACATTTCCAGGAGTTATTTCCCATATTCTAGCAAAGGAGAGCAGATGCTACCCACTGCTTCTGTTTGGAACCGTGGATCAAGAGGGCCTACTTTAGAGTGCTCATGTACAGAACATTGCTAGTGAGTAAATGGAAAGGCGAAGTAAATAGCTAAGTAGAAAGAATTTATAATGCTATACAAGACAGGCTTCGGGTGTACAGGTATATAGTGTGAGGCTAACTTGCATAGCAGGGAAAATATCTAAAGGGCAAAGTGAAAAATAGTTACAACTTGCAAGAAACCAACAGAACGAAATAAGGTCATGAATCACCAACAGCTGTTAGGGGAAAATCCTGGACTCACCAGCTCCATAGTGTGCTCGCTGCGTGAAGACTGAGGCAGAGTAGCTGGTACTGCGAGCATGGTGAGAATATGGCTGCTTGGGAGCCATGATAGCACTGTGCCTGTTTTCCAGCTGGTCCTTGGCCAGGTTAGGCGTGGACATGAAAAGCTCCCGCATGAAGTCAATTGGCCGGAAGTCAAGGTCAAGGTTCTCCACAAAGGCCTCCAAAGTCAACATGATCTCTGTGACATAGCCCTGCATGTCCTCTCCTTGTTCCGCCACAGTTTCCACCAGCCGTGACAGAATGTCTGACAGCATCTGGCTAGTGGGGCGGACCTGCAGTGCTCTAAGCACCTAGGATAATAAAACAAATCCATGCCTCTCCGAAAAGTGACCATAAATTTCTCAGTTGCAGAAAGCACAATTATTGCTCCTCCATAAATTTTCAATTAAAACAGCAAGAAAGTCATCTTCATGGGACTCACCTGGAAGGATCGTCCAGCGTAATGGCGAGAGGAACAGGACAATGCCAGCTGCAGTGCCACCTGGCACCATCTCTGTTCCACAAGTGCCATTGGAGATAACTCTTTGAAGCAGCGAACAACACACTTAAGGAAACTTTGCAAGTGTGTGGAACTTTGTGTTGTGAGGACCTTAGGGGTAATATCCTCTGAACTCCACAGGGGCTTCCCTTTTCTACAAAAAAAAAATCACATATTTCTTGCTACATATTTGGACTGGCAATATTATTTGCATCACTTTTGAAAAACAATTTGCTTCAAACCTAACCATTATGCAAAAGTTTCTCTAAGCATGTCACCATGACTGAATGAAAAGTGCTGTTATTCTATCACAGAACTATTTTTTCACCAGCTTTGACAGCACTGTGAAATGTACAACCAATCAGAAGCCTCCAGTGGAGAGTTGGCAAAGCTTTTCATTACACCATTCAATATGGCTCTCAGTTCTCTCAGCAGATATGCATGTGCTACCAAATGACTTTGTTTCATGATAAGCTGTTGCAACCAAATCTTATCATTTGTTTTCTTGTTGGTTTTGCATTGATAATACAAATAGTGGTAGCAGCAACAGCCAGTAATTGATCAAAGTGATGGTACAGCTGGACAGGTCATGTGCTGTTTCTAGACAATGCAATGTGGAATTATCAGCACATTTATGCCAGCTTATCTCAACATCTGAAGACAATACAGGGAAACATTCATGCAAAAAGGCCTTTTCTTACTTTGCACAAACAGCAGCCATTGTCACGCGTGAGCTAGCCTCTAATAAGAAAAGTTAACATTGGGTTTACACAAACTGTCTGCAGCATTAAGTCTTGTAGGGAAGTTGCATTGGAAAACCTTTGTTTTCAACTTTATTACTTCCCTCCTAGGCAGACATCTATGATTTTAGGTGAGGAACATTTGCAATATAAGTGTAACACTGATGTGCGAGAGAGGAAATACCCCTACAATCTCACCTGGTGTCCAAGAAGTTCAGAATGGCTTTGATGATCTCCTCCACAGACCCAAAACTATCAACATCTGACAGCTCATTGGCTGTTTCTGCCATTATGGTGGCACTGCTGTCAATGCTGAATGTCGACTTTGTGATGTACTGAGTTTGAGGTTCCACGGAGGGAAGATCTGCATTCAGATACGGGCATACCCATTATCACATAAACTCATCAGACGATCATCATATTATCAGTGACCATGTATGTAATGGAGGATGTGCTGATACTCTGATTCGGATAGATTGCTGCACAAGCCCCACTACATAAACTATCTGCAGGCAATGAGACTTTTACACCAGCAAATTGATATCACGTTATTTAGACTATCTCGTCTTTTCTCTTTCACTCATTCACTCGCACACAACACACATGTATACACATATTTTCTGACTCGGAGATAAATACATTCTTCCGCTATCACCGGCCAAAGTAATTCTCAGCTTTTGATACCTTGATGCACAACGTGCAAAATAATCTGCCATTTTTTATTTTGCACCACTTAAATTTTTCGCCCCACACTTCTCTGACAACTTTCTTTTTAAATTTTTTCAGCATCCTCGTAGTCTCAGTTTTTTGGGTTACAAACGTTTCATCCAAACCAATAACTGATCTCTCATAAATAATTTAAGCCTCAGAATTTCTAGTTTTTCTATATTTAAGCAATATCAGAAGCGACATCATCATAACTATCTAGCAAATGAAAATGGATGCACACACAAGAGAAGCAATTTAAGCTGGATTCTGCTAACTTCAGTTGCTGTGCAGTACCAGGTAAACAGTATGTTAGGTCTGCTGAAAGTGTATGCAAGACACCTTGAAAAAACCATACATGGACAGAACACACGTTTTAAACTTTGTGCATGATTTTACCATTTTCATACCTAAAATAGAACACTTGTGCATAAATTGGGAACCCTGCTTCTCAACGTCAGGAGGGCAATCATAACTCGCAGCATCCTTCCTGCAGTTACCGTATGATTTCCACTGTGCAGATCTCTTGTGGAGATCTACAGCTATGCGAGACAGCTGCACGCCAGTCTATTACAGTCCCTATGGCTGTCAAATGACCTGTCCACTCACTCCGCATATTTTACCAGTCCTCTGTTCACTAGTAATTTGGATACCTCGGGCAGTCCACTCAGCATCGGCCTACCTGCTTTCTAGTGTCACGCTGTTTTGCCTCTCTCTCTGGGACTGATTTGCTTCTCTTTGAAGCATGGCTAAGCTACCTCTTTTATGGGCGTAGTTAGGTCTAAGTTGCAATAGCTAGTGCAGCTGTATCAGGAAGCAGCGGCAGATGACCCCTGTTGATGTCATCTGCTCTCTGCCCCACTAACCTAACCCCCTTCCCCTCCCTAGGTAACTCAAGGGGTGGTGACTGAACCATTTCCAAATTAGCCAGCAAGACAGTGAGTACAGGCATTTCTATCTGTTCTCGCACTAACTGGCTAGAAAAATCACAACATTGCAGACTCATGTCAACAAAAGACTGAAGTAGGATTATGGAACATAAAACAAAACAAAGACATTTACAAGTGCTTTGGACTGCATTTGATGTTACAAAAGGCCATAAAACCATGGTTTTAATAACAAGTTAGCTGGGGAAGAGATATATAGTCTATTAAAAGGAAGTTTACATATAAGGACTGTATTCCGGATTAGCTTCCATTCAAAATATATCAAACAGATCTCTTCTGCTTGGGATGTGAAATATGGCAGAAGTCAGCAAAACAAAAATAGAATATAATTTCATATATATGTATACCCACATATTTTTCATTTCTATTCTTCTATCGTTTCATTTTTCCCTTCTCCTTTTATCTCCCTATTTCCTCCCCTTCACCACTTCTTGTCCACACTACACAGTAGCTATTTTAAGTCACACCAGTCAATGTAAGTTCTTTCTTTTCTTTTAACATCTGTTTTATCCTTCTCCTCTTGTTGCATACTTTGATTGGATTTACCAGTTCATGTCTACACCATGCTTTGGCCTAACAAAGGGGTAATGCCCAGGACTGGGCTGCAAAGACATTCATATCACCTGTCCATTTGTAAAAGTGTAAATACACAGGGTGAACAAACTTTATGACCACTCTTTTGACCAGAAGGGCAAATACAAATGTTCATGCAACCCAACCCTGAAATGTTCAATTTTTCATAGTATCAAGCTTGGTCCAGTTTCTTTTTGGTTACCACAAGCCTCCAAAGTGCTTCTAATACCTGTTCCTAAAATAACATACCCAGCGAAGAAGGTGCATCTCTGTCCTCAGACATGATCTTCAAGGTGTCAGCAGTGTTGGATCTGTATCCCAGCAACAAACGAGCACAGGCCAGGTGGTCATTTGATGAGGCCAGCAGTAAGAGGTTCTGCAGAAGCTTCTTACAATGCTCATACACCAGGCCCCGGCTGTGGTCCAAGCCTAGCCACAAACAAGGTCAGAGACCAAATCCCTTGCACAACCAGTAAAATGAAAGCTTCTTACATGCTCAAATATCAGGTACCAGCTTTAGTCCAAACCTACCCCCGCACAACAGCGGGACCAAAATCAGTTACATGACAGCTGCCTTCATTCCTGGTGTTAGATCACAAACACTCTTAGAAGTTTAAGATAATGGACTGTCATGTTGCCACATCTAGCTTAGCCCATGGAGATGCAGGAGGACAGGTAGACTTATGGCACCACAACTGGACATGCAAGTCCAAGTTTGGGCTAGACCTATCACAGGATAGTTACTTTGCATGGACTAGTCACAGCAAAGTTATTTCTACCCCAGAGTATACTGTTTCCATCCATCCAGTCTCTAAATAGTTATGAGAGCAATTACTTGTTTCCAACAGTTTGCTCAAGGATAAGGAATTAATCAGTCCAAAACTGAAACTGTCTCAGGAATCCAATTAAGAATGCACCACAGTAATTTTCAAGTCAGTGGAAAAGCCCGTTCATCGGTAAAGACTTCCCTGTTGTATACTTCTAAGTAACTAATGGAAAACGAATGTTTTTTTGGCAATCTTTTTAGCTCAGAAATTACATCACCCCTATATGGAGACTTGATAATCTGCAGGTACAGGAAACAAGACCCCCACTCCCACCAAAGAAGACAAAACAGAAAATCTACCCAAAAAGATAATATGCAGCATCAGTGGCAGATGTGGGGACCAGTCCACTTCAAGCCCATCCAGTACCAAGTCTGACAGTAACATCACCGCAATGTTACTCCTGTCGACCAGACAATAATAAATGAAGTCAAACTGTGCACGGCTTCATAAAAAATTAAAGTTTGACAGGAATATTCATTATCTTTACATGTGAACTCCATGGAAGAAAACACTAATCCCCAAAACAAATGACAACCATCATGAGAAAACTGATGAACTAATGGGCATTTGTTATAGGAGGACCCTTATATGTTTGATTTAAATTGTTTACAACACTTCTGACAAAATATTAACAATTCTACTTGTCAACAATCCTGAAAAATGTTCGCAAATATGTCTCACTCTACCACCTCCCCATCCTCATCTCTCATCTTCACTTCTATCTTCCCCTTCTCCTTTCTTTCTCCTCATCTTGTTTATTCCCACCTGTGGAAGCCCTGTGTGGCCGGGACATCTTCAGGCAGCATTTCATTCAGGGGAGCAATGTAACCACCATACGCTGGCATGGGAAGCGGGTGTGGAACAGGCGATTCACTTCGTCGTATGTCGGCAGCTGGCCTTTCTCCTCGCTCTGACCTCATCTGAGTGTGGGCAATGACTTCATCATCTGCAAAAGTAGCACTAACATGCACAGAGGCTCTTTTTCCAAGTAAATCAAACCATAAAGTTTTTTTTTTTACTTGTGTAACCCCTCGGGTTTACTAGATTTATCTCCCCTTGCGGTTTCTCTAGCTTGGGGAGGTGCTGGCTTAGTAAATGAAAATATAGTTCCACAGACAGATAAACCCCTGTCTGTGGACCATGTCTCTTTTAATAAAAAGGAACCCCCTAGAATCTCTAGAGGAGATGTCTAATTGATTGTATGGCCAAAGAGAGGGGTAGAGTTCTGGGAAGTCCAAATAAGATTTCCCGCACGGCCGACTTGCGCTATTGCGCTGTAGCGCGTAAGGATTCAGAACAGCCGTGCCCGCGGGAACTCTGTCTTTCGGTCTTTCTGCGTGCCACCGTCGGAGGGGGAAGACGTTCAACTGTCGCTGTGTGTCTGGTTGTACCAGGCCACGTTTTTCCTTTTACGTTTCCTTTTCGTCTTTCCTTTATGTTTTCCTTTTTGGTCTTCTTCCTTTCCTTTCCTTTCTTCTCCGCTATCTTTATCCTTACCCCGGGGTTTTAGATAGGAGAATAAAGGTTACATATTGTAATTATTGGTTTCTGTATTCTTTTAGTCAGCAAGGACAGAATCTGTGTGTGTGTGAAGCGCTAGCCTCTGCCCGAACCATAAATTCTTTTGTAATTCCAACGGCGCACACTGGTAAATTTGGTCTTTGCCATTTGGGCCACGTGTGTGCCGGTTACACTTGTATTAATGCGTCAAGTATTGTGCCCCAAACATTCACAACCCATCATTCAAAGTATCTGGATAAACATTATTTCATGCTAATCCATGGTAATGTCTGAAAGTGTTAATTAAGGAACACAATTTTAAGGACTTGATAAATGTTAAAATGGTGTTTAAATATGGAGCACTTAACATCCATATCATCTAGAAAGCTTTCTTAAAAGCATGCACAACATATTGTGTGCTTAATTAACCAGATATCTCACTTGGAATTCAATGGTCAGTATGCTTCTCCCATGGTAATATGATCACAACAAACATGACTATGTGCAGCTAGCAGAATACAGAATAAGCCAATCACCATCTAGATGTCATAAGCCACAAGGCAGTTGTTCAAACCTAGATAGGGCAGTGCCTGCACCAATTTTCTTATCACCCGACAATGAATTTTGCTTTAACCTGACAGATGCATAAGGAAGATACTAAAGTACTGCAAAGTGATTAAGCACTAGTTTTACATTCATCTGCACAAGAAGAATCAGCTGTGAATTGCAGCAGAGCTTATTTAGTTATTACTCACCCATTGTCTGCTCCGCAGTGGATCCTGTGCTGCTGCTAGTTACGCTTTTCAGTGAGGCTGTTGAATTTGTCCTGGATGTTCTGTTAGCATGCAAAAAAACAAAAACCTCAGAATAATGCTGTTCCACAACAGGAACAACCAGAAGGAGCAATAGATCTTATAGGATATCAGAGCTACTGTCAGTCATGATGGTAAGCATGGCCTTTCCCTGTTTTACAATCTTCTCTATGCTTTTCAATTGCATTAACATCAGCTCAAATGCTTTCACTCTCAGACACATGTACTTACAAGTATTTGGGTTGTTCAGCTGTAGAATGCTGAACATGCTAGCAAAGAAGGCTCTCCCATGGCTGGGGTAGGAGGGGAAAAGGTCATGAAGGATTTCAGGGCAAGGAAACAGGAGGAAGCTACACAAAACCCAGTGGGTCCCCCTCCTTCCCCTTATAAACAGGTATCACTTTCTGAGAAAGTATGTTGGCTACTTGAGATTCAAAGATTGAAATACACTCTGTATTGAAGGCAACCATGCAGTATGTTACAGGTCACCCAACATGTCCTAGACAGGTTATCATAAATGGGCGAGACCCTGATGAAAAATGAGTGGTCCTTCCCTGTCAACAAAAAGCTTTTATGTTTAGGTTTTTGGATTTTTGTTTCCTAGGTGGAAAAGTAAACTCACGTTTCATTCTGTATGTCTTCATTAGCGCTGTGTCTCTTTGTGTGCAGTACACCTTTCTGAAGCTGCACGTCTGGTTCATGGCTGACAAGTTTCTCGTCATCTGTTGTGTTATTGGCAGGTGGTGATTTCCGCACTTGTGAAAGCCGATAGAACGGTAGGGTCTGAGTACGCTCAATGTTAACATTGAGTGTTTCAACAGTCTGCGCAACAGAAGACACAGACACAAAGGAAAATTTTACTCCCAGCATATACACTTGCTGCAAAATTTGTCTCCATAGGTATAAAGCATAACATTTGTCTGACAGATATTTGTGGGAGAAAATTGTATGTCTTCCATCTTTGCCTTCCATTGCTATTTTTTCAAAAACACCATTTACATAAGGTTTCTTTCATCTATAATAACTATGAAGAGTACAAGCTAACAAGACTATTTTCAACTAATAATTCAACATTTAAAAGTAAAAAAATATACATATTAATTACTTGATTTATCAAATTCCTTTTACCTGGAGTTCATTCATAATTTCATCAACGAGTTTTTCTGGTTTGGCTCGCCCAAGGTACGTCACAACTCGTTTGGCCTGGAAGCAAAACATGTGGCCAACTATTTACAACATTCCAGATCTTTTGTTAAGGAGCAGAGGAGGAAATTTAGCAGCTCTTACTTGAACAAAATTGCTTTTGCCGAGGGCTTTTTTCTGGGGGTTAATGGATAAACGACTGACATGAAATCAGGCTGATTGACAGGTTGTCAAAATTTACATTAATTATATATACAGACCATCAAATGTGTCAATGTATGTGTATGAGTGGGAGTGGGGTGGGGAGACTCACGTAAGGCAAGAGGTCAGTAGCTGCCATGTTGATGATGACCAGAAGATATCGTATGAGAACCTTGAGGTTGCTGGGCCAACACATGACTAGAGCAGTCCACAGTGTCTCAATTTCCAGTGGGTGTTCATCACCAAACTACAGTACACAGGCCAGTCATGGTAAAGCTACTATTACAATAAGACTGTGCAGATAGAAAAAAAGCACTGATTGCTAGCGATAAGATTGAATCAGTGAATGAGTACACTGTAAATACATTTTGAAGAAAAAACAACATGAGCTGTTCGATAATGTAACAGTAAAGTGCTTGTCCCCAAAACAGCGAGAATCACAAGACTTGGGTTCAAACCTTTTCTCTGGCACACACAGTTCCTCTGTATGTGGCACCTCTTTACACACCAAATAATACAACGACCACACAAAACAAGTGTGAAGGAAGCTGAGACAATGAGGACAGCACTGAAATGAGTCTGTTACTAACAAAATCAACATGTGAAGACCAACGAAGCTTTAAAAAAAATTATCTTAAGGTAAAAGTGAAACCAAAAATCAAATGAGGATCAATAACAAAAATTTCAACCAAAAAAAAGACATGCAAGAACACAAAAAGAAAATGTCACAGCTGTACAGAAATTATCACAAGGTTCCAATTAATCTAGAGATGAAGATGGTGAACAGCCAACAACAAAATCTCAAAACCAGCGTCCATAGCACTAGGACAACAGCACCATGACAAGACTGCCTGACCTTAACAGTGATGTAGAAAAGGTTGTTGAGAACCATTTCAGTAGCCTGGGTTGATCCCCACCCTTCTCCCTTTAGTGGTGGCAAAAAGGCATCAGCCTGCTGACTATCTGACAGTCGTGTCAAGAAGTTGGTAAGTGGATTGATGGCTGGGAGAGAGGGGTCGGCCAGCTCCATGTTGTGTAACCAGGGCAGCAGATACTTCAGGAGGGACTGACGTACAGAAGGACGTGCTGTCTGGAACCTGTGAGTGATTTCTGTCAAAGACAGGCCAGTGTCATTTAGTACTCGTTAGTTGTTTTACTCATGTATGCAGCACCAATAAATGCACACCCAAAAATATGCAAAATGGATACATGTACATCCCTCTCCTTTTTATTTGATGTTTTTTCTCTCTCTCTCTCTCTCGCACACCCACTCTCTCACACCCTCTTCTTACCCGAGAACATGGGCATGGTCAGATCAGGGTGAAGCCTGGCCAGCTGCTGTGACAAACATATCTGGGAATGATAGTACGACACAGCTAACAGGACATCATTCAGGGGTGGCTGTGGACGGCGAGGTGGGTCCTCAGAAGAAGCAGGAAACACAACCTCCTCTTGGAGAAAACGAGCATCCAGAAGATGAAGAAGCTGGAGTGCTGTTTCATGGATGGACATGCGTGGGCTGCCTACGTTCAGCACAGCAAGGTTCAGCATGGCCACATGGTCACATGGATACTCCCTATCAAGAAACACACACAAACTCAGTGCAGTCCATTTAACAAGAGTCTGGACTGCCCAAGAAACCAATTCACATGACTTCATTCTGAGTTATTGAGCAGCGTGCTTGTATTTCCAGACATCCCTAGCCTGAAAGATGGGCATTAGGAATGTTTGCACAAAAAAAAATCAAGGAACAAAACACACTTTTGGAAACTCTCTCATGAAGCATACCTTCCAGCAAATCACAACATGTAGTCTGACAGTAAAGCACAGCTTGTTCTCCAATAAAAGGGAACCACTTTTCTCCTCTTTCTTTGGCATATGTTCTTTTGATTTATTGCTACTTTTTCTATATTTTTTCACCAGATATGTGTGCAGCAAATCTGTAGAGAGTTTCTATGATTAAGTACAACCGAAAGGGCTGTCTTAATCTGCCACAGTACCACAGGGACACACTGCCACAAAGGCACAGCACAGTTTGTCACACCTTCGCATGCGATAGCTTCACAAAGTGTTTCCAAAGTATTTCATGTCTTAACTACATATGTCACAGTAATCTTGGTCCAGCCGAGCTAGTTTACAAAGATGGTGTTGTGATATCAGTTGGAGAGAGATTCGCTTTAGCTACTGCGATGATAGTGACTGTTGATGGAGGAACAAAATCATGAGAAAATGATGGATGACCCTACTATACGTCTTGGCAAATAAGGATTTTATACACCGACTCACAATGAATGAAAAATAGTAAAGTATAATAATAATAGCAATACTTCAACTATCTTTACTGAGGATACCGTAGATACACAGACAATAGCACCACAGAAAAATGTTTATCTTTGAAAAACAGGTTGAACCGTTACTTTTTTTCCTATTTCAATCATTTGCTTGATTTTTAATTTGAATTATATTTATAAATCAAGTTATTGACACCGTCAGATGTTTGACATGGAAAATGACCTTCGCATTTCTTTAAACTGGTTTGAATTAATGCACACTCTTCACTCAACAAACCCACATGGGTAGCTGCATTAATTATTTCATGGATCTCTGAACTTATTTCTTGATACTGTTAGAAATATTTAAGAATGTCTGTTTCGGTTGTTCGGCAGCAACACTTGTTCTTATTCACTGAAACCCCCATCCCTGACCCTGTCACGCTGTGGAAGGTTTTCACAGCGCTATTGTTGAGAATTTTATTCTTTTATTGTATGTTCACATATTATTGTAACTTTTCATTCAAGAAAGTTGACAAAGTTAGTTACATAGAGAAAGTACGTAGTGATAGCAGTAGATACGTCATTTTTAATTATAAAAACACGTAAGATTCGGAGTTCTTTAGCCAATGAGTAGAGAGGAAAAGATAGGTCACGTGGGGAGCAAAAGGATTTTGGGGAGGTTTTAACGCTTTTCGGGAGTCTAGTTGGAGGCAGCGAGGAGATCGGACGTATTATTAGTTTTGTGAAGCCGTGTAACGGTCAACCGTTGCTATACGTTCCTCGCTGTGGGCTAGCCCCGTATAGCAACTTAGCGAATAGTTAGTGGTTTAAACAAATCCTCCTGTTTCTCGTCGTGGGAAGTGATTGTGTACTTCCATGGCGAGATATTTGTCAACTTTCTCTTTTTCCAGAAGAGACAAGAACGTTGTTAGGCCATTGGTGTGTAGAGGACCTAACTGCGTAAGAGATCGGTGATGTTTCTTCATGTTCCGGCTACCCGACACTGTAGTTTAGTAGTAGTCTACGAGGGAGCAGCCCAGGAGAACATTTCCGCTAGTTGTGGTCAAGCGTTCCTCTAGATCTGGGACCTACGAGGATGGAGGCGTTTATCCTGTGATGGTTGGTCAAGGACTCTCCAAGTTTACCAAACCGAACTCTTTTCTACATCGTATATCAGTCCGGGAATCCACACGAGAACCAGGTTGAACTGCTGCAAAACTGTCGGAGGCGTCGCTGGGTCTTCGGACCGTCTTAGACTTTGCTATCTGTTCTTCCCTGGATCTATGCTCCGCAGATCGAACTGCGTGTTTCTGCAATCCGAAGTCTACTGTTATAAACTGACTTCTTCCGTACGGACTGCATCTGTGAACAACGGTTGAGTGTAAAAATACAGTTCATTGTCGATTCAGTTCCTGATTGGATTATATATATCGACTGCAAGTAGTTTCACGAATTGTATTAGTTAAGTTGTTCTGGGGTTATATCTCTTCCTGTACTGCGACTTGTGACACACCTCACGCAACTACTACACATACACTCACACACACACACACACACACGCTTTTACATCTTACATCTTTGTTCATCTTCCTCTTTCCTTTCTTTCTCATCTCTTCTTGTTTGTAGTTCAATAAACGTGTTGAATTATCTGGTCGTGTCCCTTTTGATTGAAAAGGGGGGGTTAGCTCTGGGGACCTCATTACTTCTCTCTTCCCCAAACTCCAGCTCACCCGATAAAATGCTACAAACCCTGTCCTTCACTCTATCTGACCTTTATACACTATCTGGGTCAACCAATCTGAAGCAATGACCCAGCAGCCTGGGACTTGGCTGAGCCCGTTGGGCCCGTTGAGCCCGGTGGCACAGGGTCCAACTACATACCAACTAAGGCCGGCATGCTATGACGGTTATAGCAACAAAGGGTCTTAGCAGCAAATATTCCCCAGATTAAGACAGTCCTTACAAACATCAACAACACAAAATGATGATTAGATCCAGACCTGGCTTGGAAGACAGCTGCTAGAGCTTTGAAGCATCCATCCGCCACCTCTTTCTGCCCCGTGTAACATCGATCAATGACCCAGTCCAGCAGACCTTGCACATCTGGATTGAAGTCAAGTAGTAGATACACTGTCTCCTTGGCCAGCTCGTAGATCTGGTTGAAAAGCATGAAAAAATTTTAAACACAACATGTACTAGGTAGGAACACAACTTCCTGAGCATCATAACTCAAAGACCTAACTGTGACATCAAGTTCCGTAGCTGTTTGGTTGCTAAATTTGAAAACTTGTAAAACCTTACATAGCTAATGATGCCTTTATCACTTGGATGCAGTTTAGCAGACAAAAGATAAGGGTTCTGGATCTTAGAAAACTTTTCCAAGGTTCTGAAGAACACTGAAACTTTGCTCAACAGTTTACTTCATACAAAGTAAGCTTTCTATTTATATCTTTTATGCTTTTATCTGTCTTATAAAAACATGCAAAAATTTCTGTTAAATTTCTGTCAAAATAAAAACCAGCTCTGTTTTAAAATGTTTTCTTTTTTCAGCTACTTTGAATGGCTTGTTACCAATTTTTTTAAAAATCTGTCTGCTGTTGAATCTCTCAGAACATAATGCTGGCATGATGAACTGAAAGTGTGAATGCAGCATGAGGAAATGTGAGAATGGAATGGTCCATGATGGGTGCATATGGTACAAAGCAAATCAGAAAGCACTCCATGCAGGATGACACCTTGCATGCTAGATTCTTGCTTTCTCACTGACACTGCGACAGATCTGACCATCTATTCAGGCAACTGGAGGTACACAGGACATGGTTTTCGATACATAATGTTATGTTAGTGTTTCTTGGATTCACCAATTCACCATTCTGAGTTTTGTCACACAAATGTATCCACAGAAATTGTTTTTGATCCATAACATGTTCATTATGCTTAGTGCAAACAAAAACGTTAACAGCAAACCACTGATAAATATGAAAACAAACTGATGAAGGATACACCTTTATAAAAAGGGGAAAAAAACCCGATCTCCATGACGAAACATGAATATCACCCAAACAATCAAAATCTCAGAACCAGGCAGTTTTGGGTTTCAAAAATAAATGCAAATGTCTTTTTCTAAATTTGTGTTTCTTTAACAATACTTAGCATGACCCAAAGTGCTATATTCTCAATTAGCGATCCCTAAATACACCTGTAAACAAAACCCACCAGGGTAACCCTGGTAAGATCCCTCAACGCATGCACACACCACATGCCACCCATGCGCACAGCTCACTGACAAGGTCAATCTGACTTTCTCAAGCCAGAAAACCCATCAGCAGGGAGGAGGGTGGGTTTGTGATGGATCATGGTAAGTATTGTTAAAGAAACAAAAATTTAGAAAAAGAAATTTCCATTTTCTTATCACAATACTGTACCATGACCCAAAGTGCTGAATAGCACAAAAAGGAGGTGGGTGATACCACCACAAAAACTTACCAGGGTTAGGAGGATGGAACTGACCAGAGGCGCTGGGTGACAACAGCAGTCACCACCCAAAAGGCCATCCTCCCGGCGGCAAAAAAGATCCAGATGGAAAGAAGGATCTTCTGAGCAGCAGTAGACAACCCGCAGAACTTCTAGGACCCTGTGCACCTAAGAAACGAACGAGTAGGTCCACGCCTGGCCCTCCTAAGCAACCAGTTGCCAAAGCTGGGAGGGCTCTGACACCCCCTGCCCCTTTTGTAGATGGCCTGGTGGATGCAAGCCACACAAAAGGTGAGACACTGCGAGAGATACGTTGAGCGAATCTGCAGTCTGATGCCCCTGTCACAAGAAGAAAGCATGAGGCGCAGTCCACCAGTGGCATATCTTGCTGATGCTTGCATGAGCAAGAAAGGCCAAAAGCTCCCCCTAGACTAGAATGCACAAAGTAAGAGTGCAGGTGAGTAAGTGCGAAACTAGGCAAGCGGCGTCCGCGTGAATCCACACCAGAAGCGCTGGTGTCTTCTGGTGGGTGGCCAGAGGATAGAGACGCATCCGCCTGAAAACTCCCCGAGCTGGCAGTAAAACAGGCTGTTTCCTGCTTCACCAGGAAATGGGAAAAGATGTGCTCCAGAGCCTCCTCCATCAGCACCGACAGCCCCTTGAGTCGGCGGCTTACAGCCACAGTCTCCTCCACTCCCGCTCCGACAGCAGTGGAAGTGGGATCGATGACTGACGAAAGCACTCAAGCTGCAAGGGATGGTGAGGTCTACTGCAGGGTTGCAACGCTAACTGGCAAGTGAGACACCACTTTGCCGAGGGAGGGAGGGAGCACAGGCAAGTCCGCCCCCAACGGCGCGAGACCCAATGAATGAACAGGTGGCTCTGGAGGAACCAGCAGGTCCCGCAAGAGTAGCCACCGTGCTAATGATGACAGGTCGGCCGACAAGGACTTCCAGTCTCCAGAAGAGGTGGAAACCACAGAATGTCTCAGCAATAGCACAGACACTGAACGGCTGAAATCGAAGAGACGGACACTAGTTAAGAGAGCCCGAAAGCTCAGGTAGCGGCACAGGGAAGGCCACCACTGAAGGGGAAGATGGCGAAGTGTAAACCCCCTGTGTAGTTACGTTAGCCAGCTAAGACAAAAAATACTACTCTAAGTCAAAAAACTGTCTAACGAAACAGTGTTACGTAAAGACAGAGCAAAAAGGAGAGAACACAAAGTCTCATTTTTCTTTATGACGTAGCATACAGTAGAAAGGGCGTAGGGACTGCCAGGCAAAAGCCACTTTGAGGGAGACCGACGTAGAGACCGACAGGTGAAAAACACCTCCGACCGGCCCAGCAACGCAAGAGAAAGTCAGCTTGACCTAGTCAGTGAGCTGTGCGCATGGGTGGCATGGGGTGTGCGTATGCGCGCGCGGGGGGGGGGGGGGGGGGGGG